>CAHIKZ030000602.1:2815000-2952500 GCA_903632075.3 Acanthosepion pharaonis
ATGGCTCCCCACAGCTTCTTTATTCTTTGTCAATTGACATGATTTCTTGCGAAGTGGTTTCCTGTTGTCTTCTGTTGTTTTCTGAACATATTTTTTTTTTAATTCAGGGTGGCCGAATTCAGAATTGTTTATAAAATCCAGTCTACCCTGCTATTTAACCTATAACACGGGTGAATGAGGACAGCATAGATGAATTCATGACTTTTCCTAGGGTATTAGTGGGAAAGTGAACCCAATACGCGTGGAACTCAGCCGTATTCATATCTGTCACCAATAACAGTTACACTAACATCCCATCTGCTAAAATCATTACACAAGTTGAAAAAAAAAATTATATCATTTCGTGATCTCATAACTTGACCAATTTTTGTTCCGATGACCTCAAACTTTAACAGTATGTGTAGAAACAGGTTAAAATTCTATTATTTAAACTATTTACATTCGGTCTATTATCTTCATCCTTGTTGCTGTTTTAGTGCGTTGGCTACTTCTATGATTAACTAGCAGTAGAGCCCGGCGTTGCCCGGGAATGTAACAGTAAGAAATAGATCAAGTATCGACCATCATAAAGACTGAAAAATAAAATTGACAAAGATTATTGTTTAAGGTTGACGGACACGCATGTCTTAATTAGTTTTTTTTTTTTGTTTTGTTTGTTTTTTGTTTTTTGGGGTTTTTTTACGAATTGGTCAAACCCAAACTCAAACAAAAACATTGTTTTCAATCGTTATGAGTCTATCGATTAAATAGAATTTTATTATAAACAATTGTCTTGTAAATGGAATTTTTAAAGCATACTGAATGTAAAAATAAAGAAAAAAGTGTGCAAGACAATAAGAAACACTACCTGCCAAAAAAAAAGTGAAGTTTTGTTGAAATCGATTGAAAAATGTAGGAAATCCGGTCCCATATATAAACGAACACACACACACGCGCGCGCGCGCACAAACAACCTGGGTTTTATAATAAGTATAACTCGATATGAGTTGTCTCCCTTTCATTCTCGCGACAGCGATGCCTCTTTCGTCTTTTCAAATTGATTTCGTTCAAAAACAATTGTGTTTTTCCAATTTTTGGCGCTGTCAGGACCACCGCAAGATAATTTTATGTAGTCCTGTGAAGTTTTGTTGAAATCGGTTGAAAAATGTAGGAAATCCGATCCAATATATAAACGAACAGGCACACACACACAACCTTCATTTTATAATAAGTATGATTATATAAGGCCTCTATGAGAAAAATTTGACATGAAATAATGGTAATGAAATAGTACATGTACAAAATAACAGAGTCTGATGGATTTGCAATACAAAATAATATTCATCTAACAAAAATAACCAAAGGAATTTTAAGTGTCCTTTACCTAGAAATAAATGGAATACATAAGGAGTAAATTGTTAATGTATTTCAGTGTGATTTGCCTGTGTTTGTGTGTGAAGCGTTTACAGCCCTTTTTGCTTCGGTGGGAAAATTTGATGGCACACACTTCAAAAAGAGGAAAAACAGAAAAATGTTTTTATACCCTCCAGGCTGTTGCTGAGGAATATGGTCATTAAGACCCTACATTTCTATCACAACTTTTCGGCCGTTGTGCTCTCCAGCCTTCCTATAGATCAGAGTAACCAACTGAAGAAGGCCGAATAGCACAACGGTCGAAACATTATGTTAGCAACAACAAAGATAAAGACAATAGTTCGAATATAAATAGTGTAAATAATGATTACTCTTCATAGCAGAAATCCAGCCAGAATTCTATGTTTAATGTTTTATTTGTTTTTAGTTTTTTTGTTTGTTTTTTTTTGGGGGGGTTGGGGGGGTTCTATACATATATATAAATTTCATTCACTGGAAAAGATAAGGTGGTTTGCGTGTTAAGGTATGCTCGAACGCAGTCGAATAAGATTGTGCAGCGTGCATTTGTGAGATATCTGAACAGGGAGCAAAAAGTTCAAAAGGGAAGCTGTGTGCGCGGAGCGAAAGGATGTGAAGGGTCATCAGTATCAGAAGAGATGGTCGATCGGGTTCTGGGAACAATGCGAAGCCCCGCGGTTTTCCATGTGAAGAACAAGTCTTGAATCCTGGACTCAAGCATGGAATCACTGCAGCACTCAAGAAATGCTGCCGCTTGTTTGGCAGGAGCTGGCTAGTTGCTTGATTCCTTGGGATGTGTTTGTTTAGTGGTATAGCAACCTCTAGGGGTTATTTAATACGGAACTTAAATATTTTGAATGCGATTTTTTTATAGATAATAATGGTTTTAGCAATACATGTCTTACTAATTGATATGTCCCGGAAAGGGATATATTTGATCGAAGTAGCTAAGTGGTTTTGGCTACTGTAACCAAATAGTACACAGTAGCAGTAATCAACTGGTACTCGTCGTAGTCGCAGGTAATAAGTGTAGACCAATAGAATAGCCAATGCCATAGTCCAATGGGCGTCGTCATAGACTTAAACTCTGTCGTACCGACACGTCCGTCTGTATTTATGACGGACACCAGCAAATCATATTCTAGTGAGGGGGAACACAGGTGTATGCATATTCCATTATATCACTAATTAACCCATATCTGGGGAGAGAAGAAGTGAATTCATAACTTTCCCAATGGTATTTGCGCGTAATTGCATATAACCGACCTGACTGGAATTCGAACTCGGCTCTCCGATTAAAAATTCCGAACCATTACATCAAACTTACAGTACCTGGTAAAACGGTCACCCACCTAGATACTAACCAGGTTTGACGTTGCTTAACGTTGGCGATCGTACGGGAACTGGTATTTTAACGTGATCTGGCCGTAAACCTGACAGGAGTTGGACTATCGACCTAACATTTGCCGTGTTACAGCTTGTGTGCATATTGAAAACTTGTGAAATTGTCCATGAAGACCTCATAACTTTGTATGTTAATGTAATTTTTTCTTTTTTTTTATCCTTCAGGGCGTAGGCGAATATGAATCTCCACAGCTTCCTTTATTATCTGTGAATTGCCATGCATTCATTTGAAACATACTAGAGACGAATTCAATAGTCTTCTCCATAATTTTGATTTCAGTGACTCTTCTTCTCCTGCTAGTCCAATATATCTTGTTATTTATCCCATAGTTGGGGGGTAGGAAAATTGATACATTAATAAAACAAATTTTTGAGATCAAAGCTGACTGCAAAGCAAGAAACTTAAAGATCCACAAGCGGCATGTGTGAGAGAAGAATTCATTACTATAGAACTTAAGTTACATCTGGCTGTTTTAGCTATAAAATGATGGGACCTATCTGCTAATCTAGTACTGTGCTCGTATTAGTGAACAAGTGAACTGTATAGACGAGCCCGGAATTTGAACTTGAACCGCCGATTGTGCTTTCCGCGACAATAACCGGTACACCACCGGGATATTTATTTCAGTCTTTTCTCGCTCGAACTAGTTTCAGCGCTCAGTAAAATATGAAGATCAAACTCAATACAGTTCTAACAGGCTTGCCTACTAACCATGAATTCAAATCGAGGCTGCCTAGGTAGATAACTATTCAGGTTATATAAGTCTGCCACAAAACCACACATACGGAGCACCCATTGAAGATTAAAATCTCTATAGTAATAAGATACTATCTTTCTTATCAATACGTGAAATGAAAGTTGTCTTTAACGGCTACTCTTCTAGATCTTTTTGAATTAATGACAGTGTCTTCCAAGGCCCTATTCTTAAACCTACGTTGTTTCTAATTTTTATAAATGACCTTCCCGATGTCATCAGTTCTCAACTTGGTATCAATGCTGAGGGCACATCTATTTAGTCTTGTCTTAATGGGTAAGTCTGATCGGTTCCATAAGGAGGCACGGTGGAGTAATGGATATCGGCTTGGATTGAGGAATCGGAGAGCCGAGTTCGAATTCCAGTCAAATCCATTTCCAGTCGAATCCATTACATTCACTTACGTGCTAATACCCTTGGGAAAAATCCTCTTCTTCTCCCTTCAGCTATGGTCTAGGAGAAGGAAAACTCTGAATTCAAAACCTGCGGAGAGTCGTTTGGGGACCTTGTGTCACGTAGTGCACCAGGTCTTTGTAATCGGCCCTTCAAAAAGTGTGGATGGTCCTGCACGAAACCTTCACCACTATAATCAAATCTCATGTGCTATACATGAATGCCGTTACAAGAACAAGAAGCGAAGAGTTCCATAAGGTCAAATTGGTAGCTAATATGGCCGTAAACACGGCAGGAGATGGACAAAGGACGTAACGTTTGCCGTGTCACAAGTGGTGCGCATATCGAAAACTTGTGAAATCGTTCATGAACAACCACATACCTTTGAATTTATCATTCAGATTTGGACGAATAAATCTTATTTTGATCAACAATAAGCTTATTTAATTTCAGTTACTCAGCCTCGGTCTCACATTGTCTGCTGACCTGAGTCAATAGCTTCGTCCACCGCAAGGAAAATTGGCTCCCTGTGCCAAGCCAGGAAATTTTGGTCCCCGGAATCGATCCTTCAAATCTACAAATCAACCATTCGCCCTTGCATGGAGTATTGCTGCCATATATGGTCTGGGACACCTTCTGTTTAGCTCGGAGTTCTTGACAAGATCCAGAGACGGATATGTAATATAATTGGCCCTGTTCTGGCATCTCGTCTACAATCGCTCTCTCACAGACGTGCCGTCGTCGCCCCCTGTCTTTTTTACAAATACTTTCACGGTAACTGCTCCGATGAGCTGCTTTCGCTGGTTCCCAGACTTCATGAATTCAAGCGTCCTACGAGGCTGGCATGCCACTCTCACCCTTTCACTGTCGAAACTATTAAATGTAGCCGTCTCTTCTACTCCAATAGCTTCATATCTCGCACCTCTGGACTGTGGAACTCCCTTCCCTTTTCCTGTTTCCCTGATAGCCATAATCTCCAAGTATTGAAATATAATGTGAATCGACATCTCCAGTTGCCTTGATCTATCCCCTATCCTTCTCCTCATCCTTTCCTCTGTCGCTCCTATCTGATCTCGTTCCAAATCCTCTGTAACCCCTTGCGAGCTAGTGGCTTCCCGCCTTGCTTGGGGATGAAATGCTTAAAAAAAAAAAACTTACATCTAAAATAATATCCATTTTCTTTTAAACATCTTGTACATTTGTTTAATATTGTCTAGCGTGATAGTGCAATTATCTGTTATCGAGCTAACCTTGAAGTAATCGATTTTAAACTAATGGCCGTTCTGTAGCGTTAATTTCTGTGTCCAGATAGCCTATATGATATTATATCTACAAATATATATATATACATATATATATATGTGTGCGTGTGTGTGTGTGTGTGTTATGGTCCGGTTCCTTGTACCAAAGTGATAGTCCATGGTAGAACCAATAAAGAAGAACTCGAATACGGATGTGGAATAAAACAGTTATATTACAAACAGGAATATATACGGTGTAATAGAAAGTGTTAGTACGAACAATCAGGTTTAGTAGTAATTGTCTGAACACAACTCTGTTTCGGACTGCCTCTGACTCGACTGACTGATTCGCTCGCTCTGACTGACTGACAGACTCCTGACGGACCTCACTCCAGACTTCAGACTGAACTCCAGACTTCAGACGGAACTCCCTGCTTCCTCTTGAGGCGCAGTATTTATTACGCATGGAATTGTCCATTATGTTATTATGGGTAAGGTCCCATAACACACACACACACACACACACACATATATATATATATATATATATATATATATATATATATATATATATATATATACTCTATCTGCGATATTCCGAATTCTTCACACGTGAATATAGCAAATTTTAAACAATATAATAAGCAAAGATGCTATTACTATGAAAATGGACGGGACAAACTAGGCGGGAATTTTCATTCTGTCTCGTCGAATTCAAGTTCTCGTACCGATAACCCTACTTTACTCACGCATCCTCAATCACAGTTAACACTGTGGAAAACTCATGACATTTATCATTAGACTGGGAAGAGGTTGCCGAAAAAAAAAATGGCGATGATGTACCAAATGTCAAGATAAGCCAATGCGTCACCCGAAGTTAAATATAATAAAAATAAAATACTAAGATTTTAAAAAAACCCAAAAATATTTAAATAGAAAACGTCTTTAGAGGAAAACTTACACACACGTGAGGAGAAAAAAAAAGAGATGTATTTAACCTTTACTCTGAGAGAATTAGAATTTCTGGCGGGATTCGTTACTGGCGACGACAACATAAGATATGCAGATAACACAGTGTTGATAGCAGACACATAAAGGAAAATGCAGGAACTCCTACAAAAGGTATTAAAAGAAAGGAAGAAGAAAGCTTTTGTGATCTCAACGAACCCTCGTTGTCACTTTTGTAATGCCAACGAATATTTCTTGTCAGTTTCGTCTTGCTCGTTGTAGTAGAGACTTTGTGATCGCAAATTACAAATATAGTAACGCCGTTTAACAATACTGGACGCCTTCGAATATCACTCGCACTAATAGCACTTGCTCGATAACGCTCACTCGAATAGTAACCACCGAATAGTAATCCGTATATTGATGATATTCACGAACCCTCCCACACTCGAATAGTAACCCGGATAGTAATCCTAAAAGAGAAATAATATAGTCAATAGTGTAGAGAATAGCGGTGCGTATAGTAATAGACGATATAATGGAAACGGTGATCCGAATATTAATAGAGGATAGAATAAAAATAGTGATCTGAATAGTAATAGAGGATAGAATAGAAATGGTGATCCGTACAGTAATAGAAGATAGATGATCCGAATAGTAATACAGGATAGAATAGAAATGGTGATCTGAATGGTATTAGAGGATAGAAGAGAAATGGTGATCCGTACAGTAATAGAGGATAGACTAGAAATGATGATCCGAATAGTAATACAGGATAGAATAGAAATGGTGATCTGAATAGTAATAGAGGATAGACTAGACATGGCGATCTGAATAGTAATAGAGGACAAAATAGAAATAGTGAACCGAATAATAATAGAGGATAGAATAGAATAGAAATGCGATTGATAGTCGTCAGCTACTTCAGGCATATATACGTTTACTCTATGGTCACGTGGTCTACTTGATTTAATAATGGGATTGCCTGTGTTTGCTTACTGGCGATCTATGTTCAAACTCAAGTGTCGGCAGCGACACTTTATTCCTATATAACAAAATAACTAAGCATCAATTTTCAAAAAGCACAAACAGAATGTATCATTGTCAGCCAAAAGAAGATTTACAAATTGGAGAATTCAAATTCCAGCAAAGCGCAAAGATTTAAGTAACTAGATGATGTCTTAACAGGGGAAGATGAGACACCAAAATCTGGAGGCGAAGTGGAATGGCAACATTTGCCTTCCAAAAACTAAGCAAAGTATTAAGAAACAGGAACATTTCGTTAGAAGCAAAGAAAGGAGTGGTGAACACTTATCAGTCCTCCAATATGGCAGTGAATGCCGGACAATTTCCTGACAGATGGAGAAGAGATTTGAAACGGCAGGAAGGTGTTTCTACAGAAAGGTGCTGAAAAAACAATGAACTGAACATGTGAGCAACGACGACGTTTTAGAGAAAATTGAAACAAAAAGGACACTGAAACTTAACACCGGAAAGACACAGTTGAAATCTATAGAGTACATAATGAGGAAAGACGGCTTAGAAGATTTAACACTCATAGAATAGATTAAAGGCAATAGGGTCAAAAGAAAACAGTGCATAAATAACCTGAAAAGCTTATGTAAATAGCTGGCCTTACTGGAATTAGGAAAAATAGAGAAAATATAATATTTACTAAGAGCGACGAAAGACAGGAAATTGTGGAGAGCCATGATCGCCCACGTCCTGAAGGGAACACGGCACAAAGAAGAAGAAGAAAAAGAAACAGACATAGATATATAAATCAGAACATATCTGTGTATATTTCTGAGATGAGGTATTATGTACATTATTTACATTATTCGCACTATTGTCCTCACCTTTGTCGCCATATTTATTACAACGTTTCGGCTGTTGTACGCTTCAGCCATCTTCCGGTGGTTGGAATGTCGATTTTAACCCTTTATTTCGCTCACTGGGGTAGACTTAGAACAGTCTTGAGGACACATGGCACAGTGGATAAAGTCGTTGGTTAGATCCAGTGACAGGACCCAAAGAGTGTGAGTTCAATACCCGCTTAAGGCAGTGGAGAACTTTCAGAGGGGAATTAACAGGAGATAACTGATAACTGACATCCATTAAACATGGCACGTGGAGCTAGAACAGTCTACCCCAGTGAGTGAAATAAAGGATTCCGTTCGTCGAAGAAGGCCGGAGCGTACAACGGCCGAAACGTTGTAATAAATATGGCGACAAAGATGAGGACAATAATCCGAATAATGTAAATAATGTAAATCAGAACATTATTGTGTTTTTCAACGTGTACCTTAGAAAACGAGTATCGGTCTGATAGAGGTAAGGTTTCTAATCCAATTTGTAAAGTCTAATTAAAACGAGTCATTTTTTTTTAAATAATTAAAAGTTTCATTTGATAAGAAAGTATCATAGGAATGTTTAATTATTTTTTCCATGAAAGAAATATTTTTAAAAAAATCGAAAGAAAAAATGCTTTTAAATAAAACAAACAAAAATCACAACTCTTCGAGAATCTAGAGATTATTACTGCTGCCATACCTGGACAGGAACTGCCGAATCTTCACTTTCCAGTTTCAATAAAGGGCAAAAGCTACTCCGCGTCCTTGTGGGTGATGAATTATTTTAAATCATGTAATCTGTTTCCTGCAGATTAAACGTCACGTCTCTCGCTGCTCTATCGCTATTTCCATGGAAAGAGTTCAGAAAAACTTCATTCCTTAGTTCCACCAGTTGTGGCCTTCATGGCTAAGACCCGTCATGCCACACAAGATTGTAACGAACCACCCCCCTCATTCCTAGAAGTATTTCTAGTATTAAAACCTATTTTTACACTTTCATAGAGTTTTGACCCCAGTTTGGGGATTACCTATTTGCCCATAGTTGGGGCCCTAACAGGTGCTACCACCCTGGGTCAGGATGGACCTGGGAACACCAGCAATTAAGAGGTGGTTCCACGCTCCTCAAAACCTCCTGATCAGAGGCCTTGCTGTAGTTTATCGTCTTACCGAGGACGCGGATGTAGTTTATCGTCTTACCGAGGACGCGGCTGTAGTTTATCCTCATGCCCAGGACGCGGATGTATTATATCGTCTTACCCAGGACGCGGATGTAGTTTATCGTCTTACCCAGGACGGTTTAGACATATACTAACACACACACACACTACATACATACATACATACATACATACACAAAAGAATTCATACATTAAGCAAAAAATTTAAATAAATTTCATCTTTGATAATGGCTAAAAGAATAGCCGAAACCGCTCGAACATATAAAACATTTTGATAATTTTTATATAATTTACGTCCAGAAAAGAAAAAAAATATAACACATGAAAAATTATATAAAGAAATTAACCAGGGCACCTTGTCAGTCGTTTTCAATGAAACTTGCTTAAAAGAGGGATTACTGCCCAAACACATAATTACATATATATATATATATATATATATATATATATATATATATATAGAGAGAGAGAGAGAGAGAGAGAGAGAGATAACAATGTACAGTACAATGATTTCATTTTAATTTGGTGACTGTTTTTAGTATTTTTTGTTGTTGTTCATTCCTATACGCTGGAGACAGGTCATCAAAAAATCGCTATTACTAATTAATTATTAAATTAGGATGTAAAAAATTTAATCTCTCACATTTCTAGAAATCTTCAGTATGTATTCTTAACCTTAGACAAAATAGATAAATTCTATCGCTTCATCAATGCCAAAAACGTTTTCCTGTCAGCTAATGTTTCATACGACAGAAGAAATGTTAGTCCGAGCTAGATCTGGCGAATAAAAATGGTAGATAAAAGCCGACATGTTGATCAAAAGCTGTTGGACGCTCAAGGCTGTGCTGGCGGGACCTTTGTCGCGGTGAAAGACCTATTCATCGTTC
Source organism: Acanthosepion pharaonis (assembly GCA_903632075.3). Lineage (NCBI taxonomy): Eukaryota > Metazoa > Mollusca > Cephalopoda > Sepiida > Sepiidae > Acanthosepion > Acanthosepion pharaonis. Next base: position 2,825,031 of record CAHIKZ030000602.1, read on the forward strand.
ATCCATATTTATTCCATTAGTAAGAAGTTTCACTCGGACAGCTTCTCCCCAAGACCTGCTGGTTTGTCGAACGGCCTAACGTAAGGATGTTTTCTCAATATGAACCTCTTCACCCCCTAGGGAGGATTAACCGTTATCTTTCGTACATAACCTTGTGAACTGCGTCACTTTCCTTCACTTACGCCCGTACAACAGCTCTTGGGTCTTGTATTGGCTGAACATTAGCTTTAAAAGTTTTCTCCGATAATTCACTTACATTCTTTTCAAAACTCCAAACAAAATTTCTGATTCTCCGCCTGTCCAAGAGAAACAATTTCCTTGCCTAGGTTTCCAATCTGGTCAAATAGGCAAACAAATAACGTCTTGATACTGGATCTCCATGGATCTTGATGGGTTTGCTGTATTTTGTTTCCAGCTTCTAACCGTAAACATAAAACCCTTTCATTTTGAACTTGTTCCAGGAAATCGTTTTTATATCCATCTGCTTCATTTCAAACGATTGCATATATATATATATATATATATATACAGTGCTGTTCGATGAAAGTGACTCACCTGATTTTTTTTACTAAATGTTCTCTTCTCCGAATAAACGTAAGTTGAGCTAAATTCAAAGGATAAGCGATCTAAAATCCGAAGAAGAAGCTTTGAAAGCTCTTTGAATTTAGCAGTAAATACTGTCAAGCATCCGTTCAGTATAATGTTCTGGGGATGCTTTTCTTTTCATGGAACTGGTTTCTTAAAACCTATTGAAAAGACCCTCAGGAGCGAGCAGTACAAGAGAATTTTAGAGTCTTGTCTGCTCCCTTCTGCTGAAAGGGTGCAAATCGACCCCACCAAGCTCATTTTTATGCAGGATAATGCTCCCTGTCACAAATCAAAATTGATAAAGGAATACTTTGATGAGAAGCAGGTGAGTGTTATGACATGGCCGCCCCAATCTCCTGAAAGAAAGCTTATGGAGCATTATAAAGTACAGGCTCTCAAGAACGCAGTTGAGCAACATGCACAATAAATTTTCTATGGGGTTGTGGTTATGATTTATATGGTAAATCGATGACAGCCCGAGAAGTACAAAATATATGGTAACTATTTAGCATATATTTATTAGAAGAAAAGCTAAACCCGTCACCGACTTTAGATTTATAGTACGCAGGGAGATATTTTATTGAAAAAAAATGCGTCTTCTAGGCAGAAAAATACGTTATTTTTTTTCCAGCACTGACAAGAGAATGATCTGGAAATATTGTTCATTTAACGACAAGTAAATTGTTGATCACTTTTTGAAATTGTAATATATCGTGACATAAGAAGCCGAGCAATGACGGCAAAGATTCTTTTTTTATATATATAAAATAATTTGAAATTGCTTGGAGAAAACCGAACACGGATCGTTCGGACTCCAAAATACACACACCGCGTGAATTTAGATGTAAGCAGCCACACAGAAAGCAAGTAGGAGAAAGAACAGAAGCTGAGTAAAGAAGAAAAAAAGAAAAGAAAAGCAATAGCTTAGGCTGCTATCTAAAGTTAGTCATATATCAAGAACATTGAAAACAACTTCCCAATCACAATTTTAAATTGCCGTTAACAGCATGTATTAATGCTAAAAGCTCTTATATTTGCTTTTCTGATGTGAGTTGGAAATGGTAATGTTTATATTTTTCTGCCATTCTTCGTAAAAATGATACTGTTTATTTTTTTTTATCTTTGTTTTTATATATATATATTTCTTTTTGTTCAGTTATTTATTTATTTTGACAACTTGTGGAAACAAAAAGCGACTTACAGACGTTAATTTAATGCTTGCCAAAATTCTCCGGCATTGATTTTTGACTGAAATTTGCCAATAGTAATCGTTATTTATTCTCCGCCATATTGAAAAACCCTGAAAAGATGCATTAGAAAAATGAAAAACAAAAAATAAGCAACTGAAAAAGAAAAAAAAATCGCTCTGCAGCTGAGGCACAGACCTGTTAAAAAAAAACTTTACAACATATTAATCCTTATAAATATTACGAAGAAATGCGAAACAAAATATACAATATCCCTGCTAACGTCCTTGGACAGAGTTTACGCATTCAACAAAGAAAGAAGGACTGAACCGTTACCTGATGTCGTCGTCGTTTAAAGTACCGTCGATGATACACCCATGGGTGAATAGTCCGAAATCAGAGAGGTCCACGTCGACCTAGCGTGTCCCAGTCTTGTGGTTATTCAAACCATTGTTGTAAGCCCGGGGGTGGGGTCATTATTTTCTGTTGCGCATCAAAGGTGTGATGAGGCTGTTATTCGAGACGACATGCGAAGTGGATTTTTTAAAGTTAACTTATTCTAGCCTTTTGCTTAAAGAGGCAGGACCTACAAGGAAACAGGTGGTTGTATTTCAAGATAGCTTGACGTAGCCCAAACCTCTCCAGGCTGAAATCAGTTTTTCCTTCTCCTAGACCGGTTACCACCCAAGGCTATAGGAACCAGTCTGTAGTGCTATTTAGCCAGAGACGGAGCCCAAACCTCTCCAGGTTGAAATCAGTTTTTCCTTCTCCTAAACCGGCTACCACCCAAGGCTATAGGAACTAGTCTGTAGTGTTATTTAGACAAGATGGATTTACATCTTTCCTAATTACGTATTAGTATGTATGTGAATGTAATCAACTAGACGGGAATTCGAACTCGGCTCTCCGATTCCTCGATCCATTGTTCCACTGTGCCTCTACTAAGCGATATCAATCCTCTTGCCATACAAACAGGGAAAGTCCTGCAACCTTCCTGCAGATGAAGAACACGCCATGCTGATGTGTCTTTTGATCATGGAACAGATACATGACATCAACCATTCTCGAAAATGTATAATATTCAAGTCATTTCGTTTCTTTCGATCATTCGGTTCATTTGCCACGGTAGATGAGTTATCCTCGATTGTTGGTCGGACGATTTGAAACAATGTCTTCTCATCCCTTGTTCAACCCAGATGGGGGAAGCCTATTTGAAATGGCTTAGCAATTGTTGGTCTATAAGCCAGGGAAAAGTGGCTCATGTCGCAACTGAAAAATAATATTTGAAAACTTAACTGCCTCAGGCTTTCTCTTGTTGTCTCTTACGAAGCTTACCTTGATACATGGACACAAGTAACGGAGAAAGCTAATGAAGATCGATCCAGCACGAGATACAAAGCTTTTTTTTTTACCATTTGCTGCTCTTTGTTAATCTGAGGGGAACAAAGATGGAAGATCGATTCAAGCAGCTTCTTACCCAGAACGGTCCCTTAGTGGAAGCAGACTCCCGAGGAGATGCTTCCCCGACAACTAAAACCTTAACCAGGATGAGAATTCGGAGAGTGGTGTTCGAATTCCAGTCGGGTTCGTTACATCCGCTTACACCTACGGGGAAGTTATGAATCTACTATGGGTTAAATTGTTGGACTATAAAACAGCTATGGATTAAATAGTAGGACGGCAGGGCATTAAAATGTGTTAATGCATTATTCATTCAGCAAAAAAGGGATTATTCTTAATATCAAAAATAGTTTTTGGTTTTCAATATACCATAAATGATAGATAAGCTGTCAAAAAAGAAATGAATCATTTGATAAAACTCTCCCTTACAATACTTAATAAGCTTTATCCGTTGTCATAGATAAGGAAATATTATCAAATATAACGTAATTATTTCAGATTTCAGGATAAACCTCATCTTTTTTTAATCTCTCTTTTTTTCTATTTGTCTGAGGCAAATCCAATCAGTGGAGCTTAAACGTTAATTCTTTCTCAGCGTGACAGTTACAATCGTTCTATGTTTTAATCTTATTTCAAATATTAGGTTCTTATATATTATTCGTTCATTTTCGTTCATTTTCGTTCATTTTCGTTTTTTTTCTGCAAATGATCTCCAAGAATTAATCTTTCGTAGCATTTTTTGCTTCTTAATAACGCTGGTCATTCTGTGTCTAACGTTACTGAAATTTTATTTCTGATCAGACACTCTTTTGAGATGGAATTCCATTTAGACAAGAATGAGCATTTTCGATATCTTTTCCTCACAAAGCTGCCAAGGCTGTTTTAGACATTTGTGCTGTGTACGATGATCAAATGCTCTAAAACACCCAAATGGCCAATGCTAAAGCTGTATGCTGAACCAATAAATAGAGGCTCAAAGAGGCAATAGCGTGTGATTATTCAATATGACAATGCCTGCCCCACACGTTACCAATATGACCAAACATACAAGAGATCGGTTAAGAAATTTTGCCACACCCATCATATTTCCTAATTTAATGCCTTCATACTACCACTTTTTGGGGGTTGTTTTCTAACAATTTAAGGGGTGTTTCATTGGACAACAATGTGAAAGTTAAAACGTGGCTTGACTCAGTAAAAAGGGGGAATATTCTTACATTTTTTTTTTAATCTCTGTTTTCTTTAATCGTCTGGTTCAAATCCAAGCAGTAAAGCTTAAAGATTAACTTAATTCTTTCTCAACGTGATAATTACAATCATTCTATTTTTTTTATTTCAAATATTAGGTTCTTATATATATATATTTATTAAAGACATTTTTATGTTTAACGTTGTTATTTATAGATACAAGTATTTAAGCAAATGCTCTGTTTATGATAAACAGTATTAAATAACATTTACCGGCCTGAATGTCCGAGAAATTTTCATAGAAAATATTCGTTCTTTGACAGGATTCGAACCTGCATCCTATACGGAACCGTCATTTACGCTGACGTGCCTAACCTCTGGGCCACAAAGAACCTTTCGGTAGACAAGGTCGAATTTACTGCTTATAAACTTCAATCTTCCATGAATCTCGTACATTCATAACTGCTCTGGCGTATCAAATGTAAACAAATGACGTCATATATTAAGAAATGGACATGGTCCGACAATTTATTTATTAAAGACATTTTTATGTTTAACGTTGTTATTTATAGATAGGATGCAGGTTCGAATCCTGTCAAAGAACGAATATTTTCTATGAAAATTTCTCGGACATTCAGGCCGGTAAATGTTATTTAATACTGTTTATCATAAACAGAGCATTTGCTTAAATACTTGTATCTATAAATAACAACGTTAAACATAAAAATGTCTTTAATAAATAAATTGTCGGACCTTGTCCATTTCTTAATATATATATATATATATATATATATATATATATATATATTCGTTAGTTTTTTTTCTGCAAATGGTCTTGAAGAATAATTTTTCGTGGCATTCACTCCAAGCAAGACGGGAGTGCCACTAGCACGCAAGGGGTTAGAGAGGATTGAGAACAAGAGCAAAGAGGCATGTTTGAGGAAAGGATACAGAGAAGGACGGGGAACAAGCTCAGGGTGTCAGATGTCGATTGGCACTACACTTGAATATTTGAAGATTGTAGGAAGCAAGTGAGAGGAAGGGAGTTCCGCAGACGGGAAGCGCGTGAGAAGATGCACTTTGCTTTTAATCAACGTCACAAAGCTGCCAATGCTGCTCGAGACATTTCTACTGTGTACGATGATCAAATGCCCTAAAACAACCAAACGGCCAATGCTAAAGCTGTATGTTGAACGAATGAAGAGAGGCTCAAAGGGGCAATTCAGCTGAAAAGACCTGACTTACGATAGAGTGTGATTATTCAACATAACAATGCCCGCCCCACACGTCACCAAAAAGACCAAACATGCAATTAAAATGTCGGTTAAGAAGTTCTGCCACACCTATCATATTTCCCTGATTTAACCCCTTCATACTACCCCTTTTCTTCGGTCGCAACAATTTGAGGGGGGTTTCGTTGGACAACAATGTGAAGCTTAAAACATGGCTTGGCTATTTTTTTCGAATCAAAATCGTTTAGGCATTGAACAGTTCGTTGATCGTTAACAGGTAATCTTAAACAATGAAGAGGAATAGATAGTTGAATGATCCGTCAGAATTATTAACAAGTATTAAAATAAATTATAAATAACGAATGAATATATGTAACAACCTAACATGAATTCGAAACTTGATTGCTTTTCCCCTGCAAGAGAAACCAAACACTGACTTCTCGATTATCAAAATAAGTCTGCGAATATTTGCATCTGGTTCGCGCCAAGATTTGATGAAACGAATTTAATATCAAAAAAGAATTTTACTCTAACAGAAGCTGATCTATGATAATACAATACGTACAGCGCTAGCCCCAGATTATGTCAAAATAGACCATCAGAGAAGTCATCTGCATCAGCGAGTTGACCTGAAAGATTTCCTCCTAGCCACCAGGTATAAATTTAGGTTTTCGCAGTATAAGCGGCTACTCGCCCCCAACGACATGTAAACAGGTGGTCGACCCAGCTGCACTTAAGATGTATACACCCGGGACAAACTAGATAACAGAAAGATGTATAAGCATTCACCCGAGAGGGAAACTATAGATAATCTCTAATATCCTCGTGAGAAGCTAGAAAAGTAATCCAAGTTTAGGGAAAAACCAGAGCCACACACCTGCTCGAAGTCGGTTTTGTCTAGTGCTTTTTAATCCCGAAAATAGCTTAATATTGGCAAGATAAGTACAAGAAAAAAATCTGGGATTAAGAATGTCACAAAAAGTGATTTGACAAAAATGAAAATGGTAATAAGCAAGATTGACAGGCAAAAAAAATATTTGTTATATAGGAATAAATTGTCGCTGCCGACACTTGAGTTTGAACATAGATCGCCAGTGAGCAAACATAGGTGATCCCATTATTGAATCAAGTAGACCACGTGACCATAGAGGAAAGGCATATATGACGACTATCTGCACTTCTGTTCTATCCTTTATTACTGTACGGTTTGCTATACTATATACTATCCCTCTATACTGATCACTATACGGGTTACTATTCGAGCGAGTATTATCGAGCAAGTACTATTAGTGTGAGTGTTATTCGAAGGCGTCTGACACCAGTATTGTTCAACGGCGTTACTATAGTTGTATCAGCGATGGCAAAGTCTCTACTACAACGAGCATTACGAAAGTGACAACAAGTATTCGTTGATATCAGAAAAATATTTACCTATTTAAGCTATTACCACGTACGTAAACAAAGTGAAATATGTAGAATATTAAGAATATTAAATAAACAACCAAACTACTAACTTTAAGTAAAGAAAAGCAAGTAAACAGATCGATAAAGTATATGAAAACTGGCTTCTCGACTAATTTATAATGGCTTCTTTGTATAGACTTGATGGCTGGGTTTTTCATCGAAATTGTCAACCAACATGATGTGGGAAAATATTTGCAGTGAATTTCAATTTATTTATTTTTTTTTTTTTTGTAGTCGTCAAAAAAAAACAACAAATAAAACAAATTGAAATTCAGTGCAATACGATTTGTATATAAAACACCCACTTGAATAAACAAATAAATAAATAGATAATCAGATGGACAATAATAAAAGACAATTCTCCAGACACATAACGACTTGTAGGCGCGCCATAAAAATATCCCTCACTGGGAACCAACTAAGGGGTGACCGCAAACATTAGCCTTGAAATAGATACCCTACCCAACCTTAGCAAAACCTCTCAGAAGATGATGAATCTATTGATAAGAATTAACTCTCTGACCACTTAACGAAGAAAAATAGTCTAGCCACTCCCACAATAACGAATTTTGTAACGGACCGTGCCTAAAAATACACGTAAACCGAGAGATAGCTTATTCCTAAAATTTCGCTTGAAGATGAAACGGGACTAAACACCACAATTCAATTTAATTTTAATAATTATTTGGATGGTTTTGGCTCTCGTTTTTGAAACATGAGAACTCTTATTTGGCGAAAGAATCATATTTTTAAACAAAAAAAATATATATATATATATATATATATATATATATATATATATATATATAATTATTTATTTAAAAAAAATATGGTTCCAACGCTACATAAGAATTCCCATATTTCAAAACAAGAGCAGAAAACTTCAATATAATTATTTGAATTAAATTGAATTAAAGTACCAAGCTCTGTTCCATCTTCAAGCGAAATTTTTTTGAATAACTAATTCTTGATTATTTACACGTTTTATAAGCATATTCATTATTAAAATTAAAATTACTATGGTAACGGCTAGAACAATTATTTTAAAAAAAAATGGGGCGTAAGGGTTAATAATTTGTATCAATATCTCAGTTACATTCAAAGACGTCAAGTCAGGGTAAGGTTGGGGTGTCTAAATTTAAAGCGGAAGATGACATCGTCTAGTCTGGTTAAGTGTCTATAAAGATTTATTTATTTTTTTGTTTTTTGTTTTTTCTGAAAGGGTTTTGTGTATATAAAAAAAAACGTCATAATTTGCTAACATTTGTTTTTTGGCGACTTCATAAAGGGTTTTTTTTATTGGTAGGGCATTTAAACTTTTTTATTTAGACTATGGAGTTTAAAATTTATATTTATTATTTTTTGCTAATTATTCAATGCGAAAATTTGATGACGTCGGCAAAACACCGTTAACTTATGTCTATTGTTTTTATAAATTTTCATTATTTAGAAACTTGATAATGTGTAGTTTTTTCATGTAGGCATAAAGGGTATGGGTCATCCCAAGTTTTACAAGTTCTAGTTTTGTTTATAATTTTCCATTTTACTTTTGGTGTTTTATTCATTTCCTTCAAATGCCAAAAATATTTAGATAGAGATGTCTGATTTCTTTTATTAATATTGTTGAAGGAGCACTTATGCTGCCTCCACCTCATTTTAAATTCATTCTTCGTAGATCCAATGTATATCATATTAGTATTAGGACTCTCATTGGATGAGATGATAGTACATTGGTATACCACAGATTTTACGCGGCATATATTTTCCAATGGGCAGTCTTCTGGGTTTCTACAATCACATAATTTTTCACTATTTTTGTCTAATGTAAGTGTAGAGTTTTTATTAATACTATTCTGGCATGAGGTTTATTCAGGATTTTATTATTGTGTTTTTTTTATTATACTTTCTAGGTTTTCAGTGCAACTGTAACTTAATTTTAGGGTGTTTTTATTAAATATTTTACTAAGTCTACTGTTTGTAGGAAAGCGTTTTTCAATTAAAACTAGGAATTTATGTCCTAGCTTGATACTAACCATTTGGTTGAACGGAGGGGTATACCAAATGATTTTTCTTTTCCTGTTTTTCTTCTGGTTAGTACAATTATTTCTATAATTGATGTTAGCAATTTTGTATCCACTATTTTTTAGGGCTGCGTTATAAAAATTATTGTGTTGTTGGAATATTTCTTTATTAATAAATAAATAAATATAAATAATATATAAATAAAAAGTTTAAATGCCCTACCAATAAAAAAAAATTTTTAAAAATAAATAAAAACCCTTTATAAAGTCGTCAAAAAACAAATGTTAGCAAATTATGACGTTTTTTTATATACACCAAACCCTTTCAGAAAAAAATAAAATAAAAAAATAAATGAATCTCCATAGACACTTAACCAGACTAGGCGATGTCATCTTCCGCTTTAAATTTAGACACCCCAACCTTACCCAGACTTGACCTCTTTGAATGTAACTGAGATATTGATACAAATTATTAACCATTACGCTTTTTTAAAAAAAAAATAATTGTTCTAGCCGTTACCAGAGTAATTTTAATTTTAATAATGAATATGCTTATAAAAAACGCGTAAATCTCAAGTATTAGTTATTCCCCAAAACTTTTCGCTTGAAGATGGAACAGGGCTTGGTACTTTAATTCAAATAATTATATTGAAGTTTTCTGCTCTTGTTTTGAAATATGAGAACTTTTATGTAGCGTTGGAATCATATTTTTAAATAAATAATTATATTTATGCTCTACTTTTGTATCGAGCACTGTTTTTTTTTTAAATAATAACAAAAATACTAAAGAACTTTGGATTATTTACCTAACACGTTCTTTCCTATTTTCTATATATTTTGACACACACACACACACGCACGCATATATATATATATATATATATATATATATATATATATATATATATATATAAACTTGTAGTTCATAATTAAAGAGATAGATATGTGAACGAAAGACAATATTCAAGCAAGGACCTCTGGGAAGCAATAAAATTGTTGTGTGCTTAAATAGAAACAGTAATAGGAGTAGATAGATTTGCCTATTACCCGGTTAAGCTCCTCCCAGTTCTTTTGAACAGGACTAGAGGTTTATCCATTGTTTCCTGTTTAGAATTGGTTTTGGGTTCCTTCTAAAGTCTATTTCAACTCAACGCTTCTAAATTATCCACCTAAACTCCGAACTTTTATTCCCTATTTATTTATTTATTTTCCCTCAATAAGACTCACACTCCTCCTGGATCTTTTGAACAGAAATAGATGTTCATACATTGTTAACGACCGGTTAAGAACTGGTTAAAGGCAAGGCATCTATGGTAATATATCAAATAATAATTTATTCAGGTTTACTGGATAATGTGTTATTTAAAATATATATATATATATATATATATATATATATATATATATATATATATATATATATTATAATTTTTTTCCTTTTAAAAATATGATTCCAACGCGTCAAAGAAAATATCCATGTTTCAAAACTGAAACTAAATTTATAAATTAAATTTAAAAAATTAAACTTAAAATCCATGGTCTCGTTCCATTGTCAAGCGACAATAGGAATAAACCTAGGATATAGGAATAAACTTTCAAAGTAATTTACTTAATTTATAAGCGCAAACAATATTGATATTATGAGTTGCTAAGATTAAGGAAAATATATTTTAAATTAGGGGTGGTTAGGTTTTAATTTCCCTAGACGGCGTATGTATCCAATATATGTTACAAAGTCAGGTTAAGTTGAGGTGGCTTGGGTGTGTCTGCTAACAAACGTATACTTCCGTTACTCAGTGAGTCGTCTGGGTTTTCCATGATAAAAAATTTGGCATTTTTAATCCTCCGCTGAAATCATATTTTTTTACACAAAGATTTTCCGAAAGGCTCATTTAAATATATGCAAGTCATATTTTTAATATTTATATTTATAATTTAAATTTTATTCTTATAGGCTTAAAGTGTCATTCGACCTTCTAATAACTAATAGACTATACGGTATTTTTTAAAATAAATATATTAGAATTTAATTACTAATTAAAGATCAAATATAAAAATGTATGTTTCATCTCTATTCTTTATTATTTTAATTTTTCAAAATTAATTATTACTTAAGGAAAATATTTGACAGTGCCTACAATTTGCATTTCATTTCTTTGATTTAGTAAATTTTTATTTTCAGAAACTTAATAATGTATAATTTTTCAATTATGCACAAAGGACATGGGCTATTTAATGACCTACAAGCTCTAGCCTTTCTTTCAATTTTACTGTTGGTGTTTTATTGGTTTATTTTAAGTGCCAAAAATATTTAGATAGGGACGTTTGATTTCGGTATTTGTTATTATTAAAGGACGTTTACAGTTGGCTCTACCTACTTTTGAATTCATTCCGTGTGCATCCATGTGCATTCCGTGTGCATCCATGTGCATTCCGTGTGTAGAATTTAACTATGTCTGAATCCTCAATCGATGAAATATTGCATTGATAAATTATTGATTCAATACGGAATTTACTATTAAGAGGACAGTTTTGAGAATTTTCAGTTACATAATTTTTCTTTAGCTTCATTTCTTTTTATTTTAGGATCTATATTTTTTGATTTTGGTATAAGTTTTTACTTAAGATATTAGCATTATATTTCTCAAGTTAAAAGTATCAAAGTTTTCTTAATAATTAAGTTTTCAGTACAACAGTAACTTAATTTTAGTGTATTTTTATTAAAATTGTAATGAATTTATTATCTCTAGGAAATGTTTATCGATTAATGCAAAGAATTTTTGTTCTAACTCATTTCTATCTTTTCTATGGTGTCCATTTTCATTTTTTATATAACTTTTTTTGGACATTTATATCCACTATTCTTTAGAGTTTTATTATAGAAATTGCTATGTTCATAGAATATTTTCTCCTTTGCTGAATTTGTACTTATTCTTTTTTTAATAGATAAATCTAGATGCTTAATTATAGATGAAGGATGATTAGACTTAGGATGCATATACAAAGGATTAGTATTGGACTTTCTGTAAAGTAGGTATATATTATTCATTAAATCTAGTGTTATATCAAAGAAGTTAACTTTTTCATTTTAGTATTTACAGTAATTTTCAAGTTTAGGCATTTAAATTCTCTATGTAATTTTGTTTTCTAATTTTATCAATGTTAAAGGTCGTAAAATTTCTTAACACCATAAGTCCATCATCTCTTCACAATCCAATGTCATTTATAGCAATTTCACAATATGCAGTAAGATTATATAATATAAAAAGGCCTATAAGGTCAGAGGATTTTCAGAGTCCAATGAACCCATTGTGATGTCGTAGTGGTCATTTGAGTTTTTTAATTCATTGCTTGTCATTATGAATAATTCACATTCATAATTATTTTTTCTCTACTTCTATTATGTCTGAGTATTGGGTAGCAAAAGCAATAGCATTCGTGAAAAGTTCCTTTGATATCAATAGGTAGTAATTCTCAATATCAAACTGTATTAGTGTACAATTTGGTTTCTCCTTGATATTAGTAAACCAATTAGTAACTTCTTTGGTACTGATCCAGAGTTTTAATCCTAGGTAATCCATTATTTGTTGGTTGATCCTTTCTAGGATTTTCTTTCTAATTCTGCCGATTTTAAGTCGGATTGGATTGATAATTCTTTTCGTCGGATTAGCTTCGCAATTGGGTTTGTGATCCTTTATTTTTATAAAGCTCTTTTTTTTTTGGTAAGTTTACCTACCATATCACTAATATTCAACTTAACTATGATATTTTTACTACTAATATTAATATTTTCCATCATATTCACGTAATTATTACTTGCGTTTTTATAGTTCTTATTTAAATCTTCTTTTTAATTATGTTGTTGTAGTCCGTTGCTGTTAACTTATACAAATTTCCTATTTTATCCCATTTCATTAAAATTTTATCAGTTGCATTAATATCTTTCACTATCTTGTCCAGACGTTTTTGAAAATAGCTTTTCTTTTCATGGAAAGTTATGTTATTTATTATTTCCAGTAAATCATTTTCAAATCCAGACGATTTTTGAATGATTCTTACTGTTAAAACTATATGCATCAGGTTTGATTGATAAGTTATTCCGTCGAAGGAAGAAGTAAGCTCTCCATCTCACCCTTCGTAATAAGCCCCCCTGTTTTTGTATTAATGTTACGAAATAATTCCTTTTGTTGGTATTTGGAATCTTCTTCAGAAAAATTTCGAAATTTATTTTTTTAGATATTTTTATGTTTTTATTTATTTATTTATTTAAAAATAAAGATTAAGAATGCTCTACCTTAATTGGGAGCCAATGTACATATTTTTTATTTTTTATTTATTTATTGGTAGGAATTCCACCCCAAGCAAGGCGGGAAGCCACTAGCACGCGAGCGGTTACAGAGAGTTAGGGCGAGAGCAAATAGGAGTGATAGAGGAAAAGATGAAGAGAAGGAGACGTCCATTGACTTTACATTTGAATAGTTGGAGATTATAGCTATCAGAAAAACCAGAAATGGGGAGGGAGTTCCACAGGCGAGAAGTACGAGACATGAAGCTACTGGAGTAGAAGAGACGGCTACCTTTAACAGTTTCGACAGTGAAAGGGTGAGAGCGAGATGAGAGCCTAGTTGAACGCTTAAATTCATGAAGTCTGGGAACCAGCGAAAGCAGCTCATCGGAGCAGTTACCGTGAAAGTATTTGTAAAAAAAGACAGAGGGAGGCAACGGCACGTCTGTGAGAGAGCGGCTGCAAACGAGATGCCAGATCAGGGCCAATTACATTGCATATCCGTCTTTGTATTTTATCAAGGACCTTGAGGCAAACAGAAGGGGCTCCACACCATATATGGCAGCAATACTCCATGCAAGGGCGAATGGCTGATTTGTCGATTTGAAGGATTGACTCCGACGAAAAAAATTTCCTGGCGGGGCACAAGGAGCCGTCTTTCCTTGTGGTGGTCAAATCTATTGACTCGATGGAACAAATACATTGAGTCAATTGCTTAATAATAAATGGCGTTCCAATAACTTAGCCCGATTTTAAATGTGAATTAAGTTTAAGCGTCTAATGATTTTTTCCTTTTCTTTCAGATTTAACAACTTACATCTTTGGCAATTTCAACCATGGAAGATTAACAATCAAACAACGTGTTAAAGTTACCGAAGCCTATTACAAAATTGAACGTTCAAACAGTTTTTGGTCAAAATAATCGACCAACCGAGACTGCAATTGGACAAAATTGTTCGTAAATTCAAACAAACTGAGTCGGTGGCAGATGTGAAAAAACCATTTCGTGCTCGTTTACGCCGTTCAGCTGAAAACATTGCTGCAGTGCACGAAAATACGACCGAAAATCCAGACACTTCTATTCGTCATCGCGCGCAGGAATTGTACCTCTTCACATTACGTTACATCGAATTTTGTGCCACCGAAGTCTTGACGGACATTTGAGCGATATTACTTTTTCATACATAATTGCTATGACTTAAATAACATGATCCAACAGAGAAATAAAGAAATTTTCCCCAATAACACTGATTTATTCACTGCTGACTTTGATCCGTCTTAATGAAACACCCTTTATAAATTTATATAGACCTATATTTAAAAATGTGTGTGTGTGTGTGTGTGTGTGTGTGTGTGTGTGTGCTTGCTTTTAATATAGACTGACAGATACATATATATATATTTACTCTTTGGGTGCTCTGTTATGATGATCGTGTGCCAGACAAATTTAGGTTTAGTAAATGGAAATGAATTAATAATTTTCCATAGAGTTGTCGTTTTTTATTTCTCCATTCAAGACGGCGTAATTTAATTTTGTCGATCGAAAATGGATTATTTCATTTGTTTTTGTCTTTAAACACCGCACACATAATTGGCAAATTTAATGTTTGATTCGAAAAAAACAAATAACTTAATTAATAATCTGTTTTTGCGCACAGACATCAATAGAAAATAATAATAATAATAATAATAATAATAATAATAATAATAATAAAGTTAACCCTGAATGAAATCAAAATTGTCTAAGGTAAATTTCTGTACATTTCACAACCAAAATTGTACGATAAAACAGTTATTTACCGTAATCCCCCATGTATAATACGCCTTCATCCATAATACACACACCTAAAATTGTGCTGCAAGTGTGGGAAAATGCTTCTACTCCTGCATAATACGCACTCCTTGTTTGGTAATCAAACCCTATAAATTGTACCTTCAATTTCATTACATCCAGCGTTTCCCACACTTATTATAAAAAATGGTTTTAAAATTTAGTTTTATGATAATTCGATTTCTATTTTCGGCAACTGTTTAAAGATCTTTTGTAGCTGTGCATAATACGCACCCCTGATTTTATTTATTATTTTTTAGAAGAAAATGTGCATTATACATGGGGAATTACGGTAAACAAATATCGTTAACGAAGTTCTTGATATGTCTCCGTTTTCTCGGCCGTAAAATCTAAGACTTTAATATAATATTAAATAATTAATATACATTAACTTTAATATAATATATTTCAACTTTGAAAATGGCTAAATGTATAGCCGATAGCGCTCGGATAAAAAGAACAATTGGACAGTTTTTATATAATTTATCATCTGAAAAGAAAAACTTATTAGATTACATGAGAAATTGTGTAAAAAACTAAATCAAAGCACCTTATCTATATATATATATATATGTGTGTGTGTGTGTGTGTGTGTGTGTGTGTGTGTGTGTAGAAAAATAGGAAAGAACACGTTAGATAAATAATCCGGAGTTCTTTAGTATTTTTGTTTTTATTTTTTTAAAAACAGTGCTCCATACAGAAGTAGAGCTTAAATTATAATTATTTTTTAAAATAAAATTTTTATTTAATAACATTTTTTAAAACCTGTAAAACCTGGGTACCCATGCCCTTTATGCCTACATGAAAAACTACACATTATTAAGTTTCTAAATAATGAAAATTTATTAAACCATAGACATGAGTTAACGGTTTTCTGCTGACATCAACAAATTTTCGCATTAAATAATTAGCATAATAAATAAATAAATTTCATAGTCTAATAAAAGGTTTAAAAGCTTAAACCAATCATAACATAGAAAAATTCTTTATGAAGTCGTCAAAAAAACACATTGTAGTTCAGTGCGGCGCGTTTAAGTACGAAACAGCCCTTTAGAAAAAAATAAAAGGATAAAAAAATAAATAAATAAATAAAATAAAGCAAAATTCTCTAGAGGACATATTAATGACATTATGGTGCCAAAAGTAATCTTTCGCTGTGACTGACCAGACGATGCACGCACATAAATGCCATCATTTGCTTTGAAATGGATGCCCCCACCCCACCTCAGCTTGACCTCTTTCCAAAGGTGACTGATATGGGGATAAAAATTATCTCTTAGACCCCATACCAAAATGGTCCCCAAGCTGTTTCCATAGTAATTAATTTTGCGAATGAACATGCTTATAAAGATGCATATATTTCAAGATTGGTTATTCCTAAATTTTCGCTTGAGGATGAAACAGGGCTTGATACTTTAACTCAATTTAATTTTAATAATTATATTGAGGTTTTCGACTCTCGTTTTTAAACATGAGAATTCTTATATAGCGAAGGAATCATATTTTTTTTAAAATAATATATATATATATATATATATATATATATATATATATATATATATATATGGGTCAGTGGATAAATGGTCGACAAAATTATGCAAAAATAAAAATAACACTGACATCTGATTTTAACAGATACATTTACCAAAATTGCACAAAAATATCTTGAAATACTAAAGAGTAAATTTATTCAGTAAAATCGCTATTGGCTTCCACCACGGCCTCCAGACAACTTCGGAATCTCCTGCAACTCTTCTGGATGGTCTCTTTGTTTAAGTTGGAATGCTGCCATAATCCTTGCCTTCAGTTCATCTTTGGTGTTTGTCTCTTGCTCAACTGCACCCCACACATAATAACCCTTTATTTAGTCAACTGAAACCGATTGTTCCTGTTCCACGTGCCATATAATAGTTCCAGTTAATTCCCTTTAGTAACTCAACCCTCTAAATTTCTTTTTGTTCCCTTCGGCTGTGGCCATGTATTGAACTCACAACTCTTTGAATCAAGTGACTGGATTAACTTCCAGCAACGCTTTTATCTACTGGACCATGTGTCTGTCTTGAATATGACAATAAATATGAGAACAATGTAAACAGTGTAAATGGTTGCAATACCTTATCTCATAAATATAGAGAGATCCTGAAGACGCCCGGCGTGTACAATGGCCGAAACGTCGTGAATATGACAATGTGTCAATAAAGATGAGGACAGCAGGTCGAACAATGTAAATAGTGTAAATAGTTGCAATACCTCATCTCAGAAATATATATATAGATCCTGAAGAAGGCCGGGGCGTACAACGGCCGAAAGTGTTGTGAATATGAAAATAAAGACGAGACAACCGGTCGAAGAATGTAAATACTGTAAAAATTTACAATACTGCATCTCAGAAATAAAGATAAATCCTGAAGAAGTCCGGAGCGTATAACGGCCGAAACGTCGTGAATGTGAAATAAAAATCAGGACAACAGTCCGAACAAGGTAAATAATGTAAATACTTACAATACCTCATCTCAGAAATATAGACATCTTTGTTTTCGTTATTGAAACGTAAACACTAAGTGCGCGTAATTATCGACAGAACAAAAATTATCGACAATAATATTAAAAAGTAAGCGTTCAATATTTAATGCTGCCGATTTCTAAGTAAATCAAAGAAGTAATTCGGTTTATCTTTCAGATAGAGTACGGCAAAATGAAAATCAAATATTTACTCCAATCAGCAAGAATTATTTCTTTTCACTTCGAAAAAATAACACATTTTTTTTGGTCACTATATACAGGATAAGGAGAAAAAATTGCAAAATGACTGCGACCTTAGAAAATGACTTCTCCAGAAATGACCCATTAGTACAAAACGATATCTATAAAACATGTAAAGGTTATCAAATTGAATCATTCCTTTAATGTGGTTGCCACGATAAATATATGTATATTATATAATTTTATAATATTATATTAAAAAATATTATAATTATATAATGTCGTTGCCACTATTCACTTACAGCCTCAACATCTTGAAAAAGCTACGAAACGCTTACCCACGAAGTTCGTAAGCATCATCGTCCAATCCATAATATATGATACAGTGCAACCTCGGTTCTCGAATGTCTCACATGTCGAACAAATCGGTTTTCGAAGAGAAAGGTCCAGATGAAAATGCCTCGGTTATCGAACAAAATTTCGCTTCTCGAACATTTCCAAACTGAGTTAACCCGAACGGAATAATTTCTGAGTCGACCGCCGTGTTGTATATATTCATGTAATCTGGCGTGCTTTTCTTTCCCAATTTTATTCAACTGGGACACTTTTTTTTCTTCTCTACATTGATTCCTATTGGAAAAATAGTTTTGGTTTACGAACATTTCAAGTTACGAACGGCCTTCAGGAAAGAATTAAATTCGTGAACAGAGGTACCACTTGTATGGAATCTTCGCCTTGATAAAGTCCCTCAGAGGACGAAACGCGTCAGCTAAGTATAGTTTTCCTCTTGTTTCTTTTTATTCTGTTTGTCTCTTCCACAGATACACACCATTTGAGAATATTTACACACACACACACACACATACATATATATATATATATATATATAGAGAGAGAGAGAGAGAGAGAGAAAAGCAGACAGAAAGAGAGAGAGTGATACATGTGTGTGTGTGTCTGTGTGTGTCTGTGTGTGTGTGTGTGTGTCTGTGTGTGATATTCGGGTAATCTGACCGTAAAAAATTACCTGATCAGTCGCCTCGGCTTCAGTCACTTTCACACCACCGTAAACATGACTCTCTGTTCCTTTTCTATAAATATTTTCATTGCAGTTGTTCGAATTAGCGCTTCACTATAGTACCTAGACTTTTTTAATTTAAGCGCAGCACTAGACTGGCAATTAGGTCTCATGAATTTTCAACTGTGATGGCTAGATGTAACCATACGTTTTATGCTTTCCAGTCAACTTTCATCTTCAAACATGTAAATCACTATCTACTCTCCTCCTGATTACTCATTTTTTCTCGCTCCTCAGGAATACTCCTGTTCTCTAATTCTTTCACATCCATTAACCTCCTTATGTCTTAGTGGCTTTATTACCTTGGGTGGGGTGAACTCAATAAAAATAATAATAATAATTCATGCCTAGTTTTCAAAGCCCCGTTCTCTGTACTTCATTGTCTGCTATTCTCAATGTCAGAACGTTGCTGTTTTCGGTCAGCGGTAAAAGCATTGTACTGCATTCGTAGGACACACAGACAAGCACACACACACACACACACACACACATATATATACTGGGTGTAACAACAAAAATTCTAAATCGTGTAACAGCGAATTTGTCCAGTTGTTACAGTATCATTTGAACTGTTGTATCTTATAAATGATTAACGATATCTTACTGGAATTCTCCGAGGTTTTTATAATACTATTGGACTCTACTTTGAACAATAAAAATATATTTAGTTCTAAGTTGAAATGATGGCCCCTCTTGCTGTTGTGACCTCCTGATCCAGTTTTCCTATCTACTGTCCCCTCTTTTTTAAATTTATTCGCCGTTCTTTTGATGGTTCTTGAATGGACTTTCAAGATGGAAGCCAGAGTATAAATGTTGGTACCATTACTGAAGGTCTGAATGATCTTTTTCCTCTCACCATTTCTAAATTGGGAAGACATACGGGGGCTGACACAAAACGATTTTAATCTGTTCTCTTTATAAATGAATAACTGAAAGGGTTTTTTTCAGTGATTCTTACGATAAAAGTTTTCAAGATGGCTAAACGTCTTCTGAAAAACTGGTAAAAAAGAAACACAATTAGCTTAGTAGCTTTTTAGATATTTTGGGGGATGGACAATTATGCTGTTACAGCCGTGATATATATATATATATATATATATATATATATATATATATATATATATATATATAGAGAGAGAGAGAGAACAAAGAGAGAGAGAGAAAGGATTAATACTAATACAAAATGTGTCACTTAGTTGAATGATTTTATATTCAGCACCTTGACTCTTCTGTAGAAGAAATTTTTTGTCATCGGTCGGTCAACTCGTCAGGAGGTATCAGCAATTGTCTACCGATTTTCTCAATTTTGATATTTTTATATTAATTTAAAAAATATTTATATGCTTATTGCCTATTGTTTATCGGTGTTAGATTAATTTTTTCTTTTACTTTTTGCATGTGTGCATTTTTATATGCGTGTGTACACATGTACTTGTGCGTATGTGCACATGTGTAGAATGTTGTCGTTACACACACACACACACACATATATATATATATACATACATATATATATACATATACACACACACACACACACATATATATATATATATATATATATATATATATATATATATATATATATATATATATATATATATATATATATATATATATATATATATATATATATATATATATGAGAATTTACTTCCATTAGGTTTTATGCAGAATCATTGCTTTCTGTTCAGGAAGGACATTATATTGAAAAATAATTTTTGCTATAAAATATATTTCCATCATTCGACTACTGACTTATTGATGTATTTCCGAATGTTTGTTTTTTTTTCTTTTCGTATTCGTCTTTTTTTATAAAATCTATGCGAGTGGAGTAAACGTTTCGATTGATAGATTTTTTTTGGGTGGGATTACGGTTTAGCAACCTTTTCTGGGTTATTTAAAGCGGCAACATATTTTTTAATGTAAGAATATATATATAATATATATATATATATATATATATATATATATATATATATATATATATATATATATATATATATATATATATATATATATTTATATAATATCGAATTCGCATTCACAATTTTTTTGACTTACAGAAATTTTTCAGACACAAGGCCTACTATTTCTGCCATGATCGCATGATGTTTTCTCGGACCGTAGATAGCTTACGTCGTGCCTACCAGGTGCTGTAAGCTTAGATGTTTGTGTGGTGTAATGGATAATGGCTCATAATGGTTAATCGCAGAGATAGAGATATGACTGTGTTTCAGGCAACACGTTTTTGTCGGGGGGGGGATAAGAAACCTCCTCAGAAGGGTAACATGTCACTACACTATGCAGCTTTTGAAGCGTGCGCCAACGGATTAGTGGTAGAATCTCCGACTGACGCTAAAAAATTTCAGTCGGGTTTCAATCCTAGCTAGAAGCACTGATGAGCTGTGATACAACGAAACAGTCTGTCTGTGGATGGGTATATATATATATATATATTTATTATAATAGATTACAATAAAAATGTTCATAATTTTTCTCTCTTCGGACGATGGGAGTTAGAAAAGGTTGTGGGGAATGTCTACATGCCCACAAGTATATTTTTTTAATTCTGACATTAGCCGCCCCCGCCCACACACACACTTTTTAACTTTTAAAAAAAGCTACCGATTTGTTATCGAATTTCTAAAATAAATCATTTTTATTATATGTTATCTGCCATCGCTCGAGGAGCAACTATTATAGTTCCGAAACTTTACTGTAATCTACTAAAATAAAAATATTTTTATAATAATAATAATATATATATATATATATATATATATATTTCTTCTAGACGCGATGAATTACTTAATTATAATTATTTTTAAATTCTCTTATTTATCTCTGTATATCCTTGCTTGAACCGGCTTCTAATGCCCTGGGGTGAGCGGCTTGGGGATAGAAGACGTAGCTGGGGGAGGCAGAGTCCTATGGGTAAAAGAGAAACTCGGAGAAGTTCCACCACGGAATTTGTGACCGAGCGGCGCTATGTCGAGTATAATTCGTTACCACTTTGTCACTGAGGCCCGTTGGTACAGTTGGTTTGGCGTTTGCCTCCTATCGTAACGGGTTTCAATTCTCGGTAATGGATGCGTCCCAAATATAGGACGAAACGGCCGTCCAGTGCTTTCTGCATTCTGTTGAGGTTTCTTCTAGACTCGATGAATTAATTAATTATGATATATATATATATATATATATATATATATATATATATATATATATATATATATATATATATATATGTGTGTGTGTGTGTGTGTGTGTGTGTCACTGCCCGAAGAGTGAACGATTACAGATCCGAAACATGAAAATATTTGCCTAGCGATGTAAAATGTTTTATTATAATAAAAATATTTTAATAATATTTTTCTTTCCTTATATATATATATATATATACATACATATATATATATATATATATATATATATATATATATATATATATATATATATTGCACGTTTTGTACATTGCTTTTATACAACACAAACTAGATGGCGTTAGAAAAAAGTCCCCTGAAAGACAAGGAGACTAATCTCACATAAAATATATATGTCCTTCCAACTCAAAATGTCCATGCATCCATCTTCCTCCAACTATGGGTTAAATAGTAACCCAGACTGGCATCTCTTGCGTTGAGATGGTAACCAGTCTCGAAGAAGGAAAACTCAAAACCATTCAGAAGAGGGATGGGCTCTGTCAGGCTACCTTGCTCTAGAAACAGAACTGCTGCCGTATATGGTCTGCCCCTTCGACCCTAATGAGTTTCAGGTCTCGCGACATGTCAAAAAAACCGATATGAAATGTTAAGAAAGAAAGAAAGAAAAATGGGAAAGAAAGAAAGAAAGAAAGAAAGAATGAAAATGAGAAAGAAAGAAAGAAAGAAAGAAAGAAAGAAAGAAAGAAAGAAAATCCAGTCTCCAGAGTGGATATCTGAAGCTGCTTGAACTTGACAACGAAATAAAAAGCGTGACAAATGACGTGACAAATAGTTACAGAATTTTGAATCCTGACTTTGTTTGTTTCGTTGGCCTTAAAGATGGGCGCTGATTATCGACAAGCAATTTCCAATTCGGTTCGCGAACAACATCAGCAAATCGGTTTATCAGATTATGTCGCTTAGCTGAGAGCTATGGATGCCAGGTTGCTAATCTACTTGAAAATAAATCGAATTATTTGGTAATTACTGCGTTCTAGTGATTTTAGACGACATGAAAATTTTGTCCGTAGGCACGGCTCGTGCAAACTAAGCGAAGAAAAACAAAAAAAACAAAAAACAAATTCCGAACAAGAAGACAACAGTTATTTGCCCTTGAATAGTTAACCATTACATTATTAGTGACAAAGTAACATAATCAATCAATTTAAAGAAATTGTTGTTTTTTTTTTTTAATGAAAAGATTTTCATTAGGACGATATACAGAGTTAAGTAGATCATGAGTTAAGGGCAATAATTAAAATGTTGTATTGACAGACACACTGACACTCACACAGATAGATAGATAGATAGATAGATAGATAGAAACAGCTTGGACAAAGAAATCAGCACTGCATGATAACTATCAGTTTGACCCTTCAAGAGGATTTTCAGATTATGTGGTGTCTATGCATATGTCTCTCCAGATTATACATACACGCAAACTCTTCAGAAGTCACTAGTAACGACTTTTCTTGAAAATGAACAAAATTTGGCATCGTGGTTTTATCAAGTCCCTGCAGAAAAAGACTTAAGCCTCCCAAGGACTTTCATATTGACATGGTTGCTATATTAGGTGATTATATATATATATATATATATATATATATATATATATATATATATAATCCGACAGATATTATCAGTTTAGACATTATTTTAGTAGATACTCGTATTTGAGTAGACGCTCTGTGACGTCGTCCCCCGGTCGCAGCACAACTGTGACGTTCTATCCTGATCTACCACGGCGCCAGTTGTGACGTCCCCAAACAGCACCAATTGTGACGTCCTCGCCGCGGCGCCAGCTGTTCGCTACTCGCTGCTCCGTCCGGGTGTCGCTGCTCCAAACGTGACGTCCGCCTGTCGCGTCAGTCGTGTTGTGTCGTTCTGTGACGACCAACTGGCTTGGTATCGGTCGCAGCACCCAAATGTTACGTTCTAACCTTTTAGTGATTCGGGTTGGAATCTGGTTAGATTTGATATCAGCCTCGTCGTTCCCAACTCGCTTCCAACGCCTGGTTACCAAGGTAACTGCACTGATCTCCAGTCTGCCTACCCACGTTGTGAATTGATCTTAGACAGACGAGATCAAACAGTCGTTGGGGCCGTAATGCAAATTGAGTTCAACGGGGGTGATACTACACAAATATACATAAAAGAAAATAAAATGAAAACTCAAAAAGTTCAAAGTATCAAAGAAAAAGGTAACAAACTTTATGTCTAGTTGTTCGATACATAGGACTGCATCTATCTCCCGACCCGTTCTGTGGATTGTGACACGTCTTTTCCGCTAGGAAAGTTTCAACGCTTCAAGTTGTTTGCTCTCTAAGAAATTGGTGTTTCGGTGTGTCTTTGGACGAAAGTCGAAAAAACTTATTTCGGTGGTCTGGTTCTAAGTCGCTCTTCAAAATAATTGTTTTGGGGTTGAAGAGGAGTCCGGAATTTTGCGTGAATCTTGGTCAGCTGAACTGCGAGGCGGTTTCAACTGGAGACTGACTCTGGGAACTCAACTCTGGAAACTCGAGCCCGAACTCTGATTTCTGCCTGTTGGGGCCTCGCTTTTATTGACGCCGACAAAAACCGGGGTGGTTCTGTTGGCATCGGGGGGTTCCTCAATAATTCTAAATACATATCCACCTCTTTTATTTCTGGTTAGGGATTTTCCACT
This sequence comes from Acanthosepion pharaonis, assembly GCA_903632075.3. Lineage (NCBI taxonomy): Eukaryota > Metazoa > Mollusca > Cephalopoda > Sepiida > Sepiidae > Acanthosepion > Acanthosepion pharaonis. The sequence goes on from CAHIKZ030000602.1 coordinate 2,849,874, forward strand.
CTTTTCCATTTTTGGGAACCCTTCCTCACTCCCACTTTCTCACCATACCTCTGAGGGCCGTAAACTGCTCTCCCCACTTCTTCGTAGCAGCTTCTCATACTTATACTCTGGATGGGGCGTCGACAGCCTTCTTCGTGCGTCACGTGATCACTCTCGGCCAATGAGGTCTTGGTAGGGTATCTTTCCTCCTCCTTCGTGCGTCACGTGATCACCACTTGACCAATGATGTGAACAATCCGTGGCTTTGTTTCGGGAAAAAAATATCTTGCTTAACTAAAAAAAAAGACCATCTCTTCTCTTTCCCTTTTCTTCTGCTTAAATCGCCGTTATCATTTCTCTAGCCACGGACAATATGACAACTCTTGTTTTACACGTGGTGTTTGTCAGGTATTTTATCGCTAATTTATCAAGATGGGTGGTATTCTTAACATGGCTTCAAAAAACAAATATCCCAAAGTTTTCAGTCAGTCTGTCGCCTCCAAGGAAGAAAGAAAAACACTTCTGGTTCCCCATTCATTTTCCTTCGGTACATATTCCTGATAACATAATTTTATTATCGCAGGCCAAGTTGTTTCGTCGAAAAGAATTCGGTCAGCGCACTGCTTGTGTGGGATTTAATTTTTCATATCTGTCCAAAGTCCTTTTTTAGTGGCCTGTTTCTCGTCACTTATCGAAATAGCATTTTCACTTGAATTTTTCCCTGGCCAGTGGTCTAGATAACACAGCCGTTATCAAAACACATCTGATTCCTTCTTTCTTTCCCTTTCTTTTTTACTCAGAAATTCCCTGTCATTGTAATGACACCCTTTTTCACTTGTTACTTATCAATATTTTCATTGTCTCTTAGCCATGTGTGTGGTTGTTTATCACCTATGATTCGTCTCGCCTTTCTTTCTGCCTTCCTTTATTTCTCTTCCTTTCTCTGCCTCGTAAATGGTGCCACAGCTCCATTTATCTATTTATTCGACCGGCCTGAATATTCGAGAAATTTTATGAGAGAAAAATATGCGACTCTCCGACAAGATCCGAATGTGAGTCCCACTTGGCAGAGGGAATCGTCGTTATCTATATATATATATATATATATATATATATATATATATATATATATATATCACATTATAAAATGGACAAAGTCCGAAGGCGCATATTGTCTATGAAAAATATGTCGGACATTCAGGCCGGTAAATGTCGTTAATACTGTTTATTCTAAACAGAACATTTACTTAAATATTTTTATCTATAAAAAAGAACGTATAATAAGAAAAGAGTTTAGCCTCCCATGGACTTTCATGCTGACATGCTTGCTATATTAGGTGATTTTTTATATATATATATATATATATATATATATATATATATATATAATCATTTCGGCCGGCCAAGACAGGTGATAAATCCATTAATACGCAAAGTGATTACTGGGAATGGAAGAGAATGAGAAGACTTTTGTGAAAAAAACGGAGAAATAAAAGAAGAATAGTTTTCCGAAAAGATAAACGATTGCTATTGACGTTTCAATTTTTGAAGATTGTACGGAAGCACAAAAGCAGAAGATAATGGTAGGTGTAATACACACTATTTAAAATTTTTTAAAAAGAGCGTCTATTTAAAACACGGGTTTTAAAAATAATGTTTGAAGTCCTAACACATTAAAAATGAGTCCAAGAATTCCATATATGTATAAAAATTGTGTTCACTTATCTTATCCTTACTGAGATTACATCCTTACTGAGATTACATCCACTGCTCCGGGAACATGTTTGTAAATTAGAATTTCAATTTTTCAGTCATGTCCCCCTGACGTGAGGATGTAATCTCCACAAGAAGGAATACGATACATAAACATTTGCTTTAAGAAATTTATGTTCCCAAAATACACCAGTGGATCATTTTTTTGTGAGTGGAGAGGTCATCAACCATCTTTTTTTATTTTTATATAAAAGTGTTTCTCTCTCTCTCTCTCTCTCTCTCTCTCTCTCTCTCTCTCTGTGTGTGTGTGTGTGTGTGTGTGTGTGTGTGCGTGCGTGCGTGCGTCCGTGTACGCGCGCGTGTGTGTGTTTTTAATTGGATATACGAAGGGTCCTACTTTTACAAAACCTAACCAACTCAACAATCATCCGATGCTTTTACACCACCTGGAATACCCCCACCATATATATATATATATATATATATATATATATATATATATATATATATTAATTTAGAATAATAAAATTCAATAATAAAAGCAAACTATTAAATCAAAGGAATGAATAAGTTTTAAAATGTCGTCATAGAAGTAGATTTAAACTTCTGTAATATTGTTTATCTTACATTATTTTTTAATTATCTAACCCTTCTAATTTTAAACATTATATTTATTTCTATATTTTGCCTTCTCCATATCAATTCTATCTTATAACCTTCCATTACTTTATGAACTCCCTTTTCTTTGGATACTTAATTTTTTATCCATTTATTTTTTAAAAAAGATTTTTGGGTTTTTTTTTATATATTACTGGGTATGGTTTGTATTCTCATTAATGTAACTTATCTCTAATTTTTTTAATGGTTAATATAATTATTTTATTTTTATTCATTCATTTTTAATGTATTCCTTCTCAATACAAACTAACTAAAAACGATTTATTATTAATCTTATGTCTTATTTGTAAGCATATTTTGGTAATTTTTAATGGTAACAATTTTTTTATATAATTAACAATTAAAAGTTTCGTTTCTTCGGCCTTCTTTTAGTTACACTTCATCTTTCTTACAGCCCCAATTTGGGGTTTTATCGTTAATATCTGGGTTGAATCTTTGTAGCTTCTTTCCTTTTAAGGCAGATAACTTCCGCCCTCCACTTACCACTACTCGGACAGTCTGTCTTGTCTGCTGTGTTATGGGTTGATTATGAATCAATTCTTCAACTGCTGTCTCCGTTAAATATCAAATTTTAAATCTGTAGTTCCGACAGTAAATACAATCAACCGTTTTGAGTTGAATAGGGGTGACGCATTCAGCGTCAGTTGAAATAGTTTATACTCATGAGGTAATTTTGGCGTTCTCTATTATGTACTTTATATGCTGCTATTATAAATATATTGAGCTCTTCTTTGCGGATCAGTTTTAATTTTTTTTTATTATTAGGATCCACTTGGATTATATACCAACGGATCTATTGCCTGTACTATATATATATATATATATATATATATAATGAATTTCTAAGTGTAGTTTACATGTGGCACAAGGCCGAAAGTATGTGGCACACTGTGAGGATCGAACTCACTATTCAGTCGTAACTGATATAGCGAGACAATCTTGCTATCATTACACCACACCGAGCGCCCTCTCTCTCTCTCTCTCTCTCTCTCTCTCTCTCTCTCTCTCTCTCTCTCGCTCTTTATATATATATATATATATAGGATGTCCATGAAGTTCGTGTGCACTTTAAAAAATTTATAACTTTATTTTTATTTGCGGTACAAATAGCCTGTAAAAAAATCTTAAAAGTTTAATGTACCTAGTTTTAAGTAAAGCTAAAATAACGCCTGTGATTTCAGGCATTACTGTAAATCAGTTGGCAAATGTTTTCCGTGAACTGCAAAATCGTATTACCCTTTGTATTGCTAATGATGGAGGACATGTGGAAACTTAAATAAAATTTCAATAAAACCCTGAAAAATATAGATTTACTTCTTTCTAATCCTTTTTACAAATTATTTCTATCGCAAATACAAATAAAATTATAAATTTTTAAAGTACACACGAACTTTATGGACACCCTCAATATATATATATATATATATATATATATATATATATATATATATGTGTGTGTGTGTGTGTGTGTGTGTGTGTGTGTGTGTGTGTGTGTGAGCAGATATGTAGAAAAATAGGAAAGAACACGTTAGGTAAATAATCTTCTTTAGTATTTTTGTTTTTATTTTTTATAAACAGTGCTCCATACAAAAGTAGAGCTTAAATTATAATTATTTTTTAAAAAATATGATTCCTTTGCTACATAAGAGTTCTCATGTTTCAAAAACGAGAGCCGAAAACCTAAATATAATTATTAAAATTAAATTGACTTAAAGTATCAACCCCTGTTTCATCCTCAAGCGAAAATTTAAGAATAACCAATCTTGAAATTTACGCATCTTTATAAGCATGTTCATTCGCAAAATTAGTTACTATGGAAACGGCTGGGGCGACCATTTTGGTAAGTGGGCTAAGAGTTAATTTTTATCCCCATATCAGTCACCTTTGGAAAGAGGTCAAGCCGAGATAGGGTGGGGGCATCCATTTCAAAGCGAATGATGGCATTTATGTGCGTACATCGTCTGGTCAGTCACAGCGAAAGATAGCGTTTGGCACCACAATATGTCGTTCAGTGTCTCGAGTATTTTGCTTTATTTTATTTATTTTTTTATTTATCCTTTTATATATATATATATATATATATATATATATGGAATATTTTCCAGTGCCTTTTTAAAAATGCGTGAATTCTGTCATTATTTTTTAAGTCGATGGAAATATATATGATGTCATGTGTGTGTGTGTGTGTGTGTGTGTGTGTGTGTGTGTGTGTGTGTGTGTGTGTGTGTTCATGGTTGCGTCTGATTTAACGCCACTTTCCGACAAGCATTCATTTAAAAAGTCGAGGGTTGTGCGTGGACGCTTTTATTTCTTCTGTACGTACAAAATATTGAGGCAAAAATGGGATGCGCTTCTATTCAAGTCAGGTTCAGGAAAACAAAAAATAACTGAAATGTTTTGAACACTGCGGCCATTGTATGGAACCAATGCTTTTTCTCAAACAATTATTTGATGTTTTAATATTCCAAGGTCGTAACGTGTTCAGAAATCCGTGGGAAACCGTTACAGTTCAAAACAAATGATATTAAGGTGGTAAAAAAAGAATAACAAGTAAAAATGGTTGAATAGATAGATAGATAGATAGATAGATAGATAGATAGATAGATATGTACAGACTGAGATAGATAGATAATGAAGAGACTGAGATAGATAGATAGATAGATAGATAGATAGATAGATAGATAGATAGATAGATAGATAGATTAATAAATAATGAACAGGCTGAGATAGATAGATAGATAGATAGATAGATAGATAGATAGATAGATAGATAGATAGATAATGAGATAGATAGATAGATAGATGAATAGATGAGATAGATAGATAGATAGATAGATAGATAGATAATGAACAGGCTGAGATAGATAGATAGATAGATAGATAGATAGATAGATAGATAGATAGATAGATAGATATGTACAGACTGAGATAGATAGATAATGAAGAGACTGAGATAGATAGATAGATAGATAGATAGATAGATAGATAGATAGATAGATAGATAGATAGATAGATAGATAATGATCACATTGAGATTGATAGATAGATAATGAACAGTCTGAGATAGATATATAGATAGATAATGAACAGGCTGAGATAGATAGATAGATAGATAGATAGATAGATAGATAGATTGCAATTCTTGCATTCATGCGGATGCTATGCCAGAATGTTAGTCGAGAAATGATCGGCCTATGAAGAGAATGTCATGTAAACCAGAAACTTTCAATGACACCACGGTATGCATCACTGAGGAAGTAATGTAGTGCGCTATATCTTCATATAAAACGAGCAATGATAGATAGATAGATAGATAGATAGATAGATAGATAGATAGATAGATAGATAGATAGGAGCAAAATGAAGAGACTGAGATAGATAGATAGATAGATAGATAGATAGATAGATAGATAGATAGATAGATAGTCAAGAAATGATCGCTCTCGGCTGGGACTATGGTGGAGAATGTGTGATGTCATGTAGACCCAAAACTTTCCATGACCCCAGGGCCTACATGACATCACTGAGGAAGTACTGTGTTTTCAATATCTGCATATAAAACGAGCAAGATAGATAGATAGATAGATAGATAGATAGATAGATAGATAGATAGATAGATAGATAAGATCATTGATAGATAGATCAGATTGAGATCATAGATAGATAGTGTTGAAACTTGAATAAAGCATGGAATAATAATAATACAACACAAAATGTACTTAAACAAAATGTATTGACACAAGAAAGTGTACACAATATTTACAGATAGTTTGGTATATTCTTGGGAAGACCGTTCCTGTAGAATGGGTTGACTTAGTCGCAGTCGGGCAGAGTCTCTGGATTGGATCTCTTCCTCACCCCGTCTTCCCGATACCAACCATATTTATATGGTCGGTACTCCACTATGTAAATTAGGTGGATCGTACCACAACAGATAGATAGATAGATAGATAGATAGATAGATAGATAGATAGATAGATAGATAGATAGATAGATTCGAGAGGTACCGAACATTCCTTGACCCGAGTCTATTACAAAAAAAAAATGGATGTTTGATCATTTAGTCAGATTTTGGGAACTTTTCAGCACAGGATAGATAGATAGATAGATAGATAGATAGATAGATAGATAGATAGGCTCTGCAATTGATTTAGAATATTTCTACTTTAATAACGTGATACGTTTGTCTTCGAAAGCCTCATTTCAAAGTAGACGGTCAAAATTACCTCGCCGTGTTTGAAGTCCTTTTCTGTGGCGTCATGTTTGTCTGCAATGTGTAGCAATGGAAATAAAATGGCGTCCTTTTTACCACCTTCAGCATACAAAACTTCGCCACGTCCTTTCCACTTTGTACACTGCAAGGCTGGTGAACATTCCCAGAAGGCCGGAAATTAAAAAGACTCTTCTAATGCGATTCGGGGTCCTCGCAGGATTCTCGTTCACTTTAATTTACCTTTGTATTTCTTTTATGCTTTTTTCCCCGCCATGCGTTAAGTTTCGTTGCTTATCTAGGCAAACGATCACTCGTTCTCTTCATCTCTAAAACGACCATCTTGCGAACAGTGAAGCAAATCGATTGCTACTGATCGTTAATGATCGATAGAACTATTTAGACTATCGACAAAAGTTCCATTATACGCATATATATATATGTGTGTGTGTTTGTGCGTGTGTATGTGTGTATGTATAAACAAAAGTTTCACACCACAGAATTTGTATATTGCCTTAAATATACAAAAACGCATTATTTAAAGGATCCTCTTCTGATAAACACTTCTTCAGAAGAATACGTTGGTACCTTCTTAAATAAACAGAGTGAAACAAATTCGCAGTGAAACGCAAATATAATCAGGAGGGTTAAAATGAGGAACCAGGACAAAAAAGTGAGATTTATTTCTAATACTAAGGGGGGAAAAGGAATATGGCAATAAACCAAAGTATATAGGTTCTTAGTGAGTATAAAATAGAAATTGTTTTACTGACAGCCCCCACCCAACAGAAGCAGAGAACGAACAAAATTCTCTTTCTGTCGAGACAGAGACATTCGATGTAACATTATATACACTACCTCCAAGATTCGCAAGTGTTTGGCTGGCCGTGCTCTGCATCAAATACTGTATCCGTGTACTTGACAGCACACCTTGGGCTATCTATCAAATGCTGCTCAATATCTGACGCACAAGACGTTTGATTCAAGTGTGTGCTGCTGTTTGCAACACCTCGTCTAATATTGGCAGACAGGTGTTGTTCAATCCGTGTCTCAGGTCTATGATTGCTTCGCTCTACAGAGTCAGCCTCACACTGGCACTAAACTGCTTTGAAGGCAAGTGCCAACAAATTTTAGTTAAGGCAGAGTACATTGGAACAGTGTCAAAGGAAACACGTAAGTTAACAGCAGAAAAGCATGATGAAACCCATGCCAACATCTTTTGACAAGGCTAACTCTGCCAAACTACTGTGGTTTCAAATACACCGGACACAAACAAGAACTGAAAACTAACGGAGCCCTAAAAAGTAACGAGATAAGGCATCAATGCCACCTGAGAGCGGATTACGCGTTACTTGATAATACATCATGTAATGCATGTGGAAAAGTGTGCAAATGAGAAGCAGGATTAAAACAACATGTTAAAATGCACGGCAACAACGATGCAGCAATTGCTTTCAGAGATGTTCATGTCTGTCACACCTGTGCCAAGGAATGCATGTCTTTAGCTGGACTAAAAAGCCACATAAGAACAGCTCATCAATGAGATCTTTTACGGGTATTCAAGCAGTGGCAATGCTCGAATACGAGTTTGTAGTCATCATATATATATTTAGCCAACTCTTAACAATATTAACTACGAACAAAGCCACAATGTGCAAACCGTATTCGGAAATTAAAAACATCCCTACCACACACTAAGATATACACAGAACGCACACACTCAATTTAGATGAAAAATCGAATCATTCTTGATAATGGCTAAAGGTATAGCCGAAAGCGCTCGGAAATATAAAACATTTGGACAGTTCTTACACACCCTTTGTCCAGAAAAGGAAGCTCTTGTTCGAACATAAGAAAAATTAAATAAAAAGCTTAACCGTCGTACCTTGTCTGTCGTTTTTAATGAAACATATATATATATATATAAGGGGTCCTCGATTTACGTCGGAGATCCGTTGCTACGGCGTAACCTGATTTTCGATGTACATAAGCACCAAGGACTCTGCTATACGCTTGGGAGCAATGATAAAGTACAAAAAGAACGACACAAACGAGAGATAGCAAAAGTAGCACATTCCAATATGGCGTACAGCCGGGGAACGAACAACGCCCCCCCCATATAGCGTCGCATGATGAGGTATTATGTTATGGAGGATGGCGGCATAACCACGATACACTGTGCGTCGGGTCCGACGTAACCCAAGGACCTTTTGCATATATATATATATATATATATATATATATATATATATTTGTATGCATGTATATATACATATATATGGGCTTCTGTTTATATATATATATATATATATGTGTGTGTGTGTGTGTGTGTGTGTGTGTGTGTGTGTGTGTGTGTGTGTACAGTGGGGGGAAATAAATATTCGTACACATGAAAAATTGTATTTTTATAAATGTAAAAGCCTTAACTAAAATAAATTTTGATATATTTTATGTGTAATGATACATTTTATTAAAAAATAAAAATAAACATAATTCTTATTATAACAGAAATTAATGCATTTTTTTTTCATTTTAACTGATGAAAAAAGTATTCGTACAAAACAAAAAAAAAGCATATTAATTTAATTTAATACTTTGTGGAATATCTTTTATTGAGTTCAACAGCTACCAGTCTATTCCTGTACGTCTCAACTAATGATTTGCACACATTGAGTGGTATTTTGTCCCATTCTTCTTTGCATATTGTCTTCAAATTCTTGATATTTGCCGGTGCTCTTTTCCCAATTTGAATTTTCAAATATCGCCATAAATTCTCGATTGGATTCAAGTCTGGGGACTGACTTGGTCATTGCAAGACATCAACGTTACTTTCAGCAAACCATTTCCTTGTAGATCTAGCGGTATGCTTAGGATCATTATCCAGTTGGAAAACCCAATCAGGAGGTAGCCGAAGTCTCTCAACAGAACGCATTAAATTGTCTTTCAGGATTTTCTGGTATCTTTCGGCATTCATCTCATTTTATTTTCCATTTTGTTTTTTTTTTTTGTTGCTTTATTTCTTTAATTTATTATTTTCCATCTCTTTTTCTTCTTTTCTTTCTTTTTCTTTCGCATTCTCATTTTATTTTCCATTTTGTTTCTTTTTTTGTTGCTTTATTTCTTTAATTTATTATTTTCCATCTCTTTTTTCTTCTTTCTTTTTTTCGTTTGATTTTTTCTTTCGTATTCTCATTTTATTTTCCATTTTGTTTCTTTTTTGTTGCCGTTTCTTTAATTTATTATTTTCCATCTCTTTTTCTTCTTTTCTTTCTTTTTCTTTCGTATTCTCATTTTATTTTCCATTTTGTTTCCTTTTTTGCTTTGTTTCTTTAATTTATTTTCCGTGTTTTTTTTTTCTTTCAGCTTCTTCCGTTTAGTCTCTTCGTTTTCTTTCCTTCTCTTCTCTCATTTTCTTTCTCTTTGGATTCTTTCTTTTTTCATTCGTTTTTTTTTCTTTCTTTTCTTTTCGATTATAATTTTTCTTCTCTCGATTACCGTAGCTTTTTTCTTTTTTTATTTCATTGAAATTCTTCGTTGCTTTTTCTTCTCTTTTTTTCATTTCTTCGTCTCTCTCATTCATTCTTTCATTCTTTCTCATTTTTTGCTTCATTTCAACTATTTTCTATCTCTCCATTCATATTCAATCTCTTGCGATGTTCAGCTCATCACGCTTCAGTCTTTTTTCTTGCCTTTATTTTCTTTAATTCTACGTATTTCTGAATTTCTTTTTCTTCCCAAAATTTTACGTTTTTTTCTCTTTACATTTATTTTTTGATATTTTTCTTCATTGCGTTTTTCTTCGACTCCATTTCTAATTTCTCTTTTGCATTTCAAATTCCCTTTCTTTTCAGTATAGATTTTCCTCTTCCTTTTTTCTTTCTCAGATTTTTATCTTTCTTTTTCTTTTATCATACTTTTCATCATGCTCGTCAGAGATAGATAGCTTATATATATATATATATATATATATATATATATATATATAATAACAGGCTCTTTTAGATAGATAGATAGATAGATAGATAGATAGATAGATAGATAGATAGATAGATAGATAGATTTAGAGAGGAGTTGATAATTATATAGATTTATATATAAACATATAGAGATATACATAGAGATATATATACCAAGGTTGTGTGCGGTTACATAAATTATTTTTCGACTTTCATATATATATATATATATATATATATATTATAGTGAGAGATAGATAAATGGAAAATAGATAGATAGCTTATGATATATATATATATATATATATATATATATATATATATATATATATATATTAACAGGCACTTTTAGATAGATAGATAGATAGATAGATAGATAGATAGATAGATAGATAGATAGATTTAGACTGGATATGATAATTATATAGATTTATATATTAACATATAGAGATATACAATAAATATATACCAAGGTTGTGTGCGGTTACATAATTTTTTTCACCTTTCATATATATATATATATATATATATATATATATATATGTATGTATATATTATAGAGATAGATAGATAGATAGATAGATAGATAGATAGATAGATAGATAATGCATACTTTAACAAGCTGTTTTGCATACATACATATATACCTATATACACACTGTAATTTATACAATGGCTTTTATCTAAATGTTCATTTATTTTTATTTTGTTTATTCCGTAAGCACGAAAATGATAAAAAAAATCCTCGTAAATTTTTTACATTTTTCAACAAACTAATTTGTAACTTATTTGTAACTTATTTGTTCCGCCTTTTTTAAGTGTTCTTTCTCTTTTTCAATGAAAAAAAAAAACTCCTTGAATCTTTACAAATAATTCGCAAAATGAATTCAAACACAACACGCCCCCCAGTCATTAAATGTGTTCTTCTCAAAGAATAACGCCGTCTCTATTTTGTCAGTAACATCAGCGTTTTTTAGACGAATGCACGAGAAAATAGTCGACATAATAGAAAGGACAAATCAGTTACAGTAGAATGAACAAAGAGAATTTTTTGGGACCCATTATGAGAACGAATGTTAATTAACTGCATCATTGAATTCATATATAAACAATTCTTTAAAAATTAAACGGTTGTGCCATATCTTTCAAAATCGTATGAGGAAACATTCAACAAATGTGTTTTTTAAAAAATTAACATTATGCCCACTATTTACATTATTCGGACTATTGTCCTCATCTTTGTCGCCATATTTATTACAACGTTTCGGCCGTTATACGCTCCGGCCTTCTTCAGGTGGTTGAATTTCGAACTGAACCCTTTATTTCGCTCACTGGGGTAAACTGTTCTAGTTCCACGTGCCATGTTTTAATGGATGTCAGTTATCAGTTATCTCCTGTTAATTCCCCTCTGAAAGTTCTGCACTGCCTTAATCGGGTATTGAACTCACATTCTTTGGGTCCTGTCACTGGATCTAACTAACGCCTTTATCCCCTGTGCCATGTGTCCTTAAACACGGCACGTGGAACTAGAACAGTCTACCCCAGTGAGTGAATTAAAGGGTTCAGTTCGACATTCCAGCCACCCGAAGAACACCGGGGCGCACAACGGCCGAAACTAAATATAAATATGGCGATAAAGATGAGGACAATAGTCCGAATAATGCAAATAATGTACATAATACCTCATCTCAGAAATATAGACAGATACTAACATTAAACATAAAAACTATCATAGTTCGTGGCGTCAAAGGAGCACTTACTGCCCAGAGTCTTTTCTAATCTTTCTATCTAAATTTTCTTTCTCCATAGAAATCTTACCAGAATTTGTTATTATTTTGAAACGATGGTTTATGGAAGCGACTCTCAAGCGGACGCTTTTCCCGATTAATAGAATCTTAACCTGTTTAAGCCTAGGGTTAACCATTATCTTCCCCATAAACTGTACCGCTTACTCTTTAACCTTCTACCTCAGGTGGCTTTTGAGCCTTGTACAGGGTGAACATTATTATAAAAAAAAAACAATTATTGGTGTGCACGGTCTTAGCAACATAAGAATTCGTGCTGATGGCAGATACTGAAAGAAAAATCTGCAGGAATTCCAAGAGAAAGTAGTAAACGAAAGCGAGAAGAAAGGACTAACTATCAATTGTAAAAATCAGAATGTGTGGTTCTTAGCTAAAAAAAAAGACTTCCCAATATGCTAATTACGACTTAAAGACGTCAGAATCAAGCAAGTATATAAATATAACAACCTGGGTAGTGTTTTTAAAGATGAAGGAAAATGTGACACGGAAATCCAAGTTGTTCACATGTTCTGTCTATGTTATTCTCAGCATTCTTTGATAGGATCTCATGGATGCCTCTTTACATAACTTTGTCATCTCTGAGGAGAATGCAAAATATTAACTGCCGTAGTAGAATTTAGTATTAACTGTCACAGACTATTTGTTTCTAATCACACTAACTCTCGTCTATTTTAACACTTTCCTTTGTTTCTGAGAGGTATCGTTCCCTATTCTGATGCAAATTCAGATTTCTTTTGTAACTTTCGTTTTCTTTTCTCAGAGTCATCTTTTTCAGAGAGGCATCTTTTTCCTTTTTCTGAGAGGCATCTTTTTATCTTTTCTGAGAGGAATCTTTTTTCTTTTTCTGAGAGGCATCTTTTTTATCTTTTTTCTGATAGGCATCATTTTTTTTTTCATTTTTCTGATAGGCATCTTTTTATCTTTTCTGAGAGGCATCTTTTTTCATTTCTAAGAGGCAACTTTTTTATCTTTTTCTGATAGTCATCTTTTTCTTTTTTCTGAGAGGCATCTTTTTATGTTTTTTCTAAGGCATCTTTTTTCTGTTTTTTCTGAGAGGCATCTTTTTATCTTTCCTGAGAGGCATCTTTTTTCTGAGAGGCATCTTTTTTTCTTTTCTGGGAGGCATCTTTTTTCCTTCTTTTTTCTGAGAGGCATCTTTTTCCTTTTCTGGGAGACATCTTTTTTCTTTCTTTTTTCTGAGAGGCATCTTTTATCTTTTCTGAGAGGCATCTTTTTTCTTTTTCTAAAAGGCATCTTTTTATCTTTTCTGAGAGGTATCTTCTTTCTTTTTCTGAGAGGCATCTATTTTCTTTTCTGAGAGCCATCTTTTTTCTTTTTCTGGGAGGCATCTTTTATCTTTTCTGAGAAGTGTCTTTTTATCTTTTCTGGGAGGCCTCTTTTATTTTCTGACAGGCATCTTTCACTATCCCGTAATTCTTCCGAATATATCATTGCTCAAATATAATTGAAACATAACCTTTCTCCTGGAGAAAAGACGGCTAACTTTATTTTCAGCAAGAATTAAAGATACTCCAACTTTGGTATATTGGTCTGAAGAAAGCTGTAGAAACTAACGATCGACGCAACCGATTTGACTCACTATGAAACAACAATAGTGGTTATCAAACCTCCTTTTAAACCACATTCACAATCACAAACGATGTCATGACAATGTCACACACCGTGGAATGTCCCACAAGTTATGCATGAAAAATTAATAAAACTAACCAGGACAAAACGAGAAAAATTATGATTGCTTTTCGAAAAGCAAATCATGGAACATGACAGTCCTTGTCTAAAGGACAATCTGGTCATTTTTTTAGTAGATTAATTCGTACAAGTTACATTTTTAAACAAGGTAGAAATTATTTGTTTTGTTTATTCCACAAGGTGAAATTCATAGGAACACATCAGAAGACCTGATGAAGACATCAAGAACTGAACTGAAACTTCCCATTGCCCCATATGACTGAAACAAACAAGAGTGAAGGCTGCCCATGTAATCTCTTGTAAAGGGTGTTTAATTAGGACGGATTATATATAAGGGTGTTTCATTAAGACAGATTATATACAAGGGTGTTTCATTAAGAAGGATCAAAGTCAGCAGTAAATAAATCAGTGTTATTGGTGAAAATTTATTTATTTCTCTATTGGATCATGTTACTTAAGTCATGGCAATTATGTGTGAAAAATAATATTGCCCAAATGTCTGCCAAATCTGAAAGAAAAAGAAAAAAATCCTTAGACAATTTAACTTAATACACATTTAAAATTGGTCCAAGTTATTGGAACAGCCTTTATTTGTGTTTTTACTTATGTATGGCTTGTTATTCCAGTTTCAACAGAGAGACATGTTGTTGGAGTAGGTAAAAAAAGAAACAATACAATATTGATAAAAGTTTATTAACCTGTTTGTGTTTGCATTGGATTCAGTCGATGCTCTGCATCTGCAATCAGACTGCAAATCTCCATGCTTGGAAACGACCTTTCTTACAGATCTAACATGGATTACCTCTGCCTTTTCTACAATTTTCATGGCAAGTGCTCTGACGAGCTTTCTTCCTGATACCCAGACTACATGAATTTAAGCGGGCGATTATATTAGAATCTAGGGCCCACTCTTTTACTGTTATAGATAGGTATGTGGATGAATATATGGTTAGAAAATAGATAATGAATATATTGCAATAGATAGATAGATAGATATTAACAGACTGAGATAGATTGATAGATATGAACAGAATGAAATAGATGTGAACATATTGTAATAGATAGATAGATAGATAGATAGATAGATAGATAGATAGATAGATAGATAGATAACATACTGTAATATGTATATAAAATTGTTGGGAGAAAATTAACAAAAGTAATTAATTTATCAATGTGGCCCAAAAGTTCGGACATCAGAGAAGATATATGTATTTATGCATATAGACACATTAACTTCTGTCACACATTATGAAATAGGCAAAGTTCGACAATTATTTTAAGACATTCTTTTTATAGATACAAATATTTAAGTAAATGCTCTGTTTATAATAAACATCATTAAACGTTTACTGACCTGAATGTCCGAGGAATTTTCACAGAAAATATTCGTCCTTCGACAGGATTCGAACCTGTATCCTATACGGAATCGTTATTTAGCTTGACGTGCCTTTAACCGATTTGGCCTCAGAGGAGCGTTCGGTTAGCAAGGTCGAATTTACTGTATTTGAACTTCAATCTTCTATGAATCTCTCACGTACATTTGGTTACATTTGATACGCCATGAGCAGATATGAATGTACGTGAGAGATTCATAGAAGATTGAAGTTCAAATACAGTAAATTCGACCTTGCTAACCGAACGCTAGAATATGTATTCTTCAAAGAAATCGGTTTGGTTTGGAATGGTTTGTTTTACGGCTTATCAACCTCAATGGGTTATTTAATGCCGACAAAATTTTATTGCTGGTAATATATTTTCAAAAATATATTGCTGCTAATTTTTCCCACAAATATCTATTGCCGGTAATATTTTTCTTCAAAAATGTATTTCTGGTATTAAAACCTATTTTTGAACCCAGTTTTGGGGTCAACTATTTGCCCATAACTGGGATTTTAACAGGTGCTACCACCCCGGGTCAGAGTGGACCTGGGGACACCAGCAATTAAGAGGCAGTTCCACGCTCCTCAAAACTTCCTGATCAGAGGCCTTGCTGTTGGGTGTAGTTTATCGTCTTACCCAGGACGCGGATGTAGTTTATTGTCATACCCCTTTTGCTATCAGGATATTCATTTTTCAGTCAAGTGTGCCATAGCAATTAGACCAGTACATAAAACTCGGATAAGGGTGTGGTAGAAATGCCTCCCACATATACCTAAGTGCCCCATACTTAAGGCCTTATGCCACATCTAATCTATGCTTGGAAAATCGCTGTATAGCTCCTAGAAATGCCTGCCACATAATGCTAAATGAAGACACCGTTGTTAAAGTCTTACTATTGTGTGGGAGGTATGTATAGTAGGTATTTTGCTGAACCCTCTGTGTGTGTGTGTGTGTGTGTGTGTGTGTGTGTGTGTGTGTGTGTGTGTAATCATAGAAATTCTGGAGCGGGAGATTCTATTTAAGTAACCGTTATTTCCCGCTTAATTCGTGTACACTATTTTCCGCCTGAGGATCCGATAAGTCAATGAATTTAAAAGTAAATTGATTGAAAGTTTGTTCTTGTCTCTCTATTTCTGTTCGTTTCACCCCACTCAGATAAGGGCGTGGTATGGACGTGGTAGATCGGGGTGCGAAATATACGTGAGAAAATAAATGCAGGATAAAGAGTTGCAAATATTTTAAAAGCTGCCCTTCGGTTTTCAGCATTAATGGCCGCCATAAACAACTCAGAATAACATCTCTCTGATAATAGTCGTTTTATTGGTTCCGTCGAAGCCGATTTATTTTTATAGAGTTTTTTCTTGTGATTACTTTGTCGAGGTTTACATTTATTTTTAGACGTATCTCTTCTCTATTTAAATAAATATTAATTTGTTCGAAATGTCTTATGACAATAAAAATTATCTTTAGTGGCTACATGTGTTTGATTAGATGTCGCCGTGTTTTTTTTTTTGGCGGGGGTTGTTGTTTTGTTTTGTTTTTTTTTGTTTTTTGGCTGCTTTTTCTTTTTTTTTTTTGTGGTGGGGGGTACCTTTTTTTCATACCGTGAATTTAAATGTCTACCGGCCTAAAAATAGAAAGTCTTATTTAAGAAAACGTACCTACTAACAAGAATGGAATTTGTATTCTCTTTTTGTCTGAGAAACCACCTTCAAAGCAAGCGAGCTTTATAAATCAAAATATTTCCCACACAGAGATTGTATTAAAAACAAATGCATGAGAAGCTAATGCTTATTTATTTAAAAAAATAATAATTAAAAAAAAGTGTGTGTGTATATATATATATATATATATACACACACACACACACACACATATATACATACACAGTCTTTTTTTTCGTAGGTACAAATATTTAAGTAAATGCTCTGTTTATAATAAAAAGTATTAACAACTGCCTGTCCGAGAAATTATCTTAGAAAATATTCGTCCTCCGACAGGAATCGAAACTGTATCATATACGAAACCGTCATATAGCCTGACGTGCTTTTGCCTATTTCGCCACAGAGCAGCGTTTCAGTTAGCAAGGTCGATTTTACTGTTTTTAAACTACAATTTTCCATGAAATTAAAAAAAAAGCAGTAAAATATATCTTGTTAACCGAAACGCTATATAATGTACTTGGTGAAAGGCGTAAAATTTACGTGCAGACGACACATTAACCAGATCAGTCGATGCTCTTCAGACATGGTTGACAGCGGTCCCGCGGAAGAAACACCGATGGAGGTGATTTTCGATACGTTTGATCTAACAACGCCTGCAACAATTTTACCTGAGGTACGTCGATCCAGGTGAAAAAGAAAGGCAACTGATCATTTAAAAGTGGATTCAAAACGTAGGAGATACGCTACGATGTTGCTAAAAAAAAATGAAGTTTTTTTTTTGTGTTTTTTCTTCATATTTCCTGTAAAAAAATAAAGAAAGAAAACTGTTTCGTTCTATGCATGATATAGGCGATCATGTATCTTTCGTCTGACAGGGCAGATTTTTTCCCGCAGTAGGTTGCCATTTCTTTCTGTGGTCGACCAGTAGCATTCCAAAGCTGTAGAACCCAGTCTGTCTTGCTATTTACCTATAGCTGTGAGAAGAAAAACAGGATTCATACCCTTCCCAAAGGTATTAGCACATAAGTGAATGTAATGGATTCGACTGGAATTCGAACACGGTTCTCTGATTTCTCAATCGCTATCCATTACTTCACAGTGCTTCATGAAAATTGGAATATATAGGGGGGAGAACTTAACTGATACAAAACAGCACAAAATAATTTTTATTTATTTATGAATTGCCCGGGTATTTTATTTTATTTTAAAAATAAAGGTGGGGCAACTCTCATAGAGAAATTGCCACAAATGAATGAAAATTGACAGTTATGTACCATGAGGGTTACACGCTTAGGCGGTCATATATCATTCGATACATGACTGACGAGGGAGTTTTGCTTCCCGCAGTAGGTTGAAATTTCTTTCTGCGGTAGACCAGTTATAGAACCCGGTCTGCTCTGGTATTTACCCAAAGCTTGGAGGAAGAAGCGGATTCATACCTTTCCCAAGAGTATTAGCACGTAAGTAAATGTAATGGATTCGACTGGAATTCGAACTCGGCTTCCTCAATCCGAGCCGCTATCCATTACTCTACCGTGACTTTTACTGTTCATATATTCCGAATTTATGGATAACAATATCGTAATATGTGTATATGCGTGTGCGCATGTGCGTGAACATTACTGAATTCTTCGAGTAAAAAAAAATCAATTTAAATATAAATTATATTTATGGCTAATTTGACCCGATTCCAATACGTAAGACACATTGAAAAAGAATTTAAAAATAAAAAAGCCTTCATGATAAAAATCAATAGCGCCATTGCTTTAATATTTAGAAAGGTGAGTTCAAATCGACATATTTTTGGTCAGTAGAAGGAAGCACTTTCATTAAAGGAGCACCATGATGAGACGGGAAATGGTGCGAAAATATCGCATCTCACCCATGCGTGCTACATTTTTGGACGTACGCCATTTTGTTTTTAGCAACCGAAGTATAACTTAAACGCGGGAAACCCATTAAGTGACTATTTGCTGATACGATAAAGTGACGATCTGGCGTAGAGGGGAATCTATTGATGTTGTGCGTAGAATGATAAATGAATGAATGTCGACGACAATAACGAATGTTCGTGCAGAGATTGATAAGGTATAGAAAGCTAAGGACCGTGATGAATTCTTACAAACAGATGGGAGATAGATGGGAACAATGTGGTGACTTTTTGAGGGATACGAGCCGAGAATCTTAAGGGGGGGAAGATAAATGGCTAGATTAATGAAGGGAAGATGAACGGCTTACGTTGCGGCTGAGAGAGTTACGATTTTAGCAATGTTGCCAGAGGTCAGAATTCAATCCCAAGTAAGAAGCCAACATTTCAAATTCTGATTTTTTTTCAGACAGGCTTTCGCTATTCGCAGCACAGAAGCCTCTTAAGTTCATGGTATAGGATCTGAAAGTAGTCAGAGATAGATGTCTAGTTTGCACACTAGTTGCAAAAAAAATATAGACAGGCGCCTGTATTACACACTTGCATAAAAAAAACGTCAGCATCAGTACAGTTTGAAATCTGATAGAAATACAAAGACATCGATCCGTTTTACTCTCTCGAGACGAAAAAAAAACATAGGTCGAGTTTACTCATTTGTGACAAAAACATCGACATAGATTCGGTTGACACACTTGATGGAACAAATGTCGACATATTTCAGGTTTATATTATTTAATGAAAACTCAGACATAGGTCCCGTTTGCACACTTGACAGAAAAATGCCAACATTGGTCTAGTTTACATGCCTGTAAAAAAAAGGCCGACATAGGTTCGGTTTGCACACTTGACAAAATATGTCAACACAGGTCTAGTTTACGTGCCTGTAATAAAAACGCCGACATAGGTTCGGTTTGCAAACTTAACACAAAAATGCCAACAAAAAAGTTTATATGCCTGTAATAAAATGCCAACAAATGTGTGACATAAGTCTAGTTTACACATTCGGGACTAAAACGTAGATATACGATGTCTGTCTGGAAAGTTATCGGACTGGTGTCACAAACAATTTATTTCAGTTCCAAACAACAAACGACATGGTTTCCCCATTCAAAGTAACCCTTCTTGAAGTGTAATTCATTTTTCCATCCTTCTCTGACACGCTTGTGGGCACTGTTGGAAGGTTGCTTCTTGAATTCCTCTCAGCGCCGTTGTTAAGATCCTCCACGCCTTCAAAACGGGCCCGCTTGATGATCCCCTTGAGCTTGGGAAAAAGAAAAAAACTCACATGGAGCAAGATCAAGGGAACAGGGAGGTTGTTCCAGTACAGCGATGTCCTCAGCCAGTAACACTCAGGACGCTTTGGGCAGGTGCATCATAGTGCTGAGACGGCCAGGGTTTGTCCTGCCACAACAGGCATTGAGCGAAGTTAACGCCGTGGGATCTCTTTGTAGACTTGTTTATTGATCGTTTGGCCATTGTGGCAAGAATTCACAGCTTTCACGCCGAAGAACAAATAAATCCCGTTACTTTTCTGACAGACTTCGTAGGCCCGGTTTACACATTTGACACAAAGGCGTCAGCATAAGTGCACACTATTTACATTATTCGGACTATTGTCCTCATCTTTGTCGCCATATTTATCATAACGTTTCTGCCGTTGTACGGTCCAGCCTTCTTCAGGTGGTTGGAATGTCGAACTGAACCCTTTATTTCGCTCACTGGGATAGACTATTCTAGTTCCACGTGCCATGTCTAATGGATGTCAGTTATCAGTTATCTCCTGCTTAATTCCCTCTTCAAATTCTTAACCAGGTATTGAACTCACACTCTTTGGGTCCTGTCACTCGATCTAACTAACGCCTGTGCCATGTGTCCTTGAGGAAATCTGTGTATGAATTTCTGGATATTATAAACCGAATGTCTTCAGCAATCATTTTTTACCAGTGCACATATTGCAATTTTTGCTGTTATCATTTCATGGTTTTACCAGAGCTCATATTGCAATAATAATATAGAATAATGTAAATAGTGTACATAATACCTCATCTCAGAAATATCGACAGAAAGATGAGGAAGATAGTCCGAATAATGTAAATCGTGTACATAATACCTTATGTCAGAAATATAGACAGAAACATGAGGACAATAGTCCGAATAATGTAAATAGTGTACATAATACCTCATCTCAGAAATATAGACAGAAAGATGAGGAAGATAGTCCGAATAATTTAAATCGTGTACATAATACCTTATGTCAGAAATATAGACAGAAAAATGAGGACAACAGTCCGAATAATGTAAATAGTGTACATAATACCTCGTCTGAGAAATATAGACAGAAAAATGAGGACAACAGTCCGAATAATGTAAATAGTGTACATAATACCTCGTCTGAGAAATATAGACAGAAAAATGAGGACAACAGTCCGAATAATGTAAATAGTGTACATAATAGCTCATCTCAGAAATATAGACAGAAACATAGGTGCAGTTTACACGCTGGTAATAAAAACGCAGCCGCAGATCCAGTTTGCATACGTGAGACAAAAACATCGACAGAGTTCCAATTTACATACTCTGGTGGCAGAAAATGTAGACAGACGCTTGGCTTACACACCTGTATAAAAAGAAGTCAGCATCAATACAGTTTAAACATCTGAAAGAACAACGTAAACATCGATCCAGCTGACACGCTTATGACAAATATAAAACAAGACATACACTTCAGTTCAAAAGTTCGAGAAAACCACTGATAATTTTTTAATTGGCCCCAAAAGTAGTTGTTTTGTAATTTTTGTGACGTCAACAAACACTCGTTGCTACTTTTGTAATATCAATGAATATTCGTTGTCACTTTCGTTTTTCTCGTTGAAGTAGAGACTTTGTAATCGCAGATGCAACTATAATAACGCTGTTGAGCAATACTAGTGTCAGACGACTTCGAATAAGACTTGCACTAATAGTACTTGCTCGATAATCGCTCGAAAATAATCTGTATAGTGATCCGAATAGAGGAATAGTATAATGAATAGAGTAGAGAATAGCGGTCCTTATAGTAATTGAGGATAGAATAGAAATAGCGATCCGAATAGTAAGAGACTAGAAAAGTTGATCATTTAGACGTCACGCTACCACCTACTTATGCCTTTCCCCCATGGTCGCGTAATGTACTCAATTCAATAATGGGATCGCCTGTGTTTCTTCACTGGCGATTTATGTTCAAACCCAAGTTTCGGCAGCGACTCTTTATTCCTATATAACAGTAATTTAAATAAAAGAAAATTATTATATATATTTAAAAATTAGTGAGAATGATTTTTTATTAGAAATTTTATGACAAAAACGAAAAAATCATTTTATGATTAAATTTTGCTCTCGTCAAAATATCCTCCTTTATCTTTGATTACTGCATCACAAATATTTGGCATTCATGGCAAAAGTTTCTCAAAGTATAAGTTTCATTATTGATTCCATTCTTTTTTTTAATGACTCTAAGAGCTCTTGTTCACTTTTTTAATTTAATTTTATTTTTATTTTTATTTTTTTTTGTCCCTCTTCTATCAACTCCATCCCATGCTATTTCTGGGAATGGTTTCAAACTTTCGAATTGTAGTGTAGGTCCATTTTACTTACTTGTGACAAAAACATCGACATAGGATCGGTTTACATACTTGATAGAAAAAATGTCAACACATTTCCAGTTTACACACTTTTAACAAAGATTTTCAATCCCAAGTAAAAGGCAAACTTTCATTTGCTGATTATCTAGACAAACAGGCTTTCATTTTTTTTTGTACAACATAATTCTTTTGTTCATGATATACAACCTGAAAATAGAAAGCGGATAACAGATTCATTCATTCATTCATTTATTACGGCTTAACAACCATTTACGAGTTATTTAAGGATAGAAAATATTTTTAGATTGCAAAACTTTTAATGTAGAGGAGACATAAAAATTTTTAGTTATACTAGTCTTACTAATTAACCCATAGCAGGCGACAGAAGGGGTGGGTTCATACGTTTCCCAACGGTATTTGACATTAAATGAATATAACGAACCCAACTGGAATTGGAACTCCTCGCACTGGTTAACAATTCCGAACAGTTATACATTAACCCACCCTCACGCCCATGCTCACAGCAGCTGATAATCACAAGCGGTTACCCATCTAGGTACTGACCAGGCTATATGTTGCTTCGATGATCGTACGGGAGTCGGTGTTTCAAAGTAATATGGCGATAAGCCAAGGGAGGGAGGGAGGGAGAGAGAGAGAGAGAAACAGATTGAGTGAGAAAGATGAGTCTATGATAGATAGATAGATAGATAGATAGATAGATAGATAATGAACAGATTGAGATAGATAGATAGATAGATAGATAGATAGATAGATAGATAGATAGAT
Source organism: Acanthosepion pharaonis (assembly GCA_903632075.3). NCBI lineage: Eukaryota > Metazoa > Mollusca > Cephalopoda > Sepiida > Sepiidae > Acanthosepion > Acanthosepion pharaonis. The sequence continues at coordinate 2,873,305 of CAHIKZ030000602.1, forward strand.
AGATAGATAGATAGATAGATATTAACCAATATTTAACGAAGTCCCTTGTGTGTTCAGAGAAAAGATAATTTAAAAGACATTTAAATTTAGAATTTCCGGCTGTAAAAGCCATAAGACGATTCAGCCACTCCCGACACAACCCACCAAAATGAATCCACATTACGCTGCCCGCCCGAGTTTTACACTTTGCACAAAGCCAACAGTAATCCAATTACGGAACACTTCCAAGATGGCCGACGTGTTATTCGGCTCGCGACCGCATCGATCACAAAAATAAATGCCGCGACTTTAATCAAACAGCGAGACGCCAACATAAAATATTCATGCGCAGTAACGAATTCCTGCCGTCGGTTGACATCTCATAATAGGATAAGTGTTTTACACGTCGGTAATGTGTTTCGTTCAAGGTGGTGACTTAACTGAATCCTTGCGAAGCTCAAATCATGAGGTGGATGGTACTCTTTGAACGGATATTCGAAAAAGAAAAACGGAAAAGAAGAATTATACAACACAAAAGGAAATAACGTATTGGTATTGATAGATATAGGCGTCTACTGTAGCCCGATTGCTAACCATCATGACGTGTACAACATTTTTCGAACCGAGCTGCCTATTAGACGACTATGGACTATAGACGAAACTGGGAAGAACCTGATATGTCTTGTCCGTTACCGACAGATCTCTCTTCTTTTTCTTCAATAACGTCGATATAAATCCGATTTATATCAGGTCATCTCATAAGTTCTGTCCGAATTTTACCTTTTTTTAAAATAAACGAAATTTAGAGAGTATTTTATAATGTCTAATGGAACTGAACATTATTTTTATGTTTAGATGCATTTAAACTGATCAAATTTTATTTCAGAGTCCAATAAAATTAAATTTTGTTTGATTAAAACCCTGCTAACATGGAAGTATCCAAGAATAATTTGAGGCAAATAATGCTTTATGAGTTCAAGAAAGGAAACTCAGCAGCCGAAGCGACTAGAAACATTCACTCAGTTTATGGAGAGGAATGTGTGAATGAAAGAACTTGCAGAAGATGGTTTGCAAAATTCAGAGGTGGAGATTTCACCCATGAAGATGAAGATCGAACCGGACGTCCAGTTGAGTTTGATGAAAAGCTTCTTGAAGCAGCACTTGAAGAAAATCCTGCTTTATCAGTTGAGGAATTGGTAGTGGTTCTCAGTTCAAACCATACAACTGTTCATCGTCATCTTCAACAACATGGAAAAGTTCCTAAATTTGGAAAATGGGTGCCTCATGAATTGTCTGAAAACAACCTCAAATCCCGAGTTGACATCTGCTCTTCTCTCCATTCTCACCAACTTGTTTCACCTTTTTTGGATAGACTTGTGACTGGCGACGAAAAATGGATCTTTTATCGAAATGTTAAGCGTCGTAGACAGTGTCTTGGTAAAGAGGAAGGACCCCAGCCACAGCCGAGAAGGGAAGGAAACTTCATGGGCAAAAGGTTCTTCTTTCAATCTGGTGGGATCGCCAAGGAATAATCCACTTTGAATTCTTACCACCTAATGCAACAATTAATACTCACATATACTGTCTGAAATTAGAGTGTTTGAACCAAGTTTTGAGGAAAAAAAGACCTGCTCTAGTGAATCGAAAAGAGGTGATGTTTCATCAGGACAATGCGCGACCCCACACAGCAAGAATCCCGTCACAAAAGATCGAAGAACTTGGTTGGGAGAAAATTCCTCATCCACTTTATTCTCCCGATTTTGCTCCTTCAGACTACCATTTGTTTCGTAGCTTACAGAATCATTTGGAAAAAACAGCTTTTGTAACACAGGAAAAGGTTAAAACTGACATTTGTGAGTTCTTCAAAGCCAAAAGAATTTTACAGTGATGGAATTAGTAAGCTTGTTAATAGATGGAAGGAATTCATAGATAATCAGGGAAAATACATTGTTGATTGAATCTGTAATTAAATGTAAGATTTGGTCACTTGTTTTTTTTATTCAAAATTCGGTCAGAACTTATGGGATGACCTAATACATCTGTGAATAAACGTCTGCATTGCTCGGGCTATACACGTGTGACAAAAACGTAGACGCGGGCCCGTTTGAAACACTTGAGACAAAAATGTAGACAGGAATATGGCTGACACACTTGAGAAAAACAATCTAGCATGCCCAGTTTACACATTTGGAACATAAACGTTCACAATGGTCCAGTTTACACGCATGTAATAAAAACGCATCCAATTTTTAACACTTGAGATTAAAAAAAAAAATAATACATCGAGATCGTTTCGGTTTACATACTAAAGAGAAAAATGTCGACATATTTCCAGTTTCGACAAAAATGTACACATAGCTATCGTCCATTTCAAACTCCTCCCAGGTCTTCTGAACAGGAGTAGAGGTTTATCCCTTACTTCCTGTTTAGGATTGGGTTTCCGTTTCTTTTTAAATTCTACTTCAACTCTATACTTCTAATGTCTCTGCCTAAAATCTCTGAACTTTTAGTTACTATTGACTTACATTTCTTATCACAACAGGAGGAGATATGTTGCCTATCGCCCGGTTCACACTTCTTCCGACTTTTTTGTACAAAAGTAGTGGTTAATCAGTTGTTTCATATTTAAGACTGGGTTTCTGATTCCTTCAAAATTCAACAACGACTCTATACTTCTAACGTCTCTGCCTAAGTCTTATAGTATTTATTTATATTTTTCCTTAATAGAAATATAAAGGTTTGTCTATCATCAGGTATTTTGAACAGGAGTAGAGGTATATCCCTTGTTTCCTGTTTAGTATTAAGTCTCCGGTTCCCTCTAAAATATTGTCCTTCTCCTTCTCTGTAACCATCTTACACAAGTGGCTCTTGGGGCTTGTACAGAGGAAATATCCTTGTAATGATCCAGTTTACTGAGAGGGAAACGTCGACAAAGGTCCAGTTTACATACCTCAGACGTAGAACAGGTTTACGCACTTGAGAAAAATCTTTGTTGACATATTTATCACAACGTTTCGGCCGTTGCATGCTCCGGCCTTCTTCAGGTGGTTGTAACGTCGAACTGAACCCTTTATTTCGCTCACTAGGGGTAGACTGTTCTAGTTCCACGTGCCATGTCTAATGGAAGTCAGTTATCAGTTATCTCCTGTTAATTCCCCTCTCCAAGTTCGGACTATCGTCCGCATCTTTGTCCTTGAGGATACATGGAACAGTGGATGAAGGCGTTGGTTAGATCCAGTGACAGGACACAAAGACTTGTGAGTTCAATACCCGGTTAAGGCAGTAGAGAACTTTCAAGAGGGGAATTAAGCAGGAGATAACTGATAACTGACATCCATTAAACATGGCACGTGGAACTAGAACAGTCTACCCCAGTGAGCGAAATAAAGGGTTCAGTTCGACATTCCAACCACCTGAAGAAGGCCGGAGGGTACAACGGCCGAAACGTTGTGATAAATATGGCAACAAAGATGAAGATGATACGAACAGTGTAAACAACACTGATGAAGTCCGAATAGTGTAAATAGTGTACATAATACCTCGTCTCAGAAATATAGACAGATATTGAGAAAAATCATGGACATCGGTCCAGTTTGCACACTTGAGACAAAAAACAATTGACATAGATCAGTTTTACATCTATATATAAAATTCTTTGACTTCTGTTAGTCCGACAGTCCGTCACATCATCTAGAATAGCCATACGTTGACCAGTCAAAACCAACATAGATAAGGGAGTCCAAAGTTCAGTTCTAGGATGCGTAGCTTAGTACAATAAAACTTAATTAAATGGTTTATTATTTAGCATATTATTTAGAATACTCCCACTATTTTAAAAACAATTTAATGATTAAAATAACAGATACTTATTTAGCAAAAGTGCAATATTGTTTTTTGCACATCTTTTCTACAAGTTTATATATATATATATCAGAATCCAGTTTCCAGTTTGCTCTGCGTTTGCAAGAACTATAAACAAAACACAAGGCCAAACGCTTCAAAAAGTTGGAATTTGGTTTCAGAAAGAAATGCAAGACCAGTTGCATGTTGCATTCTCAAGAGTAAGAAATTCTAAGAATTTTATTTTTCGCTGTTAAAAAGAAAAAAATAGATTTTCTTATAAAATATTGTTTACCATGAAGTCGTATAAAATTAGATTAAATTGAAGAAATTATTAAACCACAAAGTAGTTTTTTTTTGTCAAAGTATTTTCCAAACAAATCAGCTTATTCAAATTGCATTGGTTGGCTAATTTGAATGAAACGTAGAGCTTGTAAATCTCGACAAAAAAATGTTAGCGATAACTTCAACAATGCTAAAGATTGTGAGAGTTTCAACATGTCAGCGTATTGTAAAATAATTCTAGCATTTGAAAAAAAACCTAGACAAAGGTCCAATTCTCACACTTAAGACAAAAATGTCGACATATATGAGGTTTAAACACTTGAGACAAAGCGTAGATGTAGTTACAAGTTACTCGTTACAAAATCGTAGACAAAGGTCTAGTTTGGACACTAGTGAGAAAAATGTAAGCATAAATCCGATTGACACCACTATGACCAAAAAAAAAAGACATAGGTCCATTTTACAATCTTAGCCACAATCCTAACAACATTGAATAGGCAGATGACACTGTGTTGATAGCAAACAGAAACAACGGAAACTACAGGAACTCCCACAGAAGGTAGCAAAGAAAAGCATGAAGAAAGGACTATCAACTGTAAAAAGAGAGACTCTATGTTTGCGAGCAAAAGAATGAGCCCAATATGCGAATAACAAATTGGCGATAGCAGAATTAAACAAGTGCAAAAATTTAAATATGTATGAAGTGTTGTAACAGAAGACGAAGTGAGCAATATCGAAGCATGAAGGCATGTTGGGATAACAAAAGATGCCTTCCAAAAGTTAAGCAAAGTATTAAGAAACAGGAAGATTTCATTGGAAACAAAGAAAAATGTACTGAACTGTTGTAATATCGGTACTTCTATATGACAGTGAATGCTGGACCATCTCATCCATAGATGGAGACGAGAGCTGAAGCAACATAAAATGTGGTTCTACAGAAGCATGCTGAGATTACCATGGATTGAATGGAATGCATGGTTGCCAGCCAAAGAAACAGCCCAGCATGGAAATAACAAAGTAAACAAGTGCAAAAATTTAAATATCTAGGAAGTGTTTTAACAGAAGACACAGTGAGCAACATCGAAACATGAAGGTGTGTTGGGATGGCGAAATATGACTTCCAAAAGTTAAGCAAAGTATTAAGAAAAAGGAAAATTTTGTTAGAAACGAAGGAAAGATTACTGAACTCTTATGTAATATCAGTCCTCTTATATGACAGTGAATGCTGGATAATATCCTAACAGATCAAGAAGAGACTTGAGGGAATAGTCATGTAGTTCTACAGAAGGATATTTGAGAATACCATGGTCTGAACATGTGAGCAACGATGAAGTTTTAGAGAAAGTGAAAACAAAAAGGACACCTATAATTAACATCAGAATGAAACAATGGACATTTCTGGGGCACATAATGAGGAAAGAGGGCTTGGAAAATCTGACAATCACGGGACAGGTTGAAGGCAAAAAGGATAAAGGAAAGCGGCTCATAACCTACCTAAAGTGCTTGTTTAAATAGTTGGAAGAACAGGGATTAGGAGACATAGCAAAAATACAAAATTTGCTGGGACCTAAATAGGAAAGTAAATTGTGGAGGGTCATGATAGCCAACGTCCTGAAAAGGGGGCATGACATATAGAAAAAGAATAGAAGACGAAGAAGTAAGTAATATTTGTACTTTAGTCCATACCAAGAAATCGGTTTTCTACAATCAAGTCAGCTAGCATCTATCTGGTAGAAGGTACCCCTTCTTGGTCATTGTAGATGTCCTAATTTTGTCTCTGCAAGGGATTCAGTCAGCGTATATATTGTAGTATCAAAATATGAATTCACCCTAAAATAAAAAGTATTTATATTTACTAAAATCCTATTTTAAAGTGTAGGTCCTAGATACGCGCTCACCCCTTTAAACCAGCCAAAAACAGATTTTAAAATACTCTGTAAGTACCTCGAATATCATCCGCAATTACAAGATGTGAATAACTCCCTAATTTTTGGTAATTTTTTTTAATTCCCAGGGTTGGAGTTGTTGCGAAGCAAACTAAAGAATTTTTATCCAAAATTTATAATTTAAAAATAGTGCCAAAAATGTAATTAAAAAAAACATACTTTGATTTAAAATTTGTAATTTCTTGGGGTGAATTAGTATTTGCGATAAGTAACTTTACATTATTTGGGCTGAATTAATAGAAAAAGTCCATGTAATTTTGAGCGATGTAATTAGTACTCCTCCCCCACAAAGTAATAGCTCTTCAAAGTTTTCTACGGACATCAACTATTTAGCAATATTATATTGGCGTTCTATATGGCAAGCCAGGAAAAAACCTGGGAGAGGGCCTCGTTCAATATTTACAGATAGAGCTTAATCATAGAAGATTAGGCGAAACTCGCGCCTACAAAACAGCTGATTAATCCAGTGCTTAGCATGAAAGAAAGTCGCTACCAACAGCTTGCGAGAAAAAGTTTATAAATTCAAGTGCCCTTTGGGAGATTGTATCCCCAACGTATTAAATAATAGTTATGTTGGTCACGCCACAAACTCGCTTTCACGACGCTTGACACAACATTTGAATGAAAACTCTAACATTTTTAGGCATTTAAAACAACATGCCTGGCCGCACACACAATTCCGTAAAATCCTTGTCGAAAACACAATTACACTTAAAGATGAAAACAATAAACTAAAACTAAAAATCCTTTGCAATATACATCAACCAGTTGAAACCTAACCTAAACAAAATCAACTATGGAATCTCTACAAATATCCTTAAATGTCTATAATTGGTAACAGAAGCCATTGGTTTATACCAACGGCTTCCCATACTTAATACTTCTTGAATTCACTCTCACGTGGTCATGTGTAACGTCATGAGCTGCGGTGCGATTTTCTCTTCTAGCGTCTTATATGCACGTGTTTATCGTTGCTTGGAAATCATCCATGTAAACAATAACAGACTATCATCACTGTCTTGTCCGTATATTGCTTAATATGTTGTACAGTAATTGACACTTTTGATAATGGCTTGTGTATGCCGAAAGCTTAGATTGGTTTAAAAAATATGGATCAATATTGTAATTTTCTTTCTTCGTTTAATGATAATGTTATTAAGCTTATCAGACGTTATGAAAAAAAATTACATAAAATAAATAGACAACTAGACAACACTTGTCTATATTATTTAATGAAACATGCATGAATATATATATATATATATATATATATATATATATATATATATATATATATATATATATCGTGGACTCTTTCATCGCGAATGACAAATGATGCTCAGTAAAATAAAGAGATGCTCAACATTTATGGCCACATATGTGTCTTCGGGGGACTGCAGGTGTTTTGCAAACTTTTAGACGGTGGTGGGTTATGTGGTTGAACCATTTTAATCGAATGGTTGAGGATCAATTGCCACGTGCTTCTTTGAGTGGACAGCAAGGCCTGCATTTCCGCGTGCGTCAAAGCCACAGTGGCAGGTAAGGCCATCATTGAAACGAGCAGCATGCTGCCAACTTTCTATAATATTTGCACGCAGTTGATCCCGATGTTCAAGTTCGCTTCGCTCAAACCTTTGTTTAGATGAGAAGCAGGACAGGCGCCCACCTCGTTGGACTCTGACGCTTTGTTTTCCAGGAAGAAAAGGGAATGCTGCATCGATTCGGATTGTCTTCGTGTTTGTCATATATATATATATATATATATATATATATATATATATATATATATATATATATATATATAAAGGGTGTTCCAATAACTAATAACTTGGACCGATTGTAAATGTGAAGTTTAAGCATCTAATGATTTTTTTTCTTATTCTTTCAGATTTCGCAGACATTTGAACAATATTATTTTTACGCATAATTGAAAATTCTCACCAATAACATTGATTTATTTACTGCTGACTTTGATCCGTATTAATGAAACACCCTTATATATAATCTGTCTTAATGAACACCATTTATATATTGTATCCAAGTTATTGGAACACCTATTTTATATATATATATATATATAACTTGGACCGATTTTAAATGTGAATTAAGTTTAAGCGTCTAATGATTTTTTTTCTTTTTCTTTCACATCTAACATGTAAGTTTTTGGCAATTTTAACCATGGAAAGATTAACAAACAAACAACGTGTGAAAATTATTGAAGCCTATTACAAAAATGGACGTTCAAACAGAAATGCATTTCGCGCACTTCCCAGGTCGCATCATCTCTCGAAACATCGAAGTCAATTGGCCACCACAATCGTGCGACTTGGCGCCTTTAGATTTCTTCCTTTGGGGTTATCTTAAAAGTAAGGTCTATGACAACAAGCCAACAACAATTCAACAGCTGAAGGATGAGATAATAAAGCATATTGGTGAGATCGAGGAGCAACTATGCAGAGACGGCATCAAAAATTTTGACCATCGAATGGAGGTGTGCCATCGAAAACTCGGGAGACATTTGGGCGATATTATTTTCCACACATAATTGCCATGACTTAAATAACATGATCCAATAGAGAAATAAATGCATTTTCACAAATTACACTGATTTATTTACTGCTGACTTTGATATGTCTTAATGAAACACCCTAATATATATATATATATATATATATATATATATATATAGCTTAATCCGTAAAATAGTCTAACTGCAAAAATAAAATTGGCGATGCGCTAATCTACCAAGTGAAAAGATTTTGAAAATTAGCTTTCAAAATATTAACATTTCCCTAGCCCCAAAAAGAAATCTCCGACTGCAGAACAAAATGCAACTATCTCTGCTACTTGGCAGTCAATTAATTATTCGTTTTAAAAATCCGTTGTATATTTAAATGCTTCAATGACTGATCGGTTCTCCTATAAGGCAATGAATGTTGGAACATTTTATCACAGATGGAGAAGAGACTTGTGGAAACAACAGAAATGTGATTCTACAGAAGGATGCTGAGAATACCATGACTGAGCAATGACAAAGTTTTAGAGAAAATTCAAGCCAAAAAAAAAGCCACTTATACGTCGAATCAGAAAGAGACAGTTATAGGACACATAAGGAGGAAAGAAGACTCGGAAAAATGCTAAAGGCAAGATAGACAGAGGAAAGCAACCTACCTAAAACGCTTGTGTAAATGTTTGGCAAAACAGAGATTAGATAATATACTAAAAAGACAAAATATGCTAATGGCTACAAAAGATAGGAAGCTGTGGAGAATCATGGCCGCCTATATCCTGGAGGGACACGACATATAGAAGAATGCGTATGACAAAATAATAATAAATTACACAATGAAGTTGTAGGTAAACTTTGTTTTTAAATCCATGTCCCTACAGGCCGTGGCCAATCATGGGTCTCCACGTTTTCCGTTTCTTTAGTATTTGTCATTTGCAAATAAAATGGCGTCTAGTAAACTCACGAATGGAAAACTCTCCTACGTACAATTATTGTTTATTGTTATGGGACCTTACCCATAATAACATAATGGACTATTCCATACGTAATAAATACTGCGCCTCAAGAGGAAGCAGGGAGTTCAGTCTGAAGTCGGGCGACGGGCTGATCGGTTGAACTCTCTGCCTTCGGGCGGGGAGGAACCCGAACGAGGCTACACCGAAGGGCGGAGTCTCTTTCGGGAGGGGGGGGGGGTAAACCGACCCTGAACCCATTTATACGGGTTCAAAGGGCATATTTTGGGCCGAGCCCACGGGCTCGGAGATCCCACGTTAAACCGGCCTTGTGCTACATGATGCCCTCGTGGTGGGGGTGACTAAATACCGTTCCGTATGAAGTCTGGAGTGACTTCCGTCTGAAGTCTGGAGTGAAGTCCGTCAGGAGTCTGTCAGTCAATCAGAGCGAGCGAGTCAGTCAGTCGAGTCAGAGGCAGATCGAAACAGAGTCGCGTTCAGACAATTACTACTAAACCTGATTGTTCGTACTAACACTTTCTACTTCTCTGTATATATTCCTGTTTGTAATATATCTGTGTTATTCCATATCCGCCTTCGAGGTCTTCTTTATTGGTTCTACCTTGGACTATCATCGTGGTACAAGGAACCGGACCATAATATTTATTTAACTCCGAACTTCTTCAATTTAATGTCGGCGAGTTGAAAGTGGAGTGACTCTGGGACCTTCTCCGAATGTAGATTCTTCTTATCGTGATGGTACAAGATACTCACTGCCTCTCGGATCGCTGTTTTTATATAAACTTACCATACATTTCTTTTTTGTGCTTCTTAGGTGCAACTGGGTCGAACACGGCTTCACATTTGGGGCAGATCTGCGCCCAACGCGGAGGAGATCCTCTTTCAGATCAACCAGCCGGTGCGTTTGACTTCTTTGGCGGTATGCTGTGATATTGAATGCAAAGTCTACTTTAGCATCATCATCTTAGGCGAGCTCAGTACATGATGAATGTCATCGTAGATTGAGGTCTCCCAGAACAAATTGATTTCCTGGTGTTAATCAAGTACTGAATGCTCATAAACTGATATCACTGAATTAGACAGATGCTGGTGAATTCTATCATCTGTATAACTCGTGTTGGAGGTTGGAAACTATATCCTTCATGCATCTTTCTTTTTATGTGCCGTGTCTCTTCAGGACGTAGACGATCATGGCTCTCCACTTCTTCCTATCCTTTGTAGCTCTCAATAAGTTTTGTCCCCTTGCTACTTCCCCCAGGCCATGTTCTGTCATTCACTTGCTTAAGCCCGCTAGGTATACAATGCATTGTTTTCCCTTGTCTCTCTTTCCCTCTATTCGACTTGTGCGTATGAGATTCTCCAAGCCTTCCTTTTTCATTACGTGTTCCAGAAATTTCAGCTGCCTCTTCCTGATGGTAAGTATAAGCTTCCTTCTCCAAAACCTCACCGTTGCTCAAACGCTCGGTCCATGATATCCTTAGCATCCTTCTGTAGAACCATACCTCCGTTGCCTTGAGTCTCTTCTTCATCTTTGAGGAGACTGTCCAACATTCACTGTCGCAAAGGAGGGCAGATGTCACGAAGCAGCTCAATACTCTTATTTTAACCGCTATATTTGAAAAAAAAAGTGAGATCTTATTATTTTACGCATTGTTCACTTCAAGAAAGCTGAAGAATATAACATTAACAATTCAATGAAGGAATTAGATTAACCGAACAAGGTCGAAATGTCGTATAAGATCAGTTCGTATTTTTCGCAGTTTAGTGTTCAACACGCGAGCAAAATCTTGTATTTTAAATGCAGATTTTGAGTCAGTCAGGTCATCCCTGCTGAGAAACAGGGCCTAACAAAGTCTTATTTTCGCCCCATTCTCTCCAATGACGACTTGTGCAGTATTAAGCCAGGATTTGAAAAAAAAAAGTTGAATCTGGTTGATTTGACGACATATCAATACTAGTTTCATTATCTAATGTCAAATTTTGTAGAGTTGACCCAATGAAGATCGAATTCAGTCTTCAGTAATAAGGGTTAACTAGACGAGACTCAATAATCATTGGTCCACGCTAAGATACCTAGAAAGGGTGTTATGTAAAATTCAATAACTATAGTAGAATTACTTCAATTACTAATGAACAATTACTTCAAATTCATTTGCATTTGAAGTGATTTTACTATGAAAATGCATTGGAAAGGGATTTTACTATGAAAATGCATTGGAAAGTGATTTTTCTTATGAAAATGCATAGCAAAGTGATCTTATGAAAATGCATTGTAAAGTGTTTTTACTATGAAAATGCATTGGAAAGTGATTTTACTATGAAAATGCATTGGAATGTGATTTTACTATGAAAATGCATTGGGAAGTGATTTTAATATGAAAATGCATTGGGAAGTGATTTTACTATGAAAATGCATTGGAAAGGGATTTTATTATAAAAATGCATTGGAAAGGGATTTTACTATGAAAATGCATTGGGAAGTGATTTTAATATGAAAATGCATTGGGAAGTGATTTTACTATGAAAATGCATTTGAAAGTGATTTTACTATGAAAATGCATTGGAAAGTGATTTTATTATGAAAATGTACTGGAAAGGGATTTTACTATGAAAATGCATTGGAAAGGGATTTTATTATGAAAATGCATTGGAAAGTGATTTTATTATGAAAATGCATTGTAATGTGATTTTTACCAGGAAAATACTTTGAAAAATGATTTTACAATAAAAACGCATCGGAAAATGATCTGATTTTAGTTTTATTTATTCCTTTATCACTCCCCCTCTTTTTGTCATCCTTTGTTGTACTATGTTATGTCAAATTTTGTTTAACTCATTATTAATAGTTAACTAGATTAACCGCTCAAAACCTACACCTTAATACCTCGTATGCCATCACTCATAAAAGCAAAAATCCTAAAAGAATGGAAGAAAAAAAGGAAAAACGAAATATAAGGAAAGGAAAAATAAGGAAAAAGAAGGAATGAAAGGAAAGAAAAACTGAATCTCAAAAAAGAAAGAAAAAAATTACCAAATATAACAAAGATGTCAGAAATTGAGAATAAAAGAGAAAATAATTTGAGAGAATTAAACCGGAACGGGAGAGAAAAAAGAATTCAAAAATGAAAAAAAAAAATAGAACAGTCTCTAAAGGAAAAGAGAAAGTAAATATAAAATAAAAATAAAAAATATCTAAAAAAGAAAAGAAAATGTAAAAAAACAACAATAAAAATAAAATCCGTTGTTGATTGTGTCTTTTTCTTTATTATTATTATTATTATTATTATTATTATTATTATTATTATTGAGTAAGTTTTCATTTGCTAAGCTCAATCGTCGAGCCTATGTTTTTTTTTTTTTTTTCTGTTTTAAGCCTTCGGTGTTTCCGTTCCATTATAGAAAAGATGAAGGAAAAAAAAAGGCGGGAAAATATTGATGCGATGATTCACACATGTTTTGTTTTGGTTCGTCTCCGCTGTTTGAATCAATCGGATTTCAATCGACAACACAAATAAATACACAGACTCGTCATTGGGTAATAAAGTATATGTGTATATATATATATATATATATATATATATATATATATATATATATAAAGGTTTTTGTCAGAGTTGAATTCGACCAGGAATAAGTAGTATTAAAAAAAGTGCTCAATACACGTATGAATAAAATAAGAATAAAAAATTTAATATGCATAGCTTTTTACATTTTAAATAATTAGGAGTTCAGCCGATCCTGCTACCTTGCTTTCAGTCTTTCGAGATTTTCAAGAGATCAGGACGAAATAATTTCCTAACGCTCTATTATTTAAAAATAAATAAACGCAAGACACGAAGCGTAATAGAAGAGGAGGAGAAAAGCAATGGTGTTAAAAATTGTACCAGAGCAGGTTTTTATCCTGGTTCAAACGAACGCAAAAGGAATTCTTTTATGTGTAAGTATCGTAGCATTATTTCTGAACTCACATTCAGAATGCTTATGTATATATATATATATATATATATATATATAGAGAGAGAGAGAGAGAGAGGAGAGGCAAGCGGCCTTCTAGCCACGCTGATGAGCTGTGATACAGCGAAACAGACTGTCTGTGGATGACGATATATATATATATCGAGTACTATTTTTAAAAATAATAACTAAAATACTAAGGGACTTTGGATTATTTACCTAACCAATTCCTTCCTATTTTCTATATATTTTCACATATATATATATATATATATATATATATATATATATATATATATATATATATATATATATATATATATATATTGAAATATCAATTTCAGTTGAGCTCTCTGGGGACGAGGTGTGGGTTCGGAAACAGTGACTATTATAGCTATATAGCGAGACTCTTCGCAGATGCGAATTGAGTCACTGTCGGTCACTGGGCGTGTTTCTAAAAATAAATACGCTAAAAATCCACTTTCATCTCCGACTGACACCAATTCAGTCGGGTTTCGATCCTAGCTAGAGGCAACCGGATGTCTAGCCACACTGATGAGCTGTGAAACAGTCTGTCTGTGGATGACGTTATATATATATATATATATATATATATGTGTGTGTGTGTGTGTGTGTGTGTGTGTGTGTGTGTGTGTGTGATTATTTGGGGGATATAGGCAAAGCCATATAGTAATTCGTCGAGCCTAGAATAATCCTCAACAGAATGCACTGGATGGCCAAAAAAAAAGTAGTCGTGGCTCTTGGAGCATTGTTCCTAGGTTATCCGTATACTTGGATGAGTATCGCTGCGGAACTGAGTGAGTAGCAGCGCCTATATCGAGTCTAATTTGTGTCTTCGACGCCCGTGATACAGTTGGTATGACGTTTGAGTCTCATCGAAATGGTCCGGGTTCGATTCTCGGTAATGGATGAGCACTGGTGATATGTTCCAGATAGGACGAAACGTCCGTCCAGTGCTTTGTGCATTCTGTTGACAATTATTCTAAGCTCGACGAATTACTATATATATATATATATATATATATATATATATATATATATATATATTATTGAAGCATTAAAATTAATTATGTATGAAAAAATTAAATACAATTTCCTAACTCAAGAAAAGGCAAGACGCAAAAATTAATAACGGCAGCCTATCTAGAAAAGCCGGAAATCTCATGGCAACAATTGAAAGAAAAGAGAGAAAATGTTAAGAAGTGAGTATAAAGAAAAAAAAAACAGTTAGGTGTCCCTGCATGTATTTCCGGTGGGCATTATGCTCTACACTCAGCCTCGCACTGGCTGGTCCGTATTGACATTGACGACAGATATTGAGAAGTCTGCTGTTTTTTTTCCTCTTGGTTTCAGTCTATCTCCCCCTTTGCTGAAAAGATTCCAGCATTCACGTGCATGCCCTTAGTGTCTGCATCCAGGATAATCTGCTGATGACCAGAGAATTTTCTTTCAAGGTTGATGATTACTCTTTCAAGTGCTTCCATCCTTCACTACAAAACTCTGACAGATACCTCTTTTTTCTTTATCACTCCCCTCTTCCCAAGACTGCAGTATGTAAAATACAATAGCTGACAGTATATAAAAGGCACTTTCTCTCTATCCATCTCTGAACATCTTTGTCTTCGGTGACTTTAATGCTCACCACAAAACAAAATGGCTGAAACATTCTAAAGGTATTCATATTGCAGTATACAGACATTAAATTTTTCCATTGCCCAATCCTTCAGCTAAATCATGGACTTCCCCATTTGTTTCCCTAGCCAAACCGAGCAATATGCTTCTGTATTTCTTGTGGGCATCCCTGAGATCACTCTCAGCTACACACTGGCTGGTTTGTATTGATATTGACAACAGATATTGACAAATATGCTGGTCTTTATCCTCTCTCTTCAAAATGTATCTCATGGAAATCACAACAAAAAGAAACAAAACTAAACCGGTTAACAAAAAACCACCTACCCAACTCAATCTTTCTTTCTCCAATATTCATGGTATCTATTCCATCTTCTACAGCGTAGAATCCTTCCTCCTGGAATGGTCGCCAGATATTTTTGATCTTTGTGAAACCAACTTGAATTCTTCCATTGCTACCAATGAATTTTTGATTCCAGGGTATCTTATCTTTTACCGTAAAGATTCCACTATTCACATACATGGCCTTGGTGTTTGAATCTGTGACAATCTTTCGATGGCCACAGAACTGTCTCTTGAGGCTGCCAACTGCTCTTTCATTTGCTTCCGTCTTTCGCTACTAAAAGCTATCACTTTTTTCTTTATGGCTCTCACTTATTAGACGCAATGGCTGCCTGTATTAAAAAAAAAAGGCGCTTTCTCTCCATCCATCTGCGAAAGTCTTTGTCATCGATGGCTTTAATGCTTAACACGTGGCTGAACCATTCCAAATCTTCTGATGTTGCCGGTATACAGACATTAAATTTTTCCATTGCCCAATCCCTCACTCAAATCGTGGACTCCCCTACTCATTTCCGTAGCCAAACCTTTTTTTCAGGATCTATTTCTTACTTTCTCTCCTTGTTCTTACCGAGGTTCGCAATCCTGTCCGTTTGGTAACTCGGAACACACTGTGGTAGCTATTGATATCTCCTTCCAAGCATCTGTTAAACAAGAACACTCTATCCATAGGACCTCTTTCCGTTACCAGCACGCTGATGTAAACTCATTCCGGGATTTTCTTCGTGACGCCCTTTGGACTGAGACCTTCAACCTCCCAATTGAAAATTGGGCCACTGGGGTTTCTTTTTGGGTCAAAGCCGGCATAGACGCTTTAGTCATTTCTCGGAAATACCAGGTGAAACCAGAATCCTCTCCGTGGTTCACACCAGCATCCTCAGCCATCATAGCACACAGGAGCCACTATTTCCGGCTATACCAGCGTGACAGCTCACTTCATAACAGGTGTCTATTTGCTACTGCTCGTAACAAAAGTAAGCGAGTCCTTGAAAAAGCTAAGATCCTGTTTGCCGCATAGCCTCTAAAACCAATTATTAAAAATTAACTGTAAAATATCGTAAAATGATAAGACAATGCGATCCAAATGAGAAGAGAGTTAGATATGACGAGACAGACATAGATAGATAGATAGATAGATAGATAGATAGATAGATAGATAGAAGAGATGAGATAGATGAATAGATAGATAGATAGATAGATAGATAGATAGATAGATAGATAATGAAGAGACTGAGATAGATAGATAGATAGATAGATAGATAGATAGATAGATAGATAGATAATGAAGAGACTGAGATAGATAGATAGATAGATAGATAGATAGATAGATAGATAGATAGATAGATAGATAGATAATGAAGAGACTGAGATAGATAGATAGATAGATAGATAGATAGATAGATAGATAGATAGATAGATAGATAGATAATGAAGAGACTGAGATAGATAGATAGATAGATAGATAGATAGATAGATAGATAGATAGATAGATTGGTTTGGTTTTGTTTGGTTTGTTTTATGGCATATCAACCTCAATGGGTTATTTAATGACGACAACCTTTTTTTCCTGATAATATTTCGTTTTGTCAAAAATCTGTTTCTGGTAAAATCTTTTTCCTCAAGAATGCATAGCTGGTAATATTGTTTTCAAAAACGTATTGCTGGTAATATTTTTTTTCTTCAAAAATTTATTTCTGGTAATAGGTTTTTACAAAGTATTTCTATTATTAAAACCTATTTTTTACACTTTTATAATGCTTTTTACCTCAGTTTAGGGGTTAACTATTTGCCCATAGCTGGGACCCTAACAGGTGCAATCACCCTAGGTCTGGGTGGACCTGGGAGCACCAGCAATTAAGAGGTGCTTCCACGCTCCTCAAAGCCTCCTGATCAGAGGCCTTGTTGTTGGACATCGTTTATCGTCTTACTCTGGACGCGGATGCTGTTTATCGTCATACCCAGGACAGAGATAGATAGACAGATAGATATGAACAGACGGAGATAGATAGATAGATAGATAGATAGATAGATAGATAGATAGATAGATAGATAGATAGATAGATAATGAGCAAACTTAGATAGATAGATAGATAGATAGATAGATAGATAGATAGATAGATAGATAGATAATGAACAAACTGAGATAGATAGATAGATAGATAGATAGATAGATAGATAGATAGATAGATAGATGAACTGTCATATGGTCAGTATAGCTTGCGGCCATATCACACTGAGACACCAGTTCCCGCGCGATCAAGTTGTCGTTTTTTACAATATAATAATATTTTTTGACTTTAAATAGCATGCAAAAGTTTGTTAAACCGTAAAAAGCAAATCAATCTTTCCTTTGTTGATTGACATATAGTTGAAGATTATTTGTAAATATAAATCTATAAGAATATAATTTTATATCGATAAACATCGACAAAACTTGTTAAAACTGGAATTCAATAAAATAAGTGTTTGAAGGAATAATGACTCAATTTGTCAAAAAGTGAAAAAAAAGCGAACGGAGAAACTTAACGTCTGTTTGTAGTTTTAATGTTGGTACAAGAGACTGACTGCTACGAATAGGTAATTCTGAATCCAAAATGGCGGAGGACTGCTTGCTTCACATGATAAGGGCAACAACGAGAAAGAGTAAAAGTAATGCACAAATAATACAGGATGTTTGCCGATAAGATTGCGTGCCAGAACCTTTGGCTGTCAGTCAATCAGACTAACGAAGAGTACAATGGATACAATCAGGACAAGTAGATAGAAAGAAGAGACAGCCCCGGTTGAAGGGATGTAATTTGTCCGCCAAAATATTTGGTGTATTTACAATCAAAATCAAAAATAATAGATAGATAGATAGATATGAACAGAATTAGATAGATAGATAGATAGATAGATAGATAGATAGATATGAACAGAATTGAATAGATAGATAGATAGATAGATAGATAGATAGATAGATAGATAGATAGATATGAACAGAATTAAAGAGATAGATAGATAGATAGATATGAACAGAATTAGATAGATAGATATGAACAGAATTGAATAGATAGATAGATAGATAGATAGATAGATAGATAGATAGATAGATAGATAGATAGATAGATAGATAGATATGAACAGAATTGAATAGATAGATAGATAGATAGATAGATAGATAGATAGATAGATATGAACAGAATTGAATAGATGGATTGATATGAACAGAATTAGATAGATAGATAGATAGATAGATAGATAGATATGAACAGAATTGAATAGATCGATAGATATGAACAGAATTAGATAGATAGATAGATATGAACAGAATTAAAGAGATAGATAGATAGATAGATAGATATGAACAGAATTAGATAGATAGATATGAACAGAATTGAATAGATAGATAGATAGATAGATAGATATGAACAGAATTAGATTTTATGAACAAACTGAGACAGATATATATAGAGAGAATGTGCGTGATATATATATATATATATATATATATATATATATATATATATGAACAGACTGAGAATAACAGATGAGATATATCGACCTGAAAACCAACTAGTACAGAGAAATACTTTCGTTGTCCTGCGTATCAAAAGGAAACCTCGATCAAATGGGCTTATTATCTCTTAATCTGATAATTTGAACCTTTCCCCAAACCTCTGATCGTCTGTCTGCAACTTATAAAGAATCAAATGAGCCAAAAAGACCCCAACACTTTTATTCGCGTCTTTTCATACTTATTATCGTATTGTGTTGCATATAATACTGAGATTTTTACCGAAACGTTCGTTCAGTTTACTTTCTCAAATTTCTACTTACTAAGCGGACGAACATTTTAACCAACCTCATGTATTCTACGATCATCAATGTACAATTCATCGTAATATAATGTACAAACCATCATATATTAAAGACGGTATAGTTTTGGTTACATTAATTGCTGTATGTTCATCCATTTATTTTAGTATATCATTTAGTGAAATGAACTATTTACGCTGTTGTTTTTATTAGAATTGGTTCAATAATAATCGTTGATTATTTGTTGTTTCCGGATATATCTTTCAAGCAGTTTAATCCTTTCTCGATTCCCGCACTTTAATCATTTCTCAATTCCCGCGCTTTAATCCTTTCTCGATTCCCGCGCTTTAATCATTTCTCAATTCCCGCGCTTTAATCCTTTCTCGATTCCCGCGCTTTAATCATTTCTCGTTTCCCGCGCTTATGTCTTTAGTGGTCATCAGTAACTGATCCGTACGTAGAACATTGGTCTACAAATGTTAGAGTAGGATTTGGCGTGTCTTCTGTCTTTGCCGCCTGTTCTCTATGTTCCGACGCCCTCCTACGAAGAAGAAAAATAAAACCTTTAGCAATTAAAGTCTCTCGAAGCCAGAGCGAACTTTTTTTGTTACTTCCACCTACTTTATTTTATATAGTCTTTTTTTTTCATAATTGTACCAAACAAAAAGAAAGCACGTCACTTGAGGACAAACGCCAATGAGTAAAACGGATAGCACATGCACTTAGATGATGGTGTCGTAAAGGATTGTACACAGGAATATATCATTGCTCATGTGGACTATATGACATATCTCTCGGGAGGGGTGGTAGATGATGGTGTCGTAAAGGATTTTACACAGGAATATGTCATTGCTCATGTGGTGTATAGGACATGTCTATCGTGGATGGTGGTTGATTATAGCGACCTCGATGCTGTTGGTTTGAACTTCCTTAAGGACTGCGAAGTTGAAGACCCAATCCTTTCAGTTATTATTCATAATTGACTGAAGCTCCCACTGATAAATCAAAATGCTTAGCTCGTAAATTATTTTCCAATTCATGGTATTCTTTCAACTGTCCCAAAGGAACTTGCAACTGACTTAAGAAAAGGTCCTCATGAATTCGCTCCTGTTCTCTCTAATCTCCACAATAAACGCCTTCCTTTTTCTTGTTGAATATCCTCTTCTGCAGTTCCTGTTTTTAAGAACCTGAGCTAAAGATGCAGTTAAAATGGTCGGTTTCCTGTACCGCTCCAGTAAATACCTGACGGCACGTACTATACTATACCTTTACAAGAGCCAGATCAGGCCCAAAATATAGTACTATTTGAATGGGAGCCGCTCGGACTACACTCTCTGGCCTCGATGGAGTCCAAAAATGTCTTTGAATCCTTGTGTGTGATGTATTATTTTCCACCCTCCAACGTCATCCGTCTCCCTCTCACATGCAGGATGTGGAGAACCACTCGCTACTCTGTCGCTATTTTCACGGAAAGTGCTATAACGAACTTAATTCCTTAGTTCCGCTAATTCTAACTGTTGTGGCCTTGTTAGGGCTAGAAATAAAGACACAAAGAGAGGAATTGAGTTAAACAAATATATTAACAGAAACAGTAATACAAACATATACAAATGAGAGTGTTACAGCAAGAATGCTCGGTCCGAATGTCAGAGCTGATTGCTGGAATCTTCCCTCTCCAAAAGGCAGTACCTGCTCCTATTTATAGCTGGGAGAGTCCATGCGTACGTAGGTAAATTACCATAACACTAACCTTAAAAGCAAGGTTCAGCCAGGCAACTTATATTGTAATAAACCACCCACATTCCTTCCGTATCCCATCGGTGAGAAGTAAGTTCCACTCGAACAGCTTCATTCCGAGAACTATTTCTCTGCAGAACTGACTCCCAAGATGTTGTTTTCCCGATCACTATAATCTTAACCTGTTCATGTCTGGGGTTAACCGTTATTTTCTCCTCCTCTCCGTACAAACTGCCTCCAAACGTAACCCTCTACATCAAGTGCTACCCACGACCTTGTACAGGGTGAACCTCACTGTAACAATACTGAACTGATTAAGCATTAATGGATCCAACGTAAAGAAGAACGAAAGCTGGATAAATTCTCTACAACCGTGGGAAAATAAAACCACGTTAGGCAAATTCTAACGAAGTCAAAAAAATGGAAATCCAGAGGAATTGACAAGGTGCCAAATTTCTGACTCTGTCATCAATCTTTGCACAAATTCTATCAATTCTTATTAATAATCCCTATGAAGTCCTGGAATGGATCACCGAATGTATTACATATCTCATACCAAAAGAGAGTAAAACATATGACCCGAAAAATTATAAGCCAATAACATGTCTGCCCACCACGTATATTGATCATATCTGTCCTGATGAACCGCACTTACTCTTTTCTCGAAGCAAAAAATATTCTTCCACTGCAACATATGGCTGCAAAAATCAACTACTGATAAACAAAATGTTCCTGGAAAATTTCAGGAGAATCTGTTGAAATTTCAGCATGGATAAATTATCGTAAATTTTTTGATAGTTTGCCACAATCTTGGATACTTAAGATTTTGGAAAAGTTCAAAGTCTCCCCACACCCCGTGATAGTAAATTTTCTTAAACGCAGTATAGGAAGGTGGAAAACCACAGTATACCTAAATCACACCAGAGGCACTGCCATCTCCAACCACTGAATAGCTGACGAGAAATCTTTCAAGGAGACTCCCTGTCACCGCCTTTGTTTGTCTGTCTTTAACACTCCACTTCGCATGAACTAAACAATAATAGCTATGGATAGAAAGCGAACAAGACATTATTCAATCACCTATTCTACATGGTTGATCTCAAACTCTTTGCCAAAGATGACAATGTTTCCTCAATACTGTAAAATGCTTCAGTGACGACATAGTTATGGGTTTCGGATGAGATAAATGTGCAAAAGTAACATTCACGAAAAGAAGGAATTACTGAAATCCACTCAATAGATTTAGATTTTGACACAAAGATTACGGTACTTGAACCATGAGAACCCTATAAGTTACTAGGAATTAGCGAAGAAGATGGAATACAGCATACCCAAGTGAAGGAGAAGGTAAGAAAGGAGTACTAGAGGCGTGTTTGTCTCGTACTGAATACTGAGATGAATTCAAAAAACAGAATATCATCCATAAAAGCCTTGGCTGTCTCTGTTGCACAATACAGTTTCAACTTTACTTTAGCTGACATTAAAGGAATGGACGCGAAAACGAGAAAGCTTCTCACCTGCCACTGCATGCATCATCCCAAGGCTGATGTTGATCGTCTGTATGAGCCGAGATCCGAAGGTGGTAGAGGATTATTTCAACTAGAACTGTCTTACAAAACTACAACAATCTGCTTTCAAAAATACCTGGAAACAACAGAAGACTAGATGATGTGTCAAAGAACACGAAAGTAGCAAGTGACTAATAAAGGAAGCCAACAAGTTCAAAATGGATTTTCAAGTGGATAAAGAAATACAAATAAAGTACAATACACCGAGTGAAGCTGCAAAATACTTTAAGTAGAAAGCAAAGGCAACCTAACAGATACAGAAATAATGACAAGATAAACCCGCTTCACGGTCAATACTCTGCCCGTACCAAACAAGCTGACGTAGACAAACCCCGTACCCATCAGTGACTATTTAGTGCTGGGTTGAAAGCTGAAACCAAAGGTTTTATTCTTGTTGCGCAGGACCAATGCTTGCTCACTAGAAATTAGCAAGCACACATAGTGAAAAGTTGTGTTAGCCCAAAACGCAGATTCTGTGATAAATACCCAGAAACAGTTGACCATCTTGTATCGAGCTGTACTGTATTGGCACCAACTGAATATAAAACCCGGCATGACAGAGTGGAGCAATATCTGGACTGGAAAATCTGATAGTTTTACGGAAAGAAAACTTCAAGAAATTACTATGAACACCACCCAGACCCAGTTACGGAGATAGGTTCTGTAACAATTTTATAGGACTTCTCAATACACACGGTCAGAACGATCAAAGCTAATCGCCCAGACATCGGGATTAGAGACCGCAAAGACAAAAAGCGCCTCCATATTGATATAGCAGTCCATATAGTTCCAAAACTATAAAAATACAACGACCTTGAAATGGAAATCTCAAAAATGGGGCAAATGAGAACTTTAACAATTCCAATTGTATCTGGAGCCCTCGGATTGATTGGAAAAAATTCCAATAGACTCATTGAAGGGATTCCTGGTAGCCCATGCCTTAAAGAAATACAAAAAATTGTTCTCACGAGTAAAACCCACACATTACTAAGGGCTTTATCTATGTAAAATGTATGCCTTTTTTTTCAAAATTGCCCTGTGGAAAATGTCATGAGGCCATTTCTGACCTTAGGTCTCTGGTCGGGACCCGGAAAGAAATGAATACACAGCAGAAATCAAAGGAAATAGAATAAAAATAATAATAATAATGCGCTTTCTTATTGAGATGGCAGTTCCTGCAGATTGTTATGTACCATTGAATGAAGATTTTCGTAATACAAGGATCTTAAAGTGGCAATCTCAAAAATATGGCACATGAGGACATCAATAACTCCAGTTGTAGTTGGAGCCCTCGGATTGATTTGAAAGGCTCTTTCAAGGTATTCTTTGTCGTTCATACCATGAAGAAATACAAAAATACAGCTCACACATTACGAAGTACGTTATGTAAAATGTGTGTGATTTTTGTTTTTTGTTGTTTTTGTTTTTTTTTGTTTGTTTGTTTTTTCAATGATAAGTGGTAAATGTCATGAAGCCATTTCTGACCTTAGGTCTTAGGTTGAGACCCGGAAATAAATGTGTATAAAACAGAAATCAAAGGGAATAATAATAATAATAATAATAATAATAATAATAATAATAGCAACAATAATAATAATAATTATAATAATAGTAGGTCATTGCAAAAATCCGTGCCCGATTAGAAAATTAAAAACAAAATTGCAATACTCTGAAAAAACATTTATTAGTCAAATCCATAGTCTCAGTTGTTTTTATGAACTGTCTCCCACCATTCTACAAGTTTGTTCATGCCATTTTCGGAGAAACTTCGTGATTTTTGTTGCAAAAATGTTGTGAAGTAGGTTTCGACTGACTATCAAATTTTTGTCATTTAAATTTGTTCTGTAGAGATGGGAAAAAATGAAAATCCTAAGGAGACAAATCAGAATATGGTGGGTTCTCGAGGGTTTTCCCATTTCAAATCTTTATGCTTCTGCAAAGGTCTGTTTTGCATCATGCGGTCTAGCGTTGTCATGTCAGTAAATGACACCTTTTCGATTTGCCAAAATCGGCCGTTTTTCTTGGATCTAATACTCTTCAAATGACGAAAGGCAGTTGAGATATCGATTTTCAAACTCTTAGCAAACTCTTCCGTCGAAATTTTCGGTTTATTCTCCACGGTGGGAAGAGTGCGGCTTTATGGACGTTGGAAGGTCGCTCGGGCCCAGGTTGAACGTTTAGCTTACAATCAGCCTGATGAAATCTTCCAAGCTTCCATCCGAATAAACCTTTTGAATGTTTTTTGGTCGCAGTTCTGACCCTTGATCGTTTCTGAAATTCATAGAGCAAAATATGGCGAAAAATTCCATCCTCCATCTTTAAGGCATTCATTTGTGGACAAAAGGTCCTCATTCAACAAAGTCCGACACGCAACTGAACGAATCAAGGTTTCCATCTCGTCAACCCCAGAAATCGGCGCCAATACAAAGGCCAGTTTCAAGATGCGGTCAATTCATATTTACAATAAATCAGACAGTCACCTTTGCAATAATCTCTTCTTTCTCTTTTTTTAATCGTAGAGCAAAATATGACGAAACTTTTCATTCACCACATTTAAGGCATTCATTTGTCGACAAAAGGTCCACATTCAACAAAGTCTGACACGCAACTGAACGAATCAAGGTTTCCATCTTGAACACCCCAGAAATCGGCGCCAAAACAAACGCAAGTGTCTAGATGCGGTCAGTTTATATTAAGAAGGAAAATCGGGCACAAATCTTTGCAATGACCTCTTCTTTTCCCCTTTTTTCAATCGCTTTCAATCACTCCCACCCCACCCCCAAACAAGACAATAATGCTACTAGAATTGGGGTGGGGGGAAATGCTCATTTAAGTCTTTGAAGATTGTAGTTATGAGGGAAGCAAGATAATCGGAAGGGAGTTCTACAGCATGGAAGTGCCAGAAAAGAAACTGTTAGAGTAGAAGTGGTGGTTGCATCTAGCTAGTTCAACAGTAAAACGGTGAGACCTAATTGCCAATCCAGTAGAAATGCTGATCATAATAATGTGAGATCAGCTTCGTAACAGTTGTATCCCTGAGATCGATGTACATGTCTGCGTAGAATCCAAATTTAAAATGCTGATTTTAAATGAAGCTAGTTCCTCGTCCTCGTGAAAAACTAACGTAGCACAATATTCCTACCCAGATTGTGGCCTTTTGTCACACTTAGTTAAAACGTATAAGCTCTTCAAACAAACAAATGAGAGAAGGTCTTGTGCTGTCGACATCAGTTTGCCTAAGTCCAGGATATATTTGTTTGGCGCTCACGGGTTTAATCAGCGTTTGTTGTTTTAAACAAACGCTCGGTGTCTGTCCAATCAAATCCTCTACTCCACACACCACCCATCGCCGTTTGTTTTTTCACGTCCGTAAAACGAAAATTGGCTTTATCACCCCACAAACAACCGAGATGGCGTCATCTTCTTTTCTTTTCTTTTCTTTTTTTTTTTTTTTTTTTTTTTAGAGTTTTTTTATTTGTTTATTTTTTTGGTTTGTGTTTTGTTTTTTTGCAGAATGTTGAAGGGAATGAGACTTTTATTCAATTGTTGTTTTTTTTTCTGATTGTTTTACGCTGAATTTTCCCATTTTTTTTTCTATTTTTTTTTTTTTTCTGGTGGAGGGCAATTACGCATTTCTCTCCCTTTTATTTATTTACTGTGTGAAGTTTTCTTTCAGCTCAAGAGTAAACATTGTGTGATGGACTAGAATCGCTCTGTGGTAAGATGCGGGCATCTGGAGACGCACTAAAACATCGGTTGACATCACGTACCTCTAATAAAAGAATCACATGTTCATATTTTCATCGTAATTCTCTGACAACCGATTTATCATTATTATTATTATTATTATTATTATTATTAATATGTTGATGATGATGATTATATTAATTTATTATTATTAATATTAATTTTTTATTATTAATATTAATTTATTATTATTATTTGATTTGATTTGATTTCTGGTGTATACACATTTCTTTCCGGGTCCCAACCAGAGATCTAAGGTCAAAAATGGCTTCATGACATTCTTCACTGAGCATTTTTTGAGGAGAGAAAAAGCTTAAGATCACACATGTCTTACATAAATGAAGCCTTTCGTAAGGTGTGGTCTGTAGTCGTGAGTACAATCTTTTATATTTCTTTGAGGCATGGGCTGCCAGGAATCCGTTGAATGAGTCTCTCGAAACATTTTCTCATCAATCCGAGTGCTCCAACTACAACTGGAATTGTTGATGTCTTCATGTGGTATATATTTGTATTTCAGTTTCAAAATCCATGTATTTTGGTAGTTTTTTTTTCTTTTTTTCTTGAAGATCTTTAAAGATAAATTACAGTCTGCAGGGACGGCCATTTTGAAGGCACATTTTGATTTTGCGGTCTCCCATCATGATGTCAGGATGATTATCCTATATGTGTGTATTGTGAAGTCCCATAAATTTGTTACAGGTCCTATGTCTGTAACCGGATGCTGTTCATACCAATTTCTTGCAGTTTCCTTTCCGTAAGCGTTATAGATTTTCCAGTTCAGATATTGGCCCACTCGTGTTTTATATTCAGTTGGGCGCCAAAACCGTGCAACCTGATACAAGATGGTCAATTGCTTCTGGATATTTATCACATTTTGGGATAACACAATATTTTAGTATGTGTGATTGGTAATTTCTACTTAGCAAGCATTGGTCCTTTGCAGCAAGAATATAACAGTCGTTTTCAGGTTCTAATCCTGCACTTCGTAGACAGTAATGGGCACGGAGTTTGTCTACTTCAGCTTCTTTTGTACAGGTAGAATATTGGCCGTGAAGCGATTTATCTTGCCATTGTTTCTGTATCTGGTCCATTGCATTTACCATTGCTTTCTTTTTTAAGTTTTTTGCCGCTGCAATATGTACCTTATGTTTTACTTGTAAAGGGCGTTTCATTAAGACGGATCAAAGTCAGCAGTAAATAAATCAGTGTTATTGGTGAAAATTTATTTATTTCTCTATTGGATCATGTTATTTAAGTCATGACAATTATGTATGAAAAATAATACCGCCCAAATATCCGCCACACCTCCACTCGATGGTCAAAATTTTCGATGACGTCTTTGTATAGTTGCTCCTTGATCTCACCAGTATGTCTTATTATCTCATCATTCAGCTATTGAATTGTTGTTGGCTTGTTGGCATAGATCTTACTTTTGAGATGACCCCAAAGGAAGAAACCTAACGTCGTCAAGTCGCACGATCCCGGTGGCCAATTGACTTCGATGTTTCGAGAGATGCTGCGACCTTGGAAAAGCACGAAATGTATTTCTGTTTGAACGTCCATTTTCGTAATAGGCTTCAATAACTTTAACACGTTGTTTGATTGTTAATCTTTCCGTGGTTGAAATTGCCAAAGACTTAAGTTGTGAGATGTGAAAGAAATAGAAAGAAATCATTAGACGCTTAAACTTAATTCACATTTAAACTCTGTCCAAATTATTGGAACAGCCTTTATTTCGTCACCAACGTGAATTTCCCTTTTGAATTTGTTGGCTTCCTTTATTACGAAATACAGTTTCTAACTTCTTTCATGTTTTTTGATACAGATCATCATCTAGTCTTCTGTTGTTTCCAGGTATTTTTGAAAGCAGATTGTTGTAGTTTTGTAAGACAGTTCTAGTTGAACTAATCCTCTACCACCTTCGGATCTGGGCTCCTACAGACGATCAACATCAGCCTTGGGATGATGCATGCAGTGGCAGGTGAGAAGCTTTCTCGTTTTCGCGTCCATTCCTTTAATGTCAGCTAAAGTAAAGTTGAAACTGTATTGTGCAACAGAGACAGCCAAGGCTTTTATGGATGATATTCTGTTTTTTGAATTCATCTCAGTATTCAGTACGAGACAAACACGCCTCTAGTACTCCTTTCTTACCTTCTCCTTCACTTGGGTATGCTGTATTCCATCTTCTTCGCTAATTCCTAGTGACTTATAGGGTTCTCATGGTTCAAGTACCGTAATCTTTGTGTCAAAATCTAAATCTATTGAGTGGATTTCAGTAATTCCTTCTTTTCGTGAATGTTACTTTTGCACATTTATCTCATCCGAAACCCATAACTATGTCGTCACTGAAGCATTTTACAGTATTGAGGAAACATTGAGTTTGAGATCATCCATGTAGAATAGGTGATTGAATAATGTCTTTTTCGCTTTCTATCCATAGCTATTATTGTTTAATTCATGCGAAGTGGTGTGTTAAAGACAGACAAACAGAAGGGGTGACAGGCTGTTCGAATAACTTGGATCTCCTTGAAAGATTCCTCATCGGATATTCAGGCTGTTGGAAATGGCAGTACTTTGGTGTGATTTAGGTATACTGTCTTTTTCCACATGCCCATGCTATGTTTAAGTGAATTTACTATCAGTGAGGAGACTTTGTATATTTCCAAAGCATTATTATTATTATTATTATTATTATTATTATATTTCCTTTCATTTCTGGTGTATACTCATTTCTTTCCGAGTCCCAACTAAACACCTTAGAAATTAGAAATGTTACAATTTAAAAAAAAAACAAACTAAGATCACACACAGTTTACATAGATAACCCTCTTCGTAAAATGTGGACTGTGTTTGTGAGTACAATTTTTTATTTTCTTTAAATTATTTCTTCTTCATTATTATTATTATTTTTATTTCCTTTAATTTCCGGCGTGTACACATTTCTTTCCGGGTCCAAGGTTAGAAATGGCATCATGACGCTTTCTACTGACAAAAAAAAATTACATAGATAAAGCCCTTCGTAATGTGTGGGCTGTACTTGTCAGAACAATATTTTTATTTCTTTGAAGCATGGACTTCCAGGAATCCCTTCAATTAGTCTACTGGAATCTTTTCCAACCAATATTAGGGCTCCAACTAAAACAGGGTGTGTTGATGTCCCCATGTGCCACATTTTTGAGATTTCTATTTCAAGGTTCTTGTATTTTGACAGCTTTTTGAATATCTTCAAAGATACATTGCAGTCTGCAGGGACTGCCATATCAATAAGGAGGCACTTTTTTTTGTTTGTGGTCTTTAATAATAATGTCTGGGCTGTTGGCTTTGATTGTTCTGTCAGTGTGTATTGTGTAGTCCCATAGAATTGTAACAGGTCCTATCTCCGTAACCGAGTCTGGGTGGTGTTCATACCAGTTTCTTTCAGTTTCCTTCCCGTACAAGTTGCAGATTTTCCAGTGCAGATATTGGCCCACTCTGTCATGCCGGGTTTTATATTCAGTGGGTGCCAATATCATGCAACCTGTTACAAGATGATCAATTGTTTCTGGATATTTATCACAGAATCTGCATTTTGGGCTGACACAATATGTGCTTGATAATTCCTAGTTAGTAAGCATTGGTCCTGTGCAGCAAGGATAAAACCTTCAGTTTCAGCTTTCAACCCTGCACTACGTAGCCGCTGATGGGTACGGGTTTTGTCTACGTCAGCTTGTTTGGTACTGGCAGAGTATTGGCCATGAAGCGGTTATTTCTGTATCTGGTTGGTTGCATTTGTCTTTGCTTTCTTTTTTAAGTATTTTGCAGAATTATTATTATTATTATTATTATTATACAAAGATTTTTTTGTAAATTTATATATTTTTATACTTGAAATGTTTTTAAAATATAACTTGAAGAAAACAGACATACTGCCGAAATATTGTTTAACATTGTCAAACACTGTTTATTTTATTTTATTTTCTTAAAGCACGCTCTTCTCTTAACTGTTGAAAAATATTGGAAGAGTTACGTTATTTTGTTTATTATTATTATTATTATTATAAAAAATAAACCCGTGTAATTTTAGAGTTAACTAACGCTTTCAAATAGAAATCTAAAGACATACATTAAGGTTCTTTGCTTGAACACTTCCGAAAAAAAACATTGGTTAAGAAATCACCCAATAACCTCTCATTAGAGTCAGTGACGGACAGGTTTTAAAAAATATTGTTTCCCAGGAGATAAATGGGACCGACCCACAAATATAATGCCATCATTTAATTTTTATAACGAATAAATAATTTTAAAAAAAATGTTTACAATTAAGTTTTTTATGAAAAAAATGATTATTTCTTAGTACATGTATAGGTAGGTGGCCTAGTGGGTTGAACGTTCTCATTCTTACCATGAGACCCGGGTTCGAATCTCACTATGGTCGATTTGTCAGGAAGGAGAATTCACCTGGAGGGTCACCTTTGGAAAGTGCCTGAATACCATACCACGGCTTAACCCAAGCCTTGCGAGTGAAATCGGGTAGACTGAACCCTTGGGTGCCGTCGATAGGTGTGCTAGCACGAAGTCACAAGCCATGGCTTGAGAGTGATGACCTTGTTCAAATTGTCTATCACACTCTTTCCTAGAAAATGTAACTAAGGTCTGCTCAGTATAGTTGCAATATAAACCACTCTGTGGGTGTTGCATAAATACAAATCCGCCTTATCAAGCGTCTGCAATAGGGATTGGCTAGCCGCTCTAGTAGACGGGTATCCCCGAATAAGAGTGGCCAGCTATACAGTGTACATGTACTGTACCACAGATGCCAAATGGAAATGCGGAATGTTATATTTGTAGTTTAAAAATTCATTTTTTTATTATTTGATATTTTTAAATATCACAATTTACACTTTAACAGATAATTCAAATTCATAAGTGAGCATTAAGAGATAAACTATATTAAGAACAATCGTTTCTATTCACTAAGATGATTGTTCGAATCTGCCATTAATTCCTTCTGTGCCCAATTCATCTAAGTATTCTCTTTAATGGTTAGCAACATGTATGATTGCAAATTCTCCTCAAGGGACCAATTGACATCAGGCAAGCAGACAGCCTGGGCAGTCCGCCTTTGATTATAATTATTGGATGTTAATATGCACATACAGTCACACGATCATCTTCATGCAAGAAAATAAATCCATAATAACAGAATTAATCGTATTTATTTACGATGAAGAAAAGGTCACTATTAATTTTTTTTATCATTTCACCAAAGTGATAATGTCACGTGGTCGCATTGGGTTACTGGGAGTGACAGAGAATGAGAAGACTTTAGTGAGGAGAAATGACAATAAAAGAACACGTTTCATTGAGACAGAAGATGGTAGCTTGCTTTGAATTTAAATTTTTGAAGATCGTGGGTGACAGGAGAACGAGAAATCGGGAGTTCCACAGGCGAGAAGTGTGAGAATAGAATAAAACATACGGTTGCATCTAGCTAGTTCAACAGTGAAAACAATTTCCAATCTATCAACACGGACAAATTCATGTAGTCGAGGCACCAGAAGGAGAGAAAAATACATCAGAATAGATGCTATGAAAATATTTGTAGAAAAGACAGATGGAAGCCACGTCTTATCAGTGATATCGGATTTCCACGGCTACGAAGGGGCGCATCTAACAGGCTATTTTACGGACTATCCTTCTCTATGGCTGCGAAACGTGGCCACTTAGAGCGGTTGACCTTCGAAGGCTTGAACTGTTCGACAACGATTGCCTTCGTTGCATTCTACGATGCCGCCGAATCGTGTGCCCACAGCCACTCTACGTCGTCGCCTGAGTCTCCGTTCTCTTCCATTCGTCCTGCTCCAGCGTCGTCTCCGATGGTTCGGGCACGCAGCTCGACGCCCGGAGGGAGAGCTCATCCACGATGTAGTTCTCCCTCCTCCTCTTCCTGACTGGCGAAAACGTGGCAGCTAATGACGTGGGCTAGCACAATCAAGGATGACCTAGTAGTACTATAGGGTCTACAAGTAGTTGGTCTTCGACGATGGAATCGTGATTGGCTCGCCATTTCGTGTGACCTGGCTCAGGATCGTCGATCGTTGGTAGCGATAGTCCGTGATGCTGTACTTGCTCGGGAGGAAGCCGGTTTCTACCCGACCAGGGTGAAAACCGATACAAGTTTGCGGCCTACATCCAGCAGTCATACATGGCTCCAAGGTCAACGGCATCGACCTGCCGGCTAGAATGTGTGAGGGTACTCGGAAGTGTTTACAGACACGACCGGTGAAGTAGAACGTCTCTCGCCAACCCACCTGTGCCAAACAGCCATCGGCCAGTCGTCAGCCTAGGCGTAGAAGCTTCCGAGAGGGGGCACGCGGTAACGTCTACATCCCCGGTGCAAAAGGTGCCGTCAAGTCGTTGCATTATTCTACCTTGAATGTCACCATAAACTACAATTCTGAGAAGGAGGGGAGCGGTAACCACAGCGACGGCGCAAAATGCGCTGAATAAATGATGATGATGATGATGATGATGATGATGATGCAGAAAAGCTCACTTCTCATGAATATGAAAATAGGAACGGAGGTGTTCCTATTGGGCTTTCGTAATATTTGGAAATTCATCTTTAAGGGATAAAGAAAAATGAGATACAGGGTGGTCCGAAAATCTTGTTACCCCGTACTTCTCTTCCAAACTGTAGTGTCAGCCTTCTGAAATACAGAATTATATTATTTAGAGGTGACAAGACTTTCGGACCATACTGTAATATTTGTTGTTGAATATTTTAACTGCAATCCTTAATCATTACTTATTTCTGTTCACACTTCATCTTCTGTAATATTTAAGTTTGATGACGTACATGCACTTAAAGGGTTTTTTTATTAAACCATTTCACCCCAAGCAAGGCAATAAATCCACTAGGATGCAAGCGTTTACTGAGTTTTAGAGAATATGAGAAAAACAACTTAAATTAAGGAGAGAGGACAATAAAAGAACAAGAGGTAAGAAGACAGAAGATAGCGATTGGCTTTGCCTTTAACTTTTCGAAAATCAAAGTTGACTTGGAAGCAAAAAGCCGGAAGCCATTTCCACAAGCGAGACGTGTGATAGAAGAAACTGTCAACATAGAACTTACGGTTACATCTAGCTATTTTAAGTGTAAAATGATGAGACCTCGCCGCCAATCTAGTACTGAACTTAAATTCATAAAGTCTAGTACTATAGATGAAAGTGATATTTATTCTGTTTAATACAGAAATGTGGCACATGGCCGAAAAGGGGATTGGGGAAAAGGACGGTCTTGTTCTGTCTTAACTATAACTTAGCTAGCCGCAAACACTGACCCAATCGTACGAACAATATTCCTTACACCAAAACAACATTCATACGTACCTTTCTTACTACAACCACCATAATACCTCACTGTCTCTATGAAAATACTAACTAGTCCCCATATTTACAATTCATTGTCTGTGGGGGGGGATAAAACAACAATTCTAAAAACTAGCCCCAATGAGTATTTACTATAGATGAAAGTTCGTCAGAACAATTATCATGAAAGTATTTATTAAAAAAAAAGCACAGAGAAGTTACATTATGGTGGTGGGAAAGGGACTGAAGCCGAGATGCCAGGTCAGGACCAATAACATTGTAGATTCTTCTTTGGATTTCATCAAGAATCTCTAAATATATAGCAGGTGCACCGAACCAGATGTGGCAGGAATACTGAAAGCAAGGAATTATAGATATGTTCTTATATTATAGATTCTTAGCTGCAGACTTAGCAACTGTTTCAATATAATCTTTCCACTTCATGTCAGCGGAAAACGTTAGTCTAAGAAAGCGCAACGAATCACTCATGCTGATTTAAGGTCTCTCAGGTTATTTAAAGACAGAAGTTTCGTTTTTGAGGCGGTAAAATTAACAAGCCTCTCCTTGTACCATTTAACAACAGAGTGTAGGTCATTTTTTAGATCAGCTGCCAATTTGACCTTACCAATCTGATCAGACTGATGGCATCATGAAGGTCACTTATGAAAATTAGAAACAGCGTATCTCCAAGGATAGATGCCTGAGGAAAACCTGCATTTGGACAAAAAGATCTAGAAGAGTGGCCATTCAAGACAACTTTCATTTTGTGATTCGTTAAGAAAGACTGAATCAGTTCAAAAATTTGTTCTGAATTACCATAACCTTTCAACTTGGGAAGAAGACCAATATGCCAAACCCTGTCAAATGCCTTTGAGATCTCCAAAACAACAGCATGAGCCTCACCATTCTTATTTAAAACATGATAAACCTTTTCATCAATAATCATTAACACATCAGCAGTTGACCTAATGAAGCAAAAGCCATTCCTCACCCAGTTCAAAGATTTAAGTTTAAATGTAATGTATATTGAATTTCAATGGGTTTTAATGTTGATATGTACATTTAATGTGCTTTGAACTTCTTTCAAAAATATTCTAATTAATGACCTTTAAAAATATCTCGAGTCACACCTAAGATCCTCACGCGGCACAAAGAACTGGTCTATTCTTTGACTTTTTTTTATTCAGTTCTGTTTGGATCCAAAAGTATTATACCACTTCTAAGAATTGATTTTTTCTTAGAACTGTAAGCCAATAAGTGCTGGATAAAATTAGAGTGATTCTATTTTGATTTTTGCTTCTGTTTCAATGTAGCTCAAACTTTACATAAATATCTTTTTGTAGGTTTTGTTTTTCCTTTATTTTATATATTTTAAAATATTGTTTTTTTTTGGGGGGTGGGGGTAAGTAATATTTTTCTATTGTTTTTTACCCGTTACTTTTAACGGCTAAAACACAATAGAAAAATATTACGATAAAAAATTTTATTTTACATTCCGATATTTATCGATTAGTTTCTGAAGTCCTAACTCGTCGATAAGACGTAAATATTTACAATAGTTGAGTTATTTAACATTTCAGTGATACTAAATTAAACGAAAAAAACACTTGTAACCTCTGCGCACTGTTTTCATTTATGTGTCGCGTACCTTCAGGGAGCGAAATATCATGGCTCTCCACAGCTTCCTATCGCCGTAGATTTAAGTAACGTTTGCTTCTTTACTCTACCCCCTAATCCATATTTCCCCCCGCCCCACTGTCCCGTTTGACTTCAAGGCTTACTGCCGTATCACGTTGAAACAACAGTTCTCGCAAGATCACTGAAGTTAAGCAAAGTCAAGCCTGATCAGTACATAGATGGGTGACCGTTTGGGAATACCAGGTTTTATAAGCTTGGATGTGTAGGTGGTGTAATGCATAAAGGATCGGAGTTGGAAATTGGAGAGCCGAGTTCCAGTTGGCTTCGTTATATTCAATTAATTCGCAAATACATTTGGAAAAGCATGAACCCACCTATTCGCCACTCCTCCCCCATCTAAAGGTTTACTCATGCAAGTCCTACTAATGTAATAGTTGTATAAGTAAATTATTATTATATCAAAAAAAAAATATCCTACAATCTAAAAAATATTTTCTGGCTTTTAATAACCTGCACAGGGTTGATAAACCGTAAAAACAAATTAATCAATTTTGCCTTCAATATGTCCTGCGGGTTTCAGATTTTCTAAACCCTCTTTCCTCATTATGTATCTCAAAATATTTAAACTCTGAGTACAAGTAACCTTTTTTTTTTCTATTTCCATTGGAGCTTTCTCGTTGCTCACAGACTCTGTCCATCATATTCTCTAAACTGTCCAACATTCGACGTCATATGGAAGGATTCATATGAAATAACTGTTCAGCATTCTTTTCTTTGTTTCTTACTAAAATTTTCCCGTTTCTTAATAATCTGTTTAGCTTTTGGAAAGCGCCTTCGGCTATTTCTCTGTTATATTTTCCATCGTCTATTAAAACACTTCCCAAACAGGAATATATAAGAAATGTCCAAGGCCGTATCACCAAAACACTCTGCTGCTGTCGACTGCTGCGGAAAGTTGTAAACAACGTGTGGCGCTGCCCTAGTAGTCGCTGAACGTATAAATGATGATTGATTCAAAAACGTACGGGACCATAGATGTTGTCGGACCATTAGAGTGGATTAAAGAGGTCTGACTGTAGTCCTTTCTCATTGCTTTCTATTGCTACCTTGTTTAAAAGTACTTTTAGTTTTTCTTTCCTGAGTCTACCAACAATGAAGCTTCATCGGCGTATTTTACAAGGTCGAATTTACTGCTTATAAACTTGTCTACCGAACGCTTCTTTGTGGCCGATCGGTAAGGCACGTCAGCGTAAATGACGGTTCCGTATAGGATGCAGGTTCGAATCCTGTCAAAGAACGAATATTTTCTATGAAAATTTCTCGGACATTCAGGCCGGTAAATGTTATTTAATACTGTTTATTATAAACAGAGCATTTACTTAAATACTTGTATCTATAAAAAGAACGTTAAACATAAAAAATGTCTTTAATAAATAAATTGTTGGACTTTGTCCATTTATATATATAATATATATATATATATATATATATATATATATATATATATATATACTTTCTATGCATAAGTATATTAAGATAGTGCATGGTATTATGACCCCTTGTTAAACTTTAACTCACTCTACATGAGATTATTTTCAAACTTTATAACCACTGGATAAATATATATTTATATACATATATATATATATGTGTGTGTGTGTGTGTGTGCGTGTGTGTGTGTACAGAGCATAATACTATACGAAACGACAGTGGAGATGATGTGACAAAGAGTGAAAGCTTATAAACGACGCCTTTCGCTGACGTGTGTCTAAGCTACTTCAGGTACTACGCAAGTACTTTCGACTTTACCGTCAGTCATCTTCAGAATTCTGAAGATGACTGAAATACCACATATTTGATATATATATATATATATATATATATATATATATATATATATTCTATACGAGGCACGATGGCGTAATGGATAGCGTCTTGCATCGGAGAGCTGAGTTCGAATTCCAGTCGAATTTTACATTCACTTACGTGCTAATACCCTTGGGAATACCCTGAATCGTCTTCTTCTTCCACAAATAGTAGGACAGACTGAGTTCTATAGCCTTAGGAGAAGGACAACTCTGAATTCAAAACCTGAGCAGGGTCGTTTGGGGACCTTGTGGCACGTAGTGCACAAAATGTCTGTATTCGGCTCCTCAAAAAAGTGTGGATGGTCCTGCACGAAACCTTCATCACTATAATCAAATCTCATCTCGGTTTCCTAGGGAGAGTCGAGTATATATATATATATATATATATATATATATATATATATATATATATTAGTATATATGAAGAAGCAGCAATATTATTACTAATACATTATTATATTACTCACAAGCACACAAACATATATATATATATATATATATATATATATATATGTTTGTGTACTTGTGAGTGTATTAGTAATAATACTATATGTATATAATCATTATTATGCCATTATATCTATGGATGGATAGATGTACGTACGTATGTATGACTTATTTTATAATCTTTCTCATAACTTTACATCCCAAGTTCCGGTTTATCCGGATGACGTTCTCGGCGATTTGCCGAGAGTGCTGACACATGTTGCATGCCGGTAAGTCACATCCGGTTAGTGTCAATGACGCCTTGATGATGCCATCATTAGATTGAAGAGAGGCTGACTCGAACTACGGAAGTCATTGAAGATCCGCTTCTGAATTAGACAAGATTTAACATCCAAAGTAGTTAGAACGTAAAGAAATTGTTTATTTTATTGGAGCTCTCGTTCGCTTCCGTTTCTTTGTTCAACGGCCATAGAGGGAATTTCTCTTCTGTTCTTCAGTCTCTTATCCTTCGTCGCTTTTTTTTTTTTTCTTATTTTCATTTTCATTTTATTCTTTTATTTATTTTTTCCAGAAATTGTAGATTTATATAAAAGATAACCTTGAGAAAGTAACAAAGAAACAGGGAAAAAAAGACGAAACAAGAAAGAAAGAAAGAAAGAAAGAAAGAAAGAAAGGGTAATTGTAGAAATAAAGAGTTGTGTGGATGTATAAAGAAATAATATAAAGATGGAATTTAAAAGAATCTAATAATCGATGAATTAATAAAGGAAAGAAACGGAATGAATCTAATAAAAAGAATGCATCAAAAAATTAAGAAAGAAAGAAAGAAAGAAAGAAAGAAAGAAAGAAAGAAAGACGAGTAAATAATGAAATAAATAAAGAGTGGAGAAAAGAAGAAAATAAAGAATTTAATATAATGGGTACAGGAAAGAATACGATCTCCATACAATGGAAAGAAAGAAAGAAAGAAAGAAAGAAAGAAAGAAAGAAAGAAAGAAAGAAAGAAAGAAAGAAGTATTTCAGGGGAAAACTGTCAAAGAGAAATACTTTAAACAATTAAGAGAAACGGGAGAAATATGTATAAAGGGAGATTATCACAATAATGTTTCGCTAAATAACAGGTTTATAATAGATAGCTAGATAGATAGATAGATAGATAGATAGATAGATAGTGACGACATGAGATTCACACTGAAAAATCCCTTTCCAATGCATTTTCTTAGTAAAATTCCTTTCCAATGTATTTTCATAGTAAATTCACTTTCTAATGCATTTTCATAATAAAATCACTTTCCAGTGTATTTTCATAGGATCAATATTTACAGGCCTGAAGATCGTATTGAAATGTCAAATTGACCCATATATATATATATATATATATATATATATATATATATATATATATATATATATATATAGAACGAAAGTAATAAATAAATTCTAACGTTCAGAGTATTAATTATAATTATTCATCATAATTTTATCATATAGACAGAAACAGATTATTCACTACAAAGATGTAACTTCGTTTCAGTGCATCTCAATTGCACCACGACTGGCGAGAACCAAAAATAGTTATGAACAATTCTCCTTGTAAGCAGAATTATTCCTAACCATTTTTGGTTCTGCTTACAAGCATTACAACCATTTTTGGATCGCACCAGTTGAAGTGACATTGAAATGCACCGAAACGAAGTTGCATCTCTGTAGTGAAAACTGTAAACTGTATTTTGTCTATTATAAAATTATAAATATATATATATATATATATATATATATATATATATATATATATACCCTGTCTGAGTAGGCTTGGTGTTGAACACTTTTATTTACTGCATAAGTAGGTGTTTATCTTTTATTCTTTTTTTTTCTTTATTAATTTGAAAATATTTCTTGTCTAATTTCTCTTTTTTCTTTTTTGTTGTTGTTTTTTTTTTACATCTTTTGGCAGGTAGGTCTTTTGGCAGGTCGCACAAACGTTTTGCATCAATATATATATATAATTGTGCTTTTTGGCAGCAATCCCTCTCTAATACATGTTTAGTTAATTACGACTGACAAAGTAATTCGTTTAATTTCTTTTTGTATTCTGCGAACAAAAGCTTTCATTTTGGAATTTAATGGTCAATTTATACTCTCTCTCTCTCTCTCTCTCTAAGATCAAAAGTGAACGCTCATATTCCCATACAAAAAATATTGTATTATATATATATATATATATATATATATATATATATATCCATGCCCACAAACAGAATCGAACTTAAACAAAGAACCAAGGCAATAGGAGTGTGTGTGCGCATGTGTGCATGCGTGTGTGAGGAAGTGTAAGTTTCTCTGGCGGCGAAGGCGGTAGATATGTAAAGCGCCAAGAACACTCTACTCGCACCTTGTTGAAAGGAACATTGCTACGTATAATAAAAGCTAAGGTCTCGACACCGAAATAGAATTAACATTGTGTATGCATGTATGCCCGAATGCATGGATGTGTATCTGTGCCTAGCCTCGGATTGTTTATATGTATGTGTTTGCGTGAACTGAAATGGGTACACCTGTATGTATGTGTGTCTATGTGTATGTGAGTGTCACCGCAAACAAAGACAGAAGTTGATTCCCCCTCCTACCAAACATAGTCAAACATAGATTCAATTTTAAAAATTAAACCAGTTTGTCTGATGATTGCAAAGGCGTAAAACCCAGTATCACAAACTCATATCCATACAACTCAATATATATATATATATATATATATATATATATATATATATATATATATATTGATTCAAATGACTGACTTATTAGTATAGATTATATAAATAACCAAGCAGTAAGATTAGAGCAGTACTCGGTATGCGAAATAAAAGACTACTGCTGTAATGGTAAAATATGTAGGCAAGCACACTTTGTAACAATATATATACTTTCTATTTACGTATCTCAGCCTAGTTTGGCATAAGACCAATTTATCGGATCAATCACGGCAGAATATACGGCACGAGTAAATTATTTTCTGAACCAAGCTTGCTAAGCATCACTTGACTTAACGAAACATTTATGGGTCATCCCCTATAGAAGAATCTTACGACACTGACCGATCGGTAAAAGTGACAAGCTTGCTCATCACTACGCCGAAAAATATCTCAGCCTGTTCAAAAAAGGATTCCAATATAAATGTTTGGTCATTTGCCTAGATTTCGAGAAATGGGGCCAGAAATTTACGTCACCTTCTCCGATGAGGATTCTTCCTTATCAGGCTTTTCTCACTCCCGAAATAAAATGCACCGCACCCCGAGTCAGACATTCCTCAGATATCACTAGCATCGAGATTTTAATTAGGAATAGTGTTGCGTTTAGTATCGTTTTTTGTTGTTGTTTTTGTTCTAGTAGTCTATCGGTATTTCCTCAGTAGGATCCCCAACGCTGCATCACAGATTGGATGAACAACAGACAACTTTCCTTTGTTTTCTT
This sequence comes from Acanthosepion pharaonis, assembly GCA_903632075.3. Classification (NCBI taxonomy): domain Eukaryota; kingdom Metazoa; phylum Mollusca; class Cephalopoda; order Sepiida; family Sepiidae; genus Acanthosepion; species Acanthosepion pharaonis. Next base: position 2,914,408 of record CAHIKZ030000602.1, read on the forward strand.
TTCTTTTTTCCCTCGCTTTTTTCAGTGGTAGTGAGGTGTATAATAGGCATCATTTCTTGGAAGAGCGAAAGGAGACGGAAAAGGAAGAGAACGAATTTAAACACAGAAAAAGAGGGGGGGAGAGAGGGTGAGTTCATGAGAGAAAAGTGTAAGAGAGTGAAAGGGAGACAAACAGATTAAGAGAGAGAGAAAAAAAAGGAGTGGAGAAGTGGGAGTTTTAAAAGAAAAGGAGAAAGAAATCTTATGAGAAGACAAAGTTTCAAGAGAGGAAGCGAAAAAGAAGGTAAGACTAAAAGAGAGGCAGTGGGGGGCTTTAAGAAAGAAAGAGAAAATTAAGATTGTAAGCGAGATGAGAATTTTAGGAAAGTGAGAAAGAGTCGGAGAAAGGAAGAAACTTACTTGTGGGAGAGAAAGACAGTGGGAGAGAGAGAGAAGAAACGTTTGTGAGGGAGAAGGAGGTAAAGTTTTTTTTTGTTTTTTGTTTTTTTGTTTTCTGGTTGAAACCCTCGCTTAGCTGAGAGTTTTTCCCGCTGTTAGGTTCAGCACTTCGATTTTTTGCTCATAACCATAGTTGGAGTGGATTCCACTCTAATTTTCAATTCAGAGTTGTCTTTCCTTGATGAGGGGAAACTCAATGAGCTTGCGAAAGCATATCCTCTCTCCTGGTTTTACGCGTCATATTCAGTTGAAACAAAGGTCATCGCAAGGTCACCGAAGTGAAGCAACGTCGAACCTGGTCAGTACCTAGATGGCTTGAGAATACCAGGTGGCGTAAGCATCAATGTGCGGATGGTATGACGGATAATGGCTCGGAATTTGAAATCGGAGAGCAGAGTTCTAATTCCAGTTTTGTGCGTTAGGTTCACTTACGCTCAAATAGCCTTGGGAAAGGTAATAATCTAGTTCTTTAGCCCCCAGCTTTTTGGCTATTTTGGAAGGACTTGTATTAATATATAATTATGTCTTCAAAACATTCTTACAATATAAAAATATGTCCCGGCTTTAAATAAACTGTAAAGGTTTTATAATCCGTTAAAACAGATCAAACCTGGGCTTAAGTGACCGACAATGAAGTACTACTAAGTTGACTTTGCCTACAGTGTTTCGCCGCATCCCCAATGATCGAAGACCCATGCATTCCTTACTTCTCGTGCAGGGTTTGTCGATAAAATAACACAACTTCTAGGTTTGTCAGATTACGGATATTAAAAGAAAAGGAGCTTCAGGAGATTCATGAACGACTCTGTCGTAAAGAGACATAGATGTTAACGAGGATGCTGTTAAAATGTTATTTGAAGTTATAGAAAAAAATGTGAGTTTACCGGTTGCCGACTGAAATTCTGGAGACTCAAGATCGAATCGGTCATATTGATTTTTTTTTCTGGAAAAATAGAACTCAATTTATCTCGGAGGGAAGTGGAAAAAATATTGACTTTTCAAACTGAGAACCTGTATGATCTTTTCTAAACTTGAAGGGTTGCCAAAATTATCCTTTAAGCAAGGTGTCTTTTGACATATTTACAATGCTGAACTTAGTTCGGTAAAAAAAAAAAAAAAGCAGCCAAAGGTGACTTTCTAAAAGTGAATTTACTGCAAGTATTTACGTATCTGATTTTTTTTTTCTTTCTTCTATTAACTTTTTTTTTAGGGTGGGGTCGGATTTTTTTATGAAAGAAACTGTATTGGAAATTAGGATTTGTTGTTTGGTCATATCGACCGTAGGGACACGTTCTTACCGATTTTGCAGCTCTGGTCTTTGGGCATTTTTTTTTTTTTTACTTTTCTACTTCTTTATCAATACTTTCATGTTTCTCTTCTTTTTCGTCTTTCTTTTCCTTTTTCTTCTTGTTTATCATTTTTTTCTTCGGCTTTTTTGTCTAGCGTTTCTTTTTTGGCCGCTTTGCTCTCTTCTTTTTTTATATTTTCTTTAATGATTTGATTCTTTGTCTACCTTCTCACATTTCTTTTCCTTTCTTTTTTTTCGACTTTTCCTCCATTTTTTCCCATCCATTTTTCATCTTTTCCGTTTTTCTTTTTCTTTTTTCTCTTTCAACTTCTTTCATTTTTATCTTTCTAGCTTTTCTTCCCATTTTGTTCTTTCTAACTTTTCAGTTACCTTTTCCTTTTTCTTCTTCACCTTTTTTTCTTGTTTTTTTTTATTATTATTTTATTTTTCTTTACTTTTCACTTCGTTCTTCTTTCCATTTTGATTTTTTTCGTTTGCCTTCTTCCTTCCTTTTTTATCATTCATTTTATCTTCACCTTTTGACCTTTTGCTATTTTCAATTTTTGCAATTTTTCTTCTTTTTCGTCTTTTAAATATTTCTCTCTCTCTCTCTCTCTCTCTCTCTCTCTCTCTCTCGTTCACTTTCTTCACTGATTTTCTTCTTTTTTTCTTATGCCTCACTTTACTTTTTACTTTGTTTTTCTTTTCTTCGTTTTTTTTTTATCTATTTCCATTCTTTTTTTCATCTTTTACAGTAACTGATTTTTTTTCTTTCTATTTTTTTCTTTTTTCTTTCATTCCTTTTCTTCTTCAATTCTTTAATTTTAGATTTCCTTCTCTGTTTTGATTTCTTACTTTCTGTTCCATTTTCTTTTTTCTTCTTCATTTTTCTCTTCGTCTTTTTTCACCTTTCTTTTCTATCATTCTTCTTCTTTTGCTATTTTAAATTTTTCTCTTTTTTGTCTTCATTCAAATATTTCCTCTCTTTCCTTCACTATCATCCCTTAATCTTTCTTCTTCTTCTTCTTCTCCTTCTTTTCCTCCACCACCATCCCCACCACACCTCCTCCTCCTCTTCCTCCTCCTCCTCCTGGTCTGAAGAAATAATAGGGTAATTTAATATTAGCAAAATATAGCCTACCTAGGGCCATTAAGAAATTAAAATTTCATTAGAAACAAAGAAAAGCCTACCAAACTGTTACGGATTATCTGTTCTCCTCTATGGCAGGGAATGTTGGACAATCTCCTCAGAGATGAAGAAGAGACTTGAAGCAACAGAAATGTGGTTCTACAGAAGGATGCTTAGAATATCGTGGACCGAACATATGAGCAACGACGAGGTTTTAGAGAAAATGGGAAAAAGGGAAACTTACATTTAATATCAGGACGAGAGAGTTGAACATTCTCGGGCACATAATGAGGAAAGAAGGCTTGGAAAATCTGATACTCACAAGACATATTGAAGGCAAGAGAGACAGAGATAAACAACGCGTAAGATAATGAGCTTGAATAAATGTATGGCGAAACATGGTTTCATAGAAATAACAAAAAGTCAAATTGATTAAGAGATGTCTATATTTCTGAGATGAGGTATTATGTACACTATTTACATTATTCGGACTATTGTCTGCATCTTTGTTCTTGAGGATACATGGTACAGTGGATAAAGGCGTTGGTTAGATCCAGTGACAGGACCAAAAGAGTGTGAGTTCAATACCTGGTTAAGGTGGTGGAGAACTTGGAGAGGGGAATTAACAGGAGATAACTGATAACTGACATCCATTAAACATGGCACGTGGAACTAGAACTGTCTACCCCAGTGAGCGAAATACAGGGTTCAGTTCGACATTCCAACCAACTGAAGAAGGCCGAAGCGTACAACGACCGAAACGTTGTAATAAATATGGCGACAAAAATGAGGAAAATAGTCCGAATAATGTAAATAATGATTAAGAGCTACCAGGGAAAGGAAGTTGTGGAGAGCCATGATCGCCTACGTCCTGAGGGGACACGTTACATGAGGAAGAAGAATGCCAATGGCATTTCAGACCCCTTCAAAGTACTCCTCTTGGTACACACTTATATCTACATCCTTTCGACTTTTCCAAACGTCATTTATCATTTCCATCCCTAGCCCAGTGTACAGATGGTGAGCTGGTCACTTGTATTCGAGGATCCCTGTCTGCTAGCCAATCCCTATTGCAGACGCTTGCTCAGGCGTATCTGTGTTTATTCAAGACCCATAGACCCCACCTGTGGTTTATAGTGCAACTATGCTGAGCAACTATGCTTTAGTTACAGTTTATCCAGCATGATCCACAATTTGAACAAGGCCAGCACGCTCAAATTCTCGGCCACGATGACTTGAGACTTCGTGCTAGCACAGATATCGACGGCACACAAGGCTTGGCTCAAACCATAGTATGGTTGTCAGGCACTTTCCAAAGGTATCGCATGCTGGGATCGTCCCCTCCGGTCCGATAACATCAGGAATTCTCCTTCCTGACAAATCGACCATGGTGAGATTCGAACCCGGGTCGTATTGTCAGAATGGGAACTTTTACTCAGCCATAGGTATACATAGTTGAGATAAGAATTATCTTAACAATAATCGATATTCTTTTCCAAGTATTCTGATATCTTCATAAAATCGCCTAATTATCAAATAGGACTGATTGACCTATTTTTACGGTATATCAACCTTTTACATGTTATTTAAAACCAGAAATATTTTTAGATTCTATGAATATTTTGGAGGTAATAATGATTTAGTGAGATAAGTCTTACTAATTAACCTACACCTGGGGGGAAAAGAGGTGGCTTCATGCCTTCCTTTCCAAAGGATATTTGCACGTAAGTGAATATAACAAACTCGACTGGAATTGGAACTCGGCTTTCCGAGTTCCAATTCGAAGCAGTTATCCATTGCGCCAGTCGCACATCCAAACTTAAAGCACCTAGTCTTCCCAAGAGGTCTACCATTTAGGCATTGACAAGCCTGGACGTTGCTTAACGTCGGAGTTCATACGAGAACCGGTGTTTCAGCGGGATATGGCCGTAAGCCGGGAAAACAAGAAAGCTATTTTCTATTAGACACGCTTCGGATGTTGTATTTCTCAGATCAATAATTAAAAATGGCTGAATGAATCGTGTAGATCATAGAGACAACCATGTTTCCTTAAATCTTGTGGACTGGTGCTTCTTTCTTTTTATGTGCCATGTCCTTTCAGGACGTAGGCGATCATGGCTCTCCATCTCCCTCTATCTCTTGCAGCTCTCAACAAGTTCCTTCCCTCTGCTTCCTCCCCCAGACAACGTTCTGTCATCCACTTGCTTAAGCCCGCCAGGTATGTCACACGTTGTTTTCCCTTGTCTCTCTTTCCCTCTATCTGACCCGTGAGTATCAGATTCTCCAGGCCCTCTTTCCTCATTATGTGTCCCAGAAACTTCAGCTGCCTCTTCCTGATGTTAAGTATAAGCCTCCTCTTTGTTTGCAGCCTCTCTAAGATCTCATCGTTGCTCACACGCTCGGTCCATGATATCTTCAGCATCCTTCTGTAGAATCACATCTCTGTCGCCTTGAGTCTCTTCTTCATCTTTGAGGAAATCGTCCAACATTTGCTGCCGTAAAGAAGAACAGATGTCACGTAATAGCTCAGTATTCTTTAGTTTGTTACCAAAGAAATCCTCCTGTCTGGCAATACTCTGCCTAGCTTTTGGAATACGTCCTTGGCCATCCCAATACGTCTACGGATATCAGTGTAGCATTTACCGTACTCTGTCAAGACGCTTCCTAGATATTTAAACTTTCGCGTCTGCTTGATTCTAGTGTTCCCGACTTTCAAATCGGATTTCGGGTTTATTTCTGTCTTCTTGTAGTTTATGCTTAGTCCTTTCTTCACACTCTCCGTCGCTACCTTCTGTAGAAGATTTTGTAATTTCTTTTCCGTGTTTTCTATCAGTACTGTGTCATCTGCCTATCTTATGTTGTTAAGATTGTGACCGCCAATGCTAAATCCCGGTAGGATTTCGAGTTCTGTCAGAATTGCCTCACTGTATAGGTTGAACAGGTCCGGTGAGAAGATGCATCTTTGCCTTATGCCCCTTTCTATTTTTGTATATTCACTAAACTCTTTCCCTATGCGTATGCATGCTGTTTGCTGCCAGTATAGGTTCTTGATTATTCTAATATCTTTCCCGAATATATCAAGGTTGCTGAGCAGTTCCAACGGATCCTTGTTGCGTAATTTGTCGAAGGCCTAGTCTATGAATCATAGGTACACGTCTTTCTGCATCAGTATCGCTCTTTTTGGTAACATTCTGGTGCTACAGAAGTATAAACAAAGAACTGTACCAAATAAGAGAAACCGTATCACTTGAAAACTTCCAACAGCAGCAACAACTAAAATGGATAGCAAATGCAATTTTAAGGGAATATAACGACATTACCAAGATGTTACTTTTCCACACTATCTTAAACAAAGCGTTATGAATGAAGCCTGATACTACAAGGAGCGATAATTGTTAGCAGACTTGAGAAAATCTGTTTTAATAGAAATATGCATTTATAAATTTCAACCGATAGTAACGCAGTTAGGTCGATGAGTGCATAATGTTTCCTGAATGGAAACGGTTATTCTTACCATTAGTGTTATCATCATCTGCCTTGTCGTCTTCCCGGACACCGCCTGAAATATCCTCCTTTTCAAAGACGATTTTACTTTCAGGAAAGACCCAGATGTCATAGGGAGTTACATATGGACAAACAGGATGGTTAGGTGACAAAAAAAGGTTTATGCTAGTATTTCGCTATTTTAATTTTTTTTTTTTGCTCTTTTTTCTGATTTTTCTTTCTTCCTTTAGATATTACCTCTCTTTCGTTTACCTTCTTCTTCTTCTTCTTCTTCTTCTTCTTCTTCTTCTTCTTTGTTTCTTATCTTTGTCAACGACCTTTCCGTTGTCATCAGTTCCCAACTAAGTATTTATGCTTAAGACAAAATCGCTATCTTCTGTTCACCATAGAGACCCCCCATGCCTTCCACCAGCATGGCTGATGCTAACCTCCAAAAGAGCAACTCTTGGCGCTTTTTTGATCTCACATTTCCCACTGATATATTGAATCACTTGATACATCTACTGCTAGAAAAGTTGGTTCAATATGTCGTGCCAGACAAAGTTTCTCGACATAATCCATCTGGCACATCTATAAATTTACCATTCGTCCCTGCATTGAATACTGCAGCCATTATCTAGTCTGGCGCTCCAGCAATATATCTCGAGATTTTCGATAATATCCAAAGAAGGGTCTCTAAAATTATTGATCCTGACCTGACATCTCGACTTCAGTCACTTTCCCACTGTTATGAAGCGAACTTCCCTCTGTTTGTTCCTATAAATATTTTCATGGCAGTTTTTTTTTTCTAATGGGATCCTACTCCTTTGTAAATCGATTGCATACATTTAAGCGTACAATTTTGATTGGCTTTTAGTTTTCGTCGTTTTACTGTTACTGATATTTCTATTATAATAGTTATTTTTTCTTACTTTTCGACCCTTCTCTTCCGGTATTCTCTTCCGGCTTCTTACTTCATAGCCACCTCATGTCTCCCTGAAACCCGTTCTTTGATCGTCCTTACTCTCCACTAAAAGTCCTCTCATTCTCTCTTATTCCCAGTGACCCCTTGCGTCTAACTGGTATTATCGGCTTTCTAGGGGTGAAATACATACATACATACATACATACATACATATATATATATATATATATATATATATATATATATATATGAAAATTTCTCCGATTTAACCAGTAGAGAAGACAACATTATGAATAAAAATGACAATAGGAAAACTAGTAATTGTTGACGCGTTTCATCCAATTTTGCTTTGATAAAGTCCACATTGGACGAAAAGCGTCAGCAATTACTAGTTTTCCTATTGTCATTTTTATTTATATATATATATATATATATATATAGACATTTTTTTTTGTTTTTACGTTCTTTTTATAGATACAAATATTTAAGTAAATGCTCTTTTCATAATAAACAGTATTAACAAAATTTACCGGCCTGAATGTCCGAGGACGCATATTTTCTGTGAAAATTTCTCGGGCGTTTAGGCCGGTAAATGTTGTTAATACTGTTTATTATAAACAGAGCATTTTACTTAAATATTTGTGTCTATAAAAAGAACGTATAAACATAAAAAATGTCTTAAAAATAATTGTCGGACTTTGTCCATTTCATAATGTATGAGGTCATTTGTTTACATTTGGATACGCATTGAGCAGATATGAGTGAATGAGTTAAAATCATGGAGAATTGTGTTTAAAAACAGTATAATCGACCGTGCTAACCGAGCGCTCCTCTTTGGCACAATCGGGCAAGGCACATCGGTTCAGTATAGGATACAGGTTCGATTCCTGTCGGAGGAAGCATATTTTCTATGAAATTTTCTCGGACATTCAGGGCGGTAAATGTTGTTAATACTGTTTATTATAAACAGAGCATTTACTTTACATGTTTTTGTTTTTTGTTTTTTTTTTTTTGGTTCTCACCAGTCGAGGTGCAAAGAAATGCACCGAAACCAGGTTGCATGTTTGTAGTGAGTAAATTGTTTTCTATATGAAAAAATTTTAATAAATAATTATTTAATAATAAATCTTGGTATTTAGTCCTCTTTTAAATTAATGCTGTGAACGTTAGAATTTATATATTATTTTTCATTACATTCGGTATATATGTGTGTGTGTGTGTGTGTGTGTGTGTGTGTGTGTGTGTGTGTGTGTGTGTGTGTGTTTAAACCAAAAGATTGCCCATGTGCGCCACTTATAATATGTAGATTTAATATAGCAGTTAATGAAATTTGAGGAATAAAGAGACAACAAAATGATAACAATATTGGCAATAAGATTGATGATATTTATTATATATTAGACATTTGACTAAATTGAACTACAAAGAGAAAGATTTTAAAGTCGGAATTTTCGGACACGCCTGTGTCCTTTTCCAACGAGACGAGGCATACACAAAGAAGTGGGACTCACTCTTCCGAGGATTTTTGTTGGTGGTGGTCATGGGGCTCACAATGGAAGCGATATTCTCTGAGTAAAACCAACTCTCTGTTTAATCCTTTAGTATATGATTTTATTCTGAAAATATATTTTAACTCGGATCTACGTTTCTCTTGTCAGCTCTTAAATGGAGACGCTAAAAGCACTCATCTGATATATATATATATATATATATATATATATATATATATATATATATATATACCTTCACCACTATAAACAAATCTCATGTGCCGGTGTCGGGACGTCGGTTTCCTGGGGACTTATCGGCCTGACCCTCATACATCGAACGCGTCGGGAGAGTCGATTATATATATATATATATATATATATTGTACATTTAAGCAGCAATCCCTCATTTATACATGTTTCATTAAAAACGACAGACAAGATACTACGATTAAGCTTTTTATTTAATTTTTCTTGTGTTCGAACAAGTGTTTTCTTTTTTGTACTCAGACTGTGTAGAAATTGTCCAAATGTTCTATAATTCCAAGCGCGTTCCGTTATACTTTTACCCATTATCAAGGATGATTTTATTTATTCAGTCTGTGTGCGTTGTGTATGTTTTTAGTGTTATAGAAATGTTTTATTTTCTGATCATATTCGTCACATTGTGGCCGTGTTCGTAGGTAATATTATTAAGTATTGGCTTTTTCTTTTTTTATTATTAAGACTTCCATTATTTTTTTAATCTTTTTTAAAGGTGAATCAGGTTATTATTTGTGTATTTTCTACTAGTTTATTTTGGATAGAGTCTGGTTAGTTTGTGTCTGTGTTTAAATGGGTTCTAACAGAGCTGTGGTCAGATAGGTGTAAAGTAAGACGTCTGGATAGGCGTGTAGTAGTGCGACCGATGTAATTATTTATGAATTCCGTTTGATCAGAAACACAGTTCCTTAAGGGGCATTTGAACTCATAGTTAATTTTCGTTCGTTGTAATTTTGACTTTGCTGGTGTGTTGTTATTTTTGAGGATAAAGTTAGCTGTTTTAATTTTATTTTTTATTCGGATCAGTTGGAGTAGTGTATTTCTTTATAATATTCCTAAGTGAAGATTCGTCTTGTTTGTAGTTAACGTGCATTTGGTTTTGTAGAAGATTTTCATGGATTTTTTGACTGTGTGTTCACTATCGTTGTTATTTACTCTGGGGAGAAATTTGGTGGTCTATAAGGTGGTTAGGGAAGCCATTGTTAATTAGTGTCGGTTTTATATTATTGTGTTCTTTAAGGAAGAGTAGTCGAGAGGATGAATTCTGGTGTGCTCTTTTTCGGAGTAATAAAAAAACTTCCTAAAAAGAGCACACCAGAATTCATCGAAATGGGAATGTTCATCCCTATATATACTAGAACTATCCGTAGTTTATTAAATAGCACCAGCAACCAACATATTACATCCGATGCTTGCATCTACCAAATCTCATGCAACAACTGTGACTTAAAATATGTGGGTGAAACATGGAGGTCCGTAAAATCTCGTGTTTTCGAACATAAACGAGATATTCGCCTCGGAAATTTAAACAATGCTTTAGTTGTACACACAACTAAAGCAGATCATAATTTCGATTTTGATTCCGTGAAGATTTTAAAATATTTTCATAATAAAATTGTTAGGCGGATTTATGAAGCAGGCATAATATCCATCTCACGCACGGTGAATACTAGACCTGGTTTCTTTAATATTTCCCCTTTTCTAGCGAGATTAATGCTCGACAAGCGTACATATAAATTTTAGTTCAAAATAGAATTCTTTTCATTTTTCATTCAAAATACTCAAAATTGTAGGAATACGTTTTCACAGCGTCGCCCACGTAACGACAACGTGACCATGTTTTAAACGGAGCGCTGATCTTATAAAACTTTCAGTTATTGTTTGGATAAGTCTTGTTCTAATGTACATCGTCTTTGTCATGTTGTATTGATAATGTTATATTTATGAATATGTCCTGAAGATGGTTTATTAGACCGAAACTTCAGACGTTGACATATTAACATTAAAGCAGCATAATCGTATATAAGGATTTTTGTTTTGTTCTTTTTTCGTATATATTTTTCTTCATATATATATATATATATATATATCAAAATAAGACATCTGACAGTGTTCCTGCTGCACTTGGATACAATACATTCTCCTGTACGTTATGTGGCCTTTTGTGTGTGGGTTTGTGTAGATATGTTACGCATTTGTAGTCACATCGGAAGCTGTCACTAATTTGTAATCAATTCAAAAATGTTCTCATCGTATGTTTACGAAGTCAAAAATATTTCTATTTGGTAAATATCTGCCAATCTCAAGTAAAGAAAAGGAAGGAAAATGTAAAAATAAAAGAAAAAAGTAAAAACAAAATGGCCATAGGTTCCGAGGGATGATTCTTCATACAATCATGTGAATTCTTTTCAAAGAGATCAGCCCAATTAGTAGAAAAGCTGCAGACGAACAAAAAATGCGCCTGGCTGACAGCACGTAACCTCGAAGCAACAGAAATGACTAAAACGTCATGGCGTCAGTTTTCATCGTTCACAAAGCAAACAGTTTAAAAATAGATAAAAAAAAATGGCTGAAGATACGTTCTCTGGATGATTACGACGACACAGATGTACAAAATGGAAGCTTTGAAACGACGAAAACTTTTGTGCTAATCTTTGTTTAAAACGTACACCTTGTAATTGCTGATAAATTAATCTGATTTTTTGTAATACAGGTTTAGAATAATAATAATTATATATATATATATATATATATATATATATATATATATATATATTGTGTGTTTATTTAGGCAGCATTTTTTCATTGATACATGTTTCATTAAATAATATAGACAAGTGTTGTCTATTTATTTTATGTAAATTATTTTCATAACATCTGATAAGCTTAATAACATTATCATTAAACGAAGAAAGAAAATTACAATATTGATGCATATTTTTTAATCCAATCTAAGCTTTCGGCTTACATAAGCCATTATCAATGATGACAATTACTGTACAATATATTAAGCAATACACGGACAAAACAGTGATGATAGTTTGTGATTGTTTACATGGATGATATCCTAGCAACGTTAAACACGTGCATATAAGACGCTAGAAGCGAAAATCGCACCGCAGCTCATGACGTTACACATGACCACGCGAGAGTGAATTCGAGAAGTATGAAGTATGGGAAGCCGTTGGTATAAACAAATGGCTTCTGTTACCAATTATAGACATTTAAGGATATTTGTAGAGATTCCATAGTTGATTTTCTTTAGGTTGGGTTTCAACTGTTTGATGTCTATTGCTTCAAGGATTTTTAGTTTTTGTCTATTGTTTTCATGTCGAAGTATAATTGTGTTTTCGACGAGGATTTTACGGAATTGTGTGTGCGGCCAGGCACGTTGTTTTAAATGCCTAAAATGTTATATATATATATATATATATATATATATATATATATATATATATATATATATGAATGAATATGCACACTGTGTTATGTTTATCAAGCTTTTTTCTCGCTAGATCAATTAATTATGACTGAGAAGGAAGTGCGATTCCTACAGGTTGTTCCATGCTTCGACCTTTTGCAGCATTAAAGCTACGCTTAGTAAATGTCTTAAACACTTAAGACAAAACAAAAAAAATATGAAAAAGTTATTATTGTAACTAAGTTATCAAAAACAACAGTAGAAACTGGAATTAGTTTAACAAGTTTATTACCTTTTGATACCAGGAAATAATGTAACATAGAAACTAGAAAGGAGAATGTTTAGCCGTAAATGACTGTTTTCATCAGAAGCTACTGCTGCTGCTACTCCTCCTGATATTCCTCTTGATGTAGGCATATTTTTATGTCTTTCATCCGATGGCCCAATCCAGACTCGTAGGGAAATTTTCTCCCTCAAAACAGTTACATATTTTTATAGTAGTTTTCTGTCCCGCTCTTAAATCTCATTATTCTTTCTCTTTTATTTTTTTCTTGTATTTTTCTGCCCCATTATTCCAGTCTTCCTGTTTTCTTTCTTTCACATTTCTTGGATTCTTTACTTTTTTTTCTCTCATATTCCTTTCTTTTTTTTTCTTTTTTTTTTTTAGGAGAGTGCCTCTTTCATTCACATTCTTTCTTTCTTCTCCATTCCTATCTTAATAATTTTACTTTTCTTTTTTATGCCCCTGCATCATTTTCTTTCTTTCTTCCTTTTTCCTTTCCTTTAGTTATTTTATTTATTATTTTTATTCTGTTGAATCATTTCTTTCTTTCTTCCTTTCTTTCTTACTTCTTTCTTTCTTTCTTTTTCATTCGTTCCTTATTTATTTTTCCTTTTCTTTTTTATTCTCCTATATCAATTTCTCTCTTCCTTCCTTTTTCCCATTCTATTAGCCATTTTATGCTTTTCTTTCTTTATTCTCCTGAATCATTTCTTTCTTTCTTTCTTTCTTTCTTTCTTTCTTTCTTTTTCATTCGTTCCTTAGTTATTTTTCCTTTTCTTTTTTATTCTCCTACATCATTTTCTTTCTTCCTTCCTTTTTCCCATTCCATTAGCCATTTTATTCTTTTCTTTTTTATTCTCCTGAATCATTTCTTTCTTTCTTTCTTTCTTTTCCATTCGTTCCTTAGTTATATTTTCTTTTTTATTCTCCTATATTATTTTCTTTCTTTCATTATTTGTTTATTTTTCCATTCGTACATTAGACATTTTTCCTTTTGTTTTTATTCTCCTCCATCATTTTCTTCCTTTCTTTCTCTTCTACCTTTTATATTTTATATTTGCCATCATATATTTCCTACTCGCCGTCAGTAATTACACAACAAAAAAAAAAAACGGAGTAAGACAATGATGTGACTAGACTTATTCAAATTCGAAATTAAGTCTACCATGATAAAACTAGAATTCCTAGTAGGATTTATTATTGACAGTCACGATCTTAATATAAGATTTGTAAATGACACAATGTTGAAAACAGATACGGAACGGTAGCTACAGACAATCCTACAAAATGTAGTAAGGAAAAGCGAGAAGAAAGGACTAAACCTAAATTGTTAGAAAACAAAATTAATGGTCGGCAAGAGGAACAGGCCAAGAAAAATTAAGCATTACGAAATTCAACAAGTACAAAAACCGAAATATCTCGGAAGTGTTTTAACATGGGACGAAAAATGACACCGAAATGCGAGCACGCATTTAAATAGCAAAATATGACTAAATACAAATATAAAGTTATATTGTATTTCCACCGTCACATTATTTATAACGTATTTCTATTGTAACATTACACAGTATTTCCATCCTTACATTGTTTATAACGCATTACTATAGTAACCTTATACTGCATTTCCCTCACTACCTTTTTATAACACATTTCTGTAGTAACGTTATACTGTATTTCCATCGTTACATTATTCATAACGTATTTCTGTAGTAATGTTATACTGTATCACCATCATTGCATTATTTACAACGTATTTCTCTAGTAACATTATACTGTATTTCCATCGTTATATTATTTATATATAGTAACGTTACATTATTTATATATAGTAACGCTAACTTTTTACAGCACATTTCTATAGTAACGTCATACTGTATTTCCATCGTTAAATTATTTATAATGTATTTCTGTAGTAAGGTTATACGGTATCGCCATCATTACATTGTTTACAATACATTTCTATAGTAACGTTATACTGTATTCCCATCGTTACATTATTTATATCACATTTCTATAGTAACGTTATACTGTATTCCCATCCTTACATTATTTATAACGCATTACTATAGTAAAGTTATACTGTATTTCCATCGTTACATTATTTATAACGTATTTCTGTAGTAAGGATATTCTGTATCGCCATTGTTACATTATTTACAACGTATTTCTCTAGTAACGTTATACCGTATTTCCATTGTTACATTATGTATAACGTATTTTTATAGAAAGGTTATATTGTATCGCCATCGTTACATTATTTACAATACATTTCTATAGTAACGTTATACTGTATTTCCATCGTTATTCTATTTATAACGTATATCATTAGTTACGTTATTCTAATATCTCCATTGTTACATTATTTACATATTTTCTGTAGTAACGTTATATTGTATTTCCATCATTACATTATTTACAACGTATTTCTATAGTAATGTTATACGATATTTTTATCGTTACATTATTTACAAATTATTTCTATAGTAAATTTATACTGTATCTCCAACGTTACATTATTTACAACACATTTCTATAGTAACGTTATACTGTATTTCCATCGTTACATTATTAATTAAGGTATTTCCGTCTTTACAATATGTGACACTATTTAGCTATGGTAATTAAGCATGGAAATTAAAAACGAGAAATACTTGAGCCGAGAAAGAGCTATAACGAAAGACATACCGGGCGAAATTTTTTTTTAACAAAAGGGAAATGGGTAAAGATTTTATTTTCATTTAAGAAGAAAGGTATTTTTTTTTTTTTTTTTTGCAGAAGATAGAAAATTCGTAAGAAAAGCGGGTATCGGATTCTGTCAGAATTAATTAATATCATGACGCAACAAGGGAAACAGAATACGGATAAAGAATAACAATCTGCCCACACGTGTAGCAATAATAAAAATTTCAATTCGGTCAGCGGCATACAAAGCAGAATTCTAGAAGATAATCGAAACTGGGTCAAGCATGCGACCGAGAAGGAATTCAGTGAGACCACCCCAAAAAAGAATAGCCACCAATTATCTTTCGGAGATATCATTTGGTTTTGGTTCTTGTGTCCAGCGAGGAGACCCATCTGTTGTATGTCCGGATCTTGACATGAGGAGATAAGGCCGAGAAGGGAAAATCTTTGTTACTACCTGTTCGAACTATTAACGACAGACTTTCTGTCGCCGAGAGCGGGTGTCTGAGGGTGTGATGGTGTTGAGACGAGAAAGACATAGAGATTTAGGCGACCACCCAGTTGACTAGCGATAGTTAATGAGTCGGCGAAAATTCCGCTAATGAATTCCAGGTGACCCAAGCATAAGACGAAAAATTAAATGGTCGCGATATGCGATCCGTAAGAATTCTGGCCGATAGAAAAGAAAGAAAATTTTTTTCTTTGGACCATAATTGTAAACTGGGGCCAGTCTAGCCACACCCACGCTGCCGAGCGTTCATTGGCTGAGTGGTGGCGTGAGTGGTGGGTGAAGGTGAACATATGAGAAAGAAGGGAAACCTGTTGACGCCCACTGAAGGGATTGGTGTGAGATACCAATATGAGAAAGGAAAAGTTTAGGAGGATAATTCTCCTCAACCCTCCACCCACAGAGGGTGGGGAGAATGCCTCTAAAACAGAAAGTAATTGATTTCCAAAAATGGGAAGTAATAAATTTTCCTGTCCAAAGACAAAGAGGATTGGGGATTTAGTATTATCGAGGAACACAAACCACGACAGGCCCCCACCCGGTTTTGACCGGCGTCGATATAAACGAACGATATAGAGAGTGAGACAGTTACAGTTGAGTAGAGTTAGGTTGGAGATCGGAGACGCACGCAAATCGACAGAGAGCTGTTGAGCTCGGAGACCATCCTCGCGGGAGCTGACCGAAAGAATTCCATGCATTCCGACTTTGAAGAACGACTTAGACTTAAACCACCAAAGCAAGTTTTAACGAATATCGCCTGAAGATAACAAAAAGCAGTTTATTGAAAAACAACTTAAGATATCAAGACTCGCCTAAGAAACGCGAAGGTGTCACGGGTCCATAGAAGCGGGTTGGGAGAAAGACGCACTCCTGTATTCAGTAGACAGATATAAAGATACTTGTTATTTTTCAACACATTTGAACCTCTTGAGTTTATTTCATTATTTTTCTTTTACATACACTTGTGTGGTATCACCTTTGCCCCGGATTCAGGTTGCACTACGGCCCGACGCCTGATTGATTTCGTCTACCTAAGATCAAATCACAACGTGGGTAGGTTAGACTAGAGATCAAAGCAGTTACTTCAGTAACCAGACGTTGAAGGCGAGCTGGGAACGACAAAGCTGATATCGAATCTAACCAGACATCGACCGCGACCAAGACAACCAGAGGGGTTAGTATCACACATGGTTCCGTGGTAACCAGATTTCCATCCGAACCAGCCAACGGTTAGATCGTCACAGATGGTGCTGCAGTCGGCCCAGGGTTAGAGGCGTCACAATTGGCGGCCGTAACCAGGACTGACCGGTGGCGTCACAACTGGCGCCGCGACCAGCACAGAACAAGACCAGGGTGGCGTCACAATGTGTAAAAATGTGTTTTTCTGCTACAGAAAGCATTTCCAGAAATCTTCAGAGTGGATTTTGTTCAAGGTCTGCTACTTGCTTTTGTCTTGCGTATTGCTTCCTCAATGTCAAAACTTTTCCCCTTCACCTAATGTCTTACGCCTTAGAAGAAAAAAGTTAATCTGCATTAGATCTGTCCAATGATAGGGTAAATAGAAAACGCGTTGTCTTGGTGAAAAGTCCATTCATCGCTTATCCATATTTATTCCATTAGTAAGCAGTATTGCTGTCAAAAAGAGGAACTTAAAATGATTGGGGCCCTTCACAAGTCACAAGTGTAAACAATCATTCCACCACCATCCTCCAAGGTACCACTTTAAGCAAAAGAAAAAAAAGAGTTTGACAGAGCAAGAAAACGGTCTGATAACAGTCACTGAGTGAAATGGAAGACGTGGACATTGGCTAGCAACCAAGACATAAAAAGATAGCATTAAAAAAATCTTATGACTCATCTTTTCAACACTCTAAACAAAACTTCTGATATTCTGTTTGTTCAATCGTCCCTGGAAAGACGATGAAAGACATCCGGCAGCAAGGCTTCTGAGCCGGAGGTTTTGAGGAGCATTGTACGACATCTTAATTGCTGTTGTTCTCAAGGCCTGATCCAGAGTGGTGGCACCTGTTAGGGTCATAGCTATGGGTAAATAATAACCACTACTTCAAACTGGGGTCAAAATATGAAAATATAAAAGTACATTAGAAAAAATTACCAGCAATACATTATTAAAAAATAAAGAAATACTAAATTACCAGCAATACATTATTGAAAAAATAAATATATACAAAATTTCCAGCAATACATTATTGAAAAAATAAATAAATAAATAATCACCAATAATACGTTATTGGAAAAGAAATTAAAAATTACCAGAAATACATTATTAAAAAAAAAATAAAGAAATATTATTGGAAAAAAATTACCAAAGCTGACAAGAAAATAAAATTTCTGTATTAAATGAGCCATAAGGTGTTGATATGCCGTTAAATAAACAAACCAAGTCAAATGAAACCGTTTGTCCAAGAGAAGAATCTCCTTGTGTCCGAAGCCATTTCGAATCAAATAAACAAATAAGCATTCTCTTGACAATGGATATTTCCGGAACTCGATGAATTTGGCGTATTTCGTTTTCCAGTCTATAACCGTAGACATAAGTTTCATTTCTCGTCGCAAATGTCTGAAAGAAAAATGTGTTTTCATTTCGAACCTGTTCCAACAAACCGTGACACACATTCAAACGATTGCTTTTAGTTTTTGTTTTTTCTCAATCCTGTCTGAGCAAAGAAAATTGGATGGCAGGAAGTTATGTAAACACCCGACCCACATCCCCGTGAGAAGATTCGAACGTTCATTCGACGTAACCGAAAAGCCATGTTGCTTTGATTCATTTCATTTGTCTTCACTCACTTCTCGACTTGCGACTGAAGTGAAGACGTGAATCGGGGGTACCAAATTTCATACGATGATATCTTCGTCCCTTTGCGTTTAAATATGCTACTTTGTCAAAATTGACTCCCGCGTGGATGCTTCCCTGAACACTACATTCTTAACCTGTCCAAGTCTAGGATAAAACTAAAACTATATAAATCCTCCCTATCCTCATGCGCTTCACTTTTCTACCACCCCCATCCCTTTCACTCATATCGCACCTCATTCATTTTTGACAGTATATCTCCCTCTTGAGTGGTTCTCGAGCCTTGTGTAGGGAGAACATTAGTGTAAAAGAAGAGAAAATGAAGGTAATAAAGCCACTCAGACGCAAGCGGTTACTGAGTGTGAGAGAATATGAGAAAAATACTTTACTAAGGGGAAGGAAAACTAAAAGAAGAGTAATTAAGAAAACAAAAGACAACGATTGATATTGTATTTTAATTTTTAAAGATCAAAGTTGACTGGAAAACAAAAAACCGGAAGAGTGTTCCACAAATGAGAAGTGCGAGAGAAGAAACTCTTAGCATAGAACTTACGGTTAAATCTAGCCATTTCGGCTGTAAAAGGATGAGAACTTCCTGCCAATAGAATACTGCGCTTAAATTCATAGCGTCCAGGCAACATTGAGAAAAGGTCATCAGAACAATTGCCATGAAGGTATTTATAGAAAAAGCACATGGAAGTTATGCTACGACGGTGGAAAAGGGACTGAAGGCGAGATGCCATGTCAGGACCAATAACATTGCAGATTATTTGTATTTAAATGCATATCAGAAGCACCAGTCCAGTTCTAGCAGCAATATTTAATATATAAACAAAAGGTAAACTTATAAAATGAAAAACAGTCTAACACGACACAATGACTCTCTTAGCAGAAGATCTAGCAGTTTCTTCGATATAATCTTTCAACTTCTTGTCAACGGAAAATCTTAGCCCGAAAAGGCGTAATGAATCTTGGTGGGGTTAGCATCAGCCATTCTGATGGAAGCCAAAAAGAGAAGTTTTGTTTTGAAAGCGTTAAAACTCACAATGAAACTATGTATATCTATTTTTTTTTTTTTTTTTTACCTAAATACATATGTGTCTTTAATCTTTTTTCTGCTTCGGGTGATATTTTTCAACGGCAAAAGTTTCAGGCAAGCTGAAAAATCCCATGATTCGCAGACACTTTATCACTGAACACGAAATAAAAAAAAAATCATTACAACAAATAACGTTTCCTCCTCACAACGCCAGAGACCGCCGACACAACGTAAAAACAAAGCAAGCATAAAAACAATAACTCTTCAATTTGCTGACACCTGAACACGCAACCTTTAGCCGACAGACAGATATGAGCTGATATAGAAAGGCAGACAGGTTTTAGCAATTTATCTGTAATAATATAGGAAGCGCGCCAAGCAAAAGCGTTAAACATATATACACATTTCCAAGCGTCCATTTTGTTTTTTCGTTTTTCTTTTCGTTTTTTGTTTTTGTTTTTTTAACATCTCAGAAGTAGGCTGATGACATGGATGGATTTACTCTGGGCTTCGTCCCAATAGGCGTTTTACAACAATTTTAATGTCTGCTGCCAACCACATAAAAAGCGACTTTTTTTTTCGAGGAATTCTTCTTCTTGCCAGCACTGTAACTTTCACCTGTAAGCAATTGTCCATATTTTAAGACCTGGATTGTTATTTTCTATTCCTTATTATTTATTTAATTATTTATTAGGCTTATCCTTATTTATTAGGCCTATCCTTATTTATTACGCCTGTTCTTCTTTATTGCGCCTGTCCTTTAGTCAGTTTCTTTGGTGGGGGGGGGTCTATTTTCTGCGTTAGATTACTTTTCTGTTTTCGATTAAAAAACGATTTTATATTCTTCATTAACATACAGGCATCCTTTTTCTGTTTATCTGTCTGTCTGTTCGTCTTTCTTTCGTTCTCTCTCTCTCTCTCTCTCCTCTTTATATATATATATATATATATATATATATATATATATATATATATATATATATATATATATATAGTCGATTCTCCTGAGTTCGACGTATGAGGGTCATGCAGATCAGTTCCCAAGAAACTGACAGCCCAACAACAGCACATGAGATTTGATCATAGTGGTGAAGGTTTCGTGCAGGACCAGCCACACATTTTGAAGGGCCGTATTCAGAGACCTGGTGCACTAAGTACCACACGGTCTCCAAACAGAATTGTTCTTCTGGACCAGTTGCCATCCAAGGCTATAGAAGGTCCTGCTATTTACCCATAGCTGGAGGGAGAAGAAGAGAATTGACACCTTTCCCAAGGGTATTAGCACGTAAGTGAATGTTATGGATTCGACTGGAATATATATATATATATATATATATATATATATATATATATTAATGTTCAATATATATATATATATATAATATTAATCGTCTCTCTCTCTCTCTCTCTCTATATATATATATATATATATATATATATATATATATATATATATAAGAAGAAATATAGTCTTAAGATGTGCTATATTTATGGGATAAAGTGCTCAATATCAGAGATAGAACGTGTGTAAATATAAAAGTGAACATAGAAGTCAACACTTAGGGCGACAGTCTGTTTCATGCTAGATGCAATCGTCAGGCCACGTGGCCTGACGATTGTATATATGAAACATAAGTCTTGACTTCTATGTTCACTTTATATATATATATATATATATATATATATATATATATATTCAAGAGGATAGAATTCAGGTAGAACTCAATGTCCAGGACAGTAAAAAATATAAGCTGGCTCTTTAGGATTTTAGTAAAATATTTCAAAAAGAAATCGGAAAATATAACTCCGGGTATAAAAAAGAAAATACACTCTCATTAAAATTTTGCTTTTTTTATACCCGGAGTTATATTTTCCGATTTCTTTTTGAATTTGTAGGTCTGATGAATTGGATCGTGATTACGATTCTAATGTAATAAATTATAACCATGGAATATTAGTGTTTGAGCCGCTTATATTGTATATATATATATATATATATATATATATATATAGATAGATAGATAGATAGATAGATAGATAGATATAGATATAAAATAGGTGTTCAATAACTTGGACCGATTTTAAATGTGAATTAATTTTAAGCGTCTAATGATTTTTTCTTTTTCTTTCACATTTGGCAGACATTTGGGCAGTATTATTTTTCACACATAATTGCCATGACTTAAATAACATGACCCAATAGAGAAATAAATAAATTTTCACCAATAACACTGATTTATTTACTGCTGACTTTGATCCATCTTAATGAAACATCCTTATATATAATCTGTCTTAATGAAACACAATTTATATATATATATATATATATATATATATATATTAATCTATTTATATCTAAAATAAATCCTGAAAGGGCAGCTTTCCCTAAAGATCCGTTTAGGTGAAACCTAGGTAGGTTTTCCTGGTCCTTTAAGACTTACTTTATTCATTCCAGCTTTACTTATCATATTGAGCACTTTACGTTTTAGTCTTACTACTCGTTTGGTGATTTTTTTTTCTTTGGACTAAAGACTTAAGGCACTAGACGATTTATTTCGTCCTATTTGGATGTTTTTAATTCTTTTTTTTTTTTTCCAATTTTTTTCTCGGCTACCGATTTGTTTTGACATATCTACAAGTTATGCTATCCAAGGCTTGGGTCAAAAACGTGGTGGTTTTCAGTCCGATAATAGAGAGAGAGAGGCACGGTGGAGTAATGGGTAGTGGTTCGATTGAGGAATCGGAGAGCCGAGTTCGAATTCCAGTCGAATCCATTACATTCACTTACGTGCTAATACCCTTGGGAAAGGTATGAATCCTCTTCTTCTTCTCCCACCCAGCAATGGATGAATAGCAGGACAGACCGGGCAGCTCGGATTGAGGAATCGGAGAGCCGAGTTCGATATCCAGTCGAATCCATTACATTCACATTCGTGCTAATACCCTTGGGAAAGGTATGAATCCTCTTCTTCTTCTCCCACCCAGCAATGGATGAATAGCAGAACAGACCGGGCAGCTCGGATTGAGGAATCGGAGAGCCGAGTTCGAATTGCAGTCGAATCCATTACATTCACTTACGTGCTAATACCCTTGGGAAAGGTATGAATCCTCTTCTTCTTCTCCCACCCAGCAATGGATGAATAGCAGGACGGGCCGGGCAGCTCGGATTGAGGAATCGGAGAGCCGAGTTCGAATTCCAGTCGAATCCATTACATTCACTTACGTGCTAATACCCTTGGGAAAGGTATGAATCCTCTTCTTCTTCTCCCACCCAGCAATGGATGAATAGCAGGACAGACCGGGCAGCTCGGATTGAGGAATCGGAGAACCGAGTTCGATATCCAGTCGAATCCATTACATTCACTTTCGTGCTGATAACCTTGGGAAAGGTATGAATCCTCTTCTTCTTCTCCCACTCAGCAATGGATGAATAGCAGAACAGACCGGGCAGCTCGGATTGAGGAATCGGAGAGCCGAGTTCGAATTCCAGTCGAATCCATTACATTCACTTACATGCTAATACCCTTGGGAAAGGTATGAATCCTCTTCTTCTCCCACCCAGCAATCCATGAATAGCAGGACAGACCGGGCAGATCGGATTGAGGAATCGGAGAGCCGATTTCGAATTCCAGTCGAATCCATTACATTCACTTACGTGCTAATACCCTTGGGAAAGGTATGAATCCTCTTCTTCTTCTCCCACCCAGCAATGGATGAATAGCAGGACAGACCGGGCAGCTCGGATTGAGGAATCGGAGAGCCGAGTTCGAATACCAGTCGAATCCATTACATTCACTTACGTGCTAATACCCTTGGGAAAGGTATGAATCCTCTTCTTCTTCTCCCACCCAGCAATGGATGAATAGCAGGACAGACCGGGCAGCTCGGATTGAGGAATCGGAGAGCCGAGTTCGAATACCAGTCGAATCCATTACATTCACTTACGTGCTAATACCCTTGGGAAAGGTATGAATCCCTCTTCTTCTCCCACCCAGCAATGGATGAATAGCAGGACAGACCGGGCAGCTCGGATTGAGGAATCGGAGAGCCGAGTTCGAATTCCAGTCGAATCCATTACATTCACTTACGTGCTAATACCCTTGGGAAAGGTATGAATCCTCTTCTTCTTCTCCCACCCAGCAATGGATGAATAGCAGGACAGACCGGGCAGCTCGGATTGAGGAATCGGAGAGCCGAGTTCGAATTCCAGTCGAATCCATTACATTCACTTACGTGCTAATACCCTTGGGAAAGGTATGAATCCTCTTCTTCTTCTCCCACCCAGCAATGGATGAATAGCAGGACAGACCGGGCAGCTCGGATTGAGGAATCGGAGAGCCGAGTTCGAATTCCAGTCGAATCCATTACATTCACTTACGTGCTAATACCCTTGGGAAAGGTGTGAATCCTCTTCTTCTCCCTCCAGCTATGGATAAATAGCAGGCCAGACTGGGTTCTATGGCCTTGGATGGCAACTGGTCTAGGAGAAAGACATCTCCGAATTCAAAACCTGAGGGGGGTTGTTTGGGGAACTTGTGGCATGTAGTGCACCAGGTCTCTGAATTGTGGATGGTTCTGCACAAAACCTTCACGACTATAATTTATTTATGGGATAAAGTGCTCAATATCAGAGATAGGGCGTATGTAAATATAAATATGAAAGTGAACATTGAAATCAACACTCAAAGGCGACAGACTGTTTCATGCTGAACGCAATCGTCTGACGATTGTGTCTAGCTTGAAACAGCCTGTCGCCTCTGTGTGTTGACTTCAATGTTCACTTTTATATATATATATATATATATATATATATATATATATATACAAGTATATGATTGGTGTATACGGAATAAATTCCAATAACCAACAATTACTATTCTTAAAAGAGTGCTCAATACCCAGTCGGCTTGATAAGACACAGAGGTGTTAAAACAAAATGGCTATTTTTGTAGTGATTTTATAACATATTTATATTATAATTTTTAAATAAATAATTATATATATATATATATAGAAAAATATATATATATATATATTTAATTCAGATGTAACTAAGCAGCTTATAACTAAAAAATATATCTGTAAGAGGACAATATGAATAAAGACAAAAAAAAACATTTTTTCAAACCCGGCGCGTAGATTTATATTTTGATAAGATTCGATAGCAACATTATTAAGAATTTTTCGTCTCAGTAAATTTCTATGTAAACGTTTCTATGAATACAAAAAGATTCTTATACACAAAAATTTATCAAATGCATTAGAAATAGATTCAACCACAACTTTGACCTAAAGAATGTCACATTTATTAAAAGAGAAAGTAACTTACTTAGACTGAAAATTCTTGCGAGTGTTGCTATGGAATCTTATCAAAATATAAATCTGCGCCCCCGATTATTTTCAACTAAATTTACATGACTATAAAAATCTTTAAAAAAATTTTAAGCAAAAGGTTAAATTCATAACCTTTTATTATTTAAAATATAAATACACAAATTAATCCCAAACTAAAATAATATAAATTTTATTTACATAATTTAAAAAATAAAATTTTACTTACTTTTGTTTATTCGACATTAAATTACGTCACCTAGAATCCTCCATAATTTAATTAGTCTTTCAGTTAGCCTGATGTATATTTCTGGGAGTTCCTAATTTTTTTTAAATCAAACGATATTTTTGCATTTCTTTATAAACACTCGTTGCAAAATAAAATCCTTACATTCGCCTTGATAAATTCCATCAGAGGACGAAACACACTGGTAAAGAAAAGTTTACCTTTTGTTTTTATTCATATACATATGACAGCAAACTACTCTTCCATGATTGTCTCCTTGTGTCAGACTAGCATTACCATAAAAGATAAATAGTTTCGGTGGGAAAAAAAGGCCAGATATTTGCCTAACTGAAAGATTTATCTGTCGAGTGTGTGAGAAGAATTGTTCGCCGTCGGCTTAAAGCTGTCTTCTTTTTTTTTTCTGGAGATTTTAAGATGTTTTACCGATTCCTATTTGGCGACTTGGAGAATATTTGTCGACATCAGAAGCTGATGTTTGGCACTGGCTTTCATTATTGTGTGTCATTGTTTAATTAATAGGGTTTCAAATGCCGAACAAAAAGGCAGCAACTGATTAGTGAAGACCAGGCGAAGTCAGATAATGTTATTGTCGAAATTCCTCACAGCGATAAGAGCTTATCGTTTGGCGAAATTTAATGCGAGAAGACATACATTCGAAAAACAAAAAAATAAAAATAACTATCAAACTTCTCAGGAAGCAAAACAAAAGAAAAGCGTTAATGTTTAAAATACAAACGTATTTTGGAATAAGAAGTTATATCAATATCCACAGTCCATTATTTTTGATAACCTCATATTTTCATGTTACTTCTTAAACACAGTAAAATGGCAAATGTCGAAATTCATATGTCATTATTTTTTATAATATCATATTTTCATGTTAATTTTTAAACGCAGTAAAATGGCAAATATCGAAATTCATGTCATTAGGTTTGATAACATCATATTTTCATGTTAATTTTTAAACGCAGTAAAATAGCAAATATCGAAATTCATGTCATTAGGTTTGATAACATCATATTTTCATGTTAATTTTTAAACGCAGTAATATGGCAAATATCGAAATTCATGTCATTAGGTTTGATAACATCATATTTTCATGTTAATTTTTAAACGCAGTAAAATGGCAAATATCGAAATTCATGTCATTAGGTTTGATAACATCATATTTTCATGTTATTTTTAAACGCAGTAAAATGGCGAATGTCGAAATTCATGTCATTAGGTTTGATAACATCATATTTTCATGTTAATTTTTAAACGCAGTAAAATAGCAAATATCGAAATTCATGTCATTAGGTTTGATAACATCATATTTTCATGTTAATTTTTAAACGCAGTAAAATGGCGAATGTCGAAATCCATGTCATTAGGTTTGATAACATCATATTTTCATGTTAATTTTTAAACGCAGTAAAATGGCAAATATCGAAATTCATGTCATTAGGTTTGATAACATCATATTTTCATGTTAATTTTTAAACGCAGTAAAATGGCGAATGTCGAAATCCATGTCATTAGGTTTGATAACATCATATTTTCATGTTAATTTTTAAACGCAGTAAAATGGCAAATATCGAAATTCATGTCATTAGGTTTGATAACATCATATTTTCATGTTAATTTTTAAACGCAGTAAAATGGCAAATATCGAAATTCATGTCATTAGGTTTGATAACATCATATTTTCATGTTAATTTTTAAACGCAGTAAAATGGCAAATATCGAAATTCATGTCATTAGGTTTGATAACATCATATTTTCATGTTAATTTTTAAACGCAGTAAAATGGCAAATATCGAAATTCATGTCATTAGGTTTGATAACATCATATTTTCATGTTAATTTTTAAACGCAGTAAAATGGCGAATGTCGAAATCTATGTCATTAGGTTTGATAACATCATATTTTCATGTTAATTTTTAAACGCAGTAAAATGTCAAATATCGAAATTCATGTCATTAGGTTTAATAACATCATATTTTCATGTTAATTTTTAAACGCAGTAAAATAGCAAATATCGAAATTCATGTCATTAGGTTTGATAACATCATATTTTCATGTTAATTTTTAAACGCAGTAAAATGGCAAATATCGAAATTCATGTCATTAGGTTTGATAACATCATATTTTCATGTTAATTTTTAAACGCAGTAAAATGGCGAATGTCGAAATCTATGTCATTAGGTTTGATAACATCATATTTTCATGTTAATTTTTAAACGCAGTAAAATGGCAAATATCGAAATTCATGTCATTAGGTTTAATAACATCATATTTTCATGTTAATTTTTAAACGCAGTAAAATAGCAAATATCGAAATTCATGTCATTAGGTTTGATAACATCATATTTTCATGTTAATTTTTAAACGCAGTAAAATGGCAAATATCGAAATTCATGTCATTAGGTTTGATAACATCATATTTTCATGTTAATTTTTAAACGCAGAAAAATGGCAAATATCGAAATTCATGTCATTAGGTTTGATAACATCATATTTTCATGTTAATTTTTAAACGCAGTAAAATGGCGAATGTCGAAATTCATGTCATGAGGTTTGATAACATCATATTTTCATGTTAATTTTTAAACGCAGTAAAATGGCGAATGTCGAAATTCATGTCATTAGGTTTGATAACATCATATTTTCATGTTAATTTTTAAACGCAGTAAAATGGCAAATATCGAAATTCATGTCATTAGGTTTGATAACATAATATTTTCATGTTAATTTTTAAACGCAGTAAAATGGCAAATATCGAAATTCATGTCATTAGGTTTGATAACATCATATTTTCATGTTAATTTTTAAACGCAGTAAAATGGCGAATGTCGAAATTCATGTCATTAGGTTTGATAACATCATATTTTCATGTTAATTTTTAAACGCAGTAAAATAGCAAATATCGAAATTCATGTCATTAGGTTTGATAACATCATATTTTCATGTTAATTCTTTAATACTATAAATAGCGATTGCTATAATCAACTCGTTATTATTTTTGATAATATCATATTTTCATGTTAACCCTTAAACTCCATAAAATGGCGGATGAGACACTCAAAAGGTTATTACTTTTCATATCATATTTTGGAATTGGCGTCGACGAAATGAACATGTTTTCAACTTTAGATCAGAGAAGTCTATCTGTAAATTCCCCAGTCGTAAATGTAGTAGATGAATACTCCCGCCGACTCTAAACGCCTAAAACTATCTCCCGTGTCTCCTGCGCAAGACGAGCTGTTTATTTCTTGTCGAAAGTCGTCCTAGAGATGATATCTTGAACAAAATTACCCCTTGTCGGTTAAGGATAAAACGCAAAAAAAAAAAGCCCCCCAATGTTTACAAACCAAAACTCATACCGGATCGGTCGTCACAGGGTCCGCGTCCCTCAGAAAGGATCCAGTCTTGGATCCAAAAATCTGTCACTGGAACAAACCGTTCCACCCTGGTCACCAAAACCAGATTAACGCCAACATTGGATTTGATGACTTAATGTCGAATTATTTAGTAAAAAGAAAGCGAACGAAATGGAATCGTGAAGAGCATAAACAAGTTATGACATCTTTTTTTTTCCACTCGGAAATTTACAGAAGAACCTCACGTATCAAACATACCAAATATGGAGAGATGTGGCAGGAAATAAAATAATACCCTATCTTGACTTAAACATGACGTTATACAAAATCAAAGATACTCTATTGCAGAAATAGATCAGATATAATTAAATATAAGACAAAGTACAAGAAGACATGACCTAAACAATAATGATTCAAGAGTGAAAATTGATATTATGACAGAGGATGGAATACTAAAATAAATAACATACAAAATATTGATCCCTCAAGAAATAAAATGGAAGAATCTAGCTACGACATAAACAATTGCAAGGATTCAGATTCTGTCAGTGATGAAAATGAATCAAACAACTGTCTATATTTCTGAGAATAGATATTATGTACACTATTTACATTATTCGGACTTCATATTTGTCGCCATATTTATTACGTTTCGGCCGTTGTACGCTCCGGTCTTCTTCAGTATCTGTCTATATTTCTGAGATGAGGTATTATGTACATTATTTACATTATTCGGATTTCATCTTTGTCGCCATATTTATTACAACGTTTCGGCCGTTGTACGCTCCGGCCTTCTTCAGTATCTGTCTATATTTCTGAGATGAGGTATTATGTGCACTATTTACATTATTCGGACGATTGTCCTCGTCTTTTTCGCCATGTTTATTACGTTTCGGCCGTTGTACGCTCCGGTCTTCAGTATCTGTCTATATTTCTGGGATGAGGTATTATCTACATTATTTACATTATTCGGATTATTGTCCTCAGAAATTATCTGACAACCATGAGTGTTTTCTGTTGTTTGTGTAGCATGGCGCAGAGTTCTCTTGAGAGACATTGGTTTTTCCAGCAGCCACCCTCTTGACCCAGGGCAGCACTATCTCCTCAAGGCACTTGATATAGTCTTCCATGTTGAGAATGAGGCTCTCACCATTGAATTCCTCAAGGACACATGGCAGAGTGGATAAAGGCGTTAGTTAGATCTAGTGAGAGGACCCAAAAGAATGTGAGTTCAATTCCCGGTGGAGAACTTTCAGGGGGTGGGGAATTAACAGGAGATAACTGATAACTGACATCCATTAAAAATATGGCACGTGGAACTAGAACAGTCTACCCCAGTGAGCGAAATAAAGGGTTCCGTTTGACATTCCAACCAACTGAAGAAGGCCGGAGCGTACAACGGCCGAAACGTTGTAATAAATATGGTGACAAAGATGAGCACAATAGTCCGAATAATGTAAATAATGTAATTTTGTGACATAGTAACGTTCATGTCAATGCATTGTTTGGGGAACTTTCTTCTGGTTTCTTGCTTTCCAGTCAACATTCATATTCAAAATTTCTAATGCAATGTCAATCGCTATCTTCTTAAATGCTCTTCATTTATTGTTTTCACTTCTTAATAATTATTTTTCATTTTTTCATTTACTCTTAAGCTCAGTCAATCCTAAGACTAACAGTAAGATCATTATTGAAACACCACTTCCAGTATGATCATTGAAGTTAAGCAATATCAAGCCTGGTCAGTTCCTAGATGGGTGACCGCTTGGGAATACCAAATGCTGTATGCTTGGGTGTGAGGGAGGTGTAATGCCTCGGGATTGTTAATCGGAGAGCCGAGTTCCAATTTCCTGTTGCGTTCGTTATATTCACTTTCGCGTATTATGAATCCACCTCTCCCCACCTCTTAATAATAATAATGATGACAATAATACAAGGACCTTGAAATAGAAATTTCAAAAATGTGGCATATGGGAACATCAACAATCCCTGTTGTAGTTGGAGCCCTAGGACTGGTTAAAAAAGATTGCTGTAGACTAATTGAAGGGATTCCTGGAAGTCCATGCCTCAAGGAGATACAAAAAATTGTTCTGACAAGTACAGCCCACACTTTATGAAAGGCTTTATCTATGTAATTTTTTTTTTTTTTTTTTTGTCAGTGGAAAGTGTCATGATGCCATTTCTAACCTTAGGTTCCTGGGCGGGACCCGGAAAGAAATGTGTAAACGCCAGAAATCAAAGAAAATAATAATAATAATAATAATAGTAATGATAATAATAATGTAAATAATGACTCAAACAACATTAGAGCAGAATTATTTGAAAACAACAAAGTTAAAATCACTGAAGAGAAAAACGGCATCATTCAAATCATCAGCGAAGTAACTGGCACTAAAATGTCAGAAATTCATCTGACAAATTCCAATGAACATACTGGGCAAAACATATCACGCTGCATGGCAGACATTGTTAACGGACAGACGACTGGAAACGTCACAGAAGTAAATAATGGCATATATGCAACAGCTTCGGCAGATGCTGAAATATTTAATGCCAAGACAAAGAAAACATTAAACAAGAGACAAAAAAGGACCAGTTTGGGAGGCAAAATTATAGCGAGAAATTAAGGAAATCAGCTGTGAATTATCGAAGATCTCTTCAATACTGTAAAATGTTTCAGTGATGACTGATTGACTGACTGATGAATGTCCAAAAGGTGGAGGCACGGTGGAGTAATGGATATCGGCTTGGATTGAGGAATCGGAGATCCGAGTTCGAATTCCAGTCGAATCCATTACATTTGCTAATACCCTTGGGAAAGCTATGAATCATCTTCTTCTTCTCCCACCCAGCAATGGATGAATAGCAGGACAGACCGGGCAGCTCGGATTGAGGAATCGGAGAGCCGAGTTCGAATTCCAGTCGAATCCATTACATTCACTTACGTGCTAATACCCTTGGGAAAGGTATGAATCCTTCTTCTTCTCCCACCCAGCAATGGATGAATAGCAGGACAGGCCGGGCAGCTCGGATTGAGGAATCGGAGAGCCGAGTTCAAATTCCAGTCGAATCCATTACATTCACTTACGTGCTAATACCCTTGGGAAAGGTATGAATCTCTTCTTCTTCTCCCACCCAGCAATGGATGAATAGCAGGAGCTCGGATTTCGAGAATTCCAGTCGAATCCATTACATTCACTTACGTGCTAATACCCCTTGGGAAAGGTATGAATCCTCTTCTTCTTCTCCCACCCAGCAATGGATGAATAGCAGGACAGACCGGGCAGCTCGGATTGAGGAATCGGAGAGCCGAGTTCAAATTCCAGTCGAATCCATTACATTCACTTACGTGCTAATACCCTTGGGAAAGGTATGAATCCTCTTCTTCTTCTCCCACCCAGCAATGGATGAATAGCAGGACAGACCGGGCAGCTCGGATTGAGGAATCGGAGAGCCGAGTTCAAATTCCAGTCTAATCCATTACATTCACTTACGTGCTAATACCCTTGGGAAAGGTATGAATACTCTTCTTCTTCTCCCACCCAGCAATGGATGAATAGCAGGACAGACCGAGCAGCTCGGATTGAGGAATCGGAGAGCCGAGTTCAAATTCCAGTCGAATCCATTACATTCACTTACGTGCTAATACCCTTGGGAAAGGTATGAATCCTCTTCTTCTTCTCCCACCCAGCAATGGATGAATAGCAGGACAGACCGGGCAGCTCGGATTGAGGAATCGAGAGCCGAGTTCGAATTCCAGTCGAATCCATTACATTCACTTACGTGCTAATACCCTTGGGAAAGGTATGAATCATCTTCTTCTTCTCCCACCCAGCAATGGATGAATAGCAGGACAGACCGGGCAGCTCGGATTGAGGAATCGGAGAGCCGAGTTCGAATTCCAGTCGAATCCATTACATTCACTTACGTGCTAATACCCTTGGGAAAGGTATGAATCCTCTTCTTCTTCTCCCACCCAGCAATGGATGAATAGCAGGACAGACCGGGCAGCTCGGATTGAGGAATCGGAGAGCCGAGTTCGAATTCCAGTCGAATCCATTACATTCACTTACGTGCTAATACCCTTGGGAAAGGTATGAATCCTCTTCTTCTTCTCCCACCCAGCAATGGATGAATAGCAGGACAGACCGTGCAGCTCGGATTGAGGAATCGGAGAGCCGAGTTCAAATTCCAGTCGAATCCATTACATTCACTTACGTGCTAATACCCTTGGGAAAGGTATGAATCCTCTTCTTCTTCTCCCACCCAGCAATGGATGAATAGCAGGACAGACCGGGCAGCTCGGATTGAGGAATCGGAGAGCCGAGTTCCAGTCGAATCCATTACATTCACTTACGTGCTACCCTTGGGAAAGGTATGAATCCTCTTCTTCTTCTCCCACCCAGCAATGGATGAATAGCAGGACAGAAGCTCGGATTGAGGAATCGGAGAGCCGAGTTCGAATTCCAGTCGAATCCATTACATTCACTTACGTGCTAATACCCTTGGGAAAGGTATGAATCCTCTTCTTCTTCTCCCACCCAGCAATGGATGAATAGCAGGACAGACCGGGCAGCTCGGATTGAGGAATCGGAGAGCCGAGTTCAAATTCCAGTCTAATCCATTACATTCACTTACGTGCTAATACCCTTGGGAAAGGTATGAATCCTCTTCTTCTTCTCCCACCCAGCAATGGATGAATAGCAGGACAGACCGGGCAGCTCGGATTGAGGAATCGGAAAGCCGAGTTC
Source organism: Acanthosepion pharaonis (assembly GCA_903632075.3). Classification (NCBI taxonomy): domain Eukaryota; kingdom Metazoa; phylum Mollusca; class Cephalopoda; order Sepiida; family Sepiidae; genus Acanthosepion; species Acanthosepion pharaonis. The sequence goes on from CAHIKZ030000602.1 coordinate 2,947,642, forward strand.
GAATTCCAGTCGAATCCATTACATTCACTTACGTGCTAATACCCTTGGGAAAGATATGAATCATCTTCTTCTTCTCCCACCCAGCAATGAATAAATAGCAGGATAGACCGGGCAGCTCGGATTGAGGAATTTGAGAGCCAAGTTCGAATTCCAGTCGAATCCATTACATTCACTTACGTGCTAATACCCTTGGGAAAGGTATGAATCCTCTTCTTCTTCTCCCACCCAGCAATGAATAAATAGCAGGATAGACCGGGCAGCTCGGATTGAGGAATCGGAGAGCCGAGTTCGAATTCCAGTCGAATCCATTACATTCACTTACGTGCTAATACCCTTGGGAAAGGTATGAATCCTCTTCTTCTCCCACCCAGCAATGGATGAATAGCAGGACAGACCGGGCAGCTCGGATTGAGGAATCGGAGAGCCGAGTTCGAATTCCAGTCGAATCCATTACATTCACTTACGTGCTAATACCCTTGGGAAAGGTATGAATCCTCTTCTTCTTCTCCCACCCAGCAATGGATGAATAGCAGGACAGACCGGGCAGCTCGGATTGAGGAATCGGAGAGCCGAGTTCGAATTCAGTCGAATCCATTACATTCACTTACGTGCTAATACCCTTGGGAAAGGTATGAATCCTCTTCTTCTTCTCCCACCCAGCAATGGATGAATAGCAGGACAGACCGGGCAGTTCGGATTGAGGAATCGGAGAGCCGAGTTCGAATTCCAGTCGAATCCATTACATTCACTTACGTGCTAATACCCTTGGGAAAGGTATGAATCCTCTTCTTCTTCTCCCACCCAGCAATGGATGAATAGCAGGACAGACCGGGTAGCTCGGATTGAGGAATCGGAGAGCCGAGTTCGAATTCCAGTCGAATCCATTCACTTACGTGCTAATACCCTTGGGAAAGGTATGAATCCTCTTCTTCTTCTCCCACCCAGCAATGGATGAATAGCAGGACAGACCGGGCAGCTCGGATTGAGGAATCGGAGAGCCGAGTTCGAATTCAGTCGAATCCATTACATTCACTTACGTGCTAATACCCTTGGGGAAAGGTATGAATCCTCTTCTTCTTCTCCCACCCAGCAATGGATGAATAGCAGGACAGACCTGGCAGCTCGGATTGAGGAATCGGAAAGCCGAGTTCGAATTCCAGTCGAATCCATTACATTCTTTTACGTGCTAATACCCTTGGGAAAGATATGAATCATCTTCTTCTTTCCCACCCAGCAATGAATAAATAGCAGGATAGACCGGGCAGCTCGGATTGAGGAATTTGAGAGCCAAGTTCGAATTCCAGTCGAATCCATTACATTCACTTACGTGCTAATACCCTTGGGAAAGGTATGAATCCTCTTCTTCTTCTCCCACCCAGCAATGGAATAAATAGCAGGATAGACCGGGCAGCTCGGATTGAGGAATCGGAGAGCCGAGTTCGAATTCAGTCGAATCCATTACATTCACTTACGTGCTAATACCCTTGGGAAAGGTATGAATCCTCTTCTTCTTCTCCCACCCAGCAATGGATGAATAGCAGGACAGACCGGGCAGCTCGGATTGAGGAATCGGAGAGCCGAGTTCAAATTCAGTCGAATCCATTACATTCACTTACGTGCTAATACCCTTGTTAAAGGTATGAATCCTCTTCTTCTTCTCCCACCCAGCAATGGATGAATAGCAGGACAGACCGGGCAGCTCGGATTGAGGAATCGGAGAGCCGAGTTCGAATTCCAGTCGAATCCATTACATTCACTTACGTGCTAATACCCTTGGGAAAGGTATGAATCCTCTTCTTCTTCTCCCACCCAGCAATGGATGAATAGCAGGACAGACCGAGAGCCGAGTTCAAATTCCAGTCTAATCCATTACATTCACTTACGTGCTAATACCCTTGGGAAAGGTATGAATCCTCTTCTTCTTCTCCCACCCAGCAATGGATGAATAGCAGGACAGATCGGATTGAGGAATCGGAGAGCCGAGTTCAAATTCCAGTCGAATCCATTACATTCACTTACGTGCTAATACCCTTGGGAAAGGTATGAATCCTCTTCTTCTTCTCCCACCCAGCAATGGATGAATAGCAGGACAGACCGGGCAGCTCGGATTGAGGAATCGGAGAGCCGAGTTCGAATTCCAGTCGAATCCATTACATTCACTTACGTGCTAATACCCTTGGGAAAGGTATGAATCCTCTTCTTCTTCTCCCACCCAGCAATGGATGAATAGCAGGACAGACCGGGCAGCTCGGATTGAGGAATCGGAGAGCCGAGTTCAAATTCCAGTCGAATCCATTACATTCACTTACGTGCTAATACCCTTGGGAAAGGTATGAATCCTCTTCTTCTTCTCCCACCCAGCAATGGATGAATAGCAGGACAGACCGGGCAGCTCGGATTGAGGAATCGGAGAGCCGAGTTCAAATTCCAGTCTAATCCATTACATTCACTTACGTGCTAATACCCTTGGGAAAGGTATGAATCATCTTCTTCTTCTCCCACCCAGCAATGGATGAATAGCAGGACAGACCGGGCAGCTCGGATTGAGGAATCGGAGAGCCAAGTTCGAATTCCAGTCGAATCCATTACATTCACTTACGTGCTAATACCCTTTTGGGAAAGATATGAATCATCTTCTTCTTCTCCCACCCAGCAATGAATAAATAGCAGGATAGACCGGGCAGCTCGGATTGAGGAATCGGAGAGCCAAGTTCGAATTCCAGTCGAATCCATTACATTCACTTACGTGCTAGTACCCTTGGGAAAGGTATGAATCCTCTTCTTCTTCCCACCCCAATGAATAACCAGCAATAGAATGAATAGGAAGGACAGTTCGAACAGTCGGCAGATTCGGATTGTGCTAACCCTTGGGAGAAGCTTCTTCTTTCCCAACCAGCAATGAATGAATCGGGCAGATCAGATTCGAATCCATTACATTCACTTACGTGCTAATACCCTTGGGAAAGGTGTGAATCCTCTTCTTCTCCCTCCAGCTATAGGTAAATATCAGGGTAGACTGGGTTCTATAGCCTTGGGTGGCAACTGGTCCAGAAGAAGGACAACTCTGAAATCAAAACCTGCAGAGGGTCGTTTGGGGACCTTGTGGCACGTAGTGCACCAGGTCACTGTAATCGGCCCTTCAAAAAAGTGTGGATGGTCCTGCACAAAACCTTCACCACTATAATCAATTCTCATGTTCTATATATGCGGGTTGGGGACTGCTTGTGAATTCCAAATTCCCATGAAACTACAATATTGGAGCCGGCTCAACCCACCCCGGGTGAATGCCGTTACAGTGGTACAGGAATGTCCAAAAGTAACATTCAAGAAATGGAGAATTACAGAAACATACTCAGTAGATCTAGATGTTGTCACAAAAATTATGGAGCTGAAACAAAAAAAAAGAATATAAATGCCCAAGAGTCAGCGGAGTAGATGGAATACAGCGTACCTATATGAAGAGGGAAATAAGAAACGAATACTACTGGCTTGTGCATCTCATTTTAAATACAGAGTTTAACTCACAAAGCAAAATATCAGACATATTATTTTGGCTGCCTCTGTCCTGCAATAGTTTTAATATCCTTAAATGGACCATAGCTGACATTAAGAGAATAGATGTCAAAACGAGAAAGCTTCTCACTTGCTACCGCATGCATCATCCTAAGGCTTATGTTGAGCGTCTCTATGTGTCCAGATCCGAAGGAGGAAGAGGATTAGTTCAACTAGAACTATCTCATAAAACTACAACAATCGGCCTTCAAAGTACCTAGAACCTACAGAAGACTGGATGATGATCTGTGGCAAAGAATATGTAAGAAATAAAAAAAGAAATTATTCTGTAACGAAGAAAGCAAAAGTAAACTAAATGGGGAATTTCAAGCGGGTGAAGAAGTGTAAATAAACCATAATGCACCTGCTGCAGCGGCAAAGTGCCTAAAAAGAAAGCAAATGCAATGGACCAGATGCAGAATCGAGGGAATGATAAGGCTCTTCATGGTCAATACTATGCCCGTGCCAGACAAACTGATATAGATAAAACCTGTACCCAATAGTGGTTACGTAGTGAGGGTAAAAAACTGAAAACAAATGTTTTATTCTTGCTGCACAGGACCAATGCATGCTAACTAGAAATTATCAAGCACACATACTGAAAAATTGTGTTAGCCCCAAATGCAGATTCTGTGATAAATATCCAGAATCAATTGACCATCTTGTATCAGGTTTCACGGTATTAGCACCCACTGAATATAAAACTCAGATGAGAGAGTAGGCCAATACACGTAGTACACAATCTGCAACTTTTACGGGAAGGAAACTGCAAGAAACTGGTATGAACATCACCCAAATCCGGTTACAGAGATAGGATCTGTAACAATTTTATTGGAAAATTTGCAATACATAGACAGAACAACCAAATCTAATAATCCAGACATAGTGATTAAAGACCACGAAAACATAACGGGCCTTCTTATTGACATGACAACCGGTGCAGACTGTAATATATATGGTCCAAGTTAACTCATGTCTATTGTTTAACAGATTTTTATTATTTAGAAACCTAATAATGTGTAGTTTTTCATGATACCAAACAGCTTCTTCCCACGAACCACTGCCCTGTGGAACAGACTCTCAAAAGAATGCTTTCCGGTCACTACAATCTTAACTTGTTCATCACTATATTCCCCGCCTATCTACATTAACTACCCTTTAACGTAACTTTCTATCTCGAGTAACTCCCTTACCTTGTACAGGGCGGGGAGACTTACCGTAAAACAAAAATGCCATGTTGAGCTTAGGTCTCTGTTTGGGACCCTGAAGGAAATGAGTATACAGCAGAAATCAAAGAAAATAATAAT
>CAHIKZ030000602.1:2955000-2972500 GCA_903632075.3 Acanthosepion pharaonis
AAAGACGGTTTGAAAAATTTGACACTCACAGGTCATATTGAAGACAAAAGAGACAGAGGACAGCAGCGAATGACCTGCCAAAAAAAACATTGTTTAAACGGCTGGCAGAAGAGGGACTAGGAGTGATAGCAAAAATGAAAACTTTACAAAGAGATAAAAGCAGTAACGGTAATAGTAACAGTAGTCGTTTCCTTATAAGGAAACATTTGGCATTCATTAACCGAGCAGCCAGCATTGCTATTGGCTGAAACTTTAAATTCTTTCTCTCCAAACAATTTCTCAGGACTTGGGGCTTAACCCAAAACAGATGCTGTTTCTTTGTCTGAAATAATTTAAATCATTATTTTCTGTGATCACACACATTTTCTAAAAATAGCGTAGTCTAAACAAACGTCCGAACTCTAGTTTCTCAGGACCCAAGAAATTCGAACAGCCCATTAATCATGTCTTTTTCTTATCGGCGAGAAACGGATAGGGTTGGGGACCTTGGTTTTGCTCAATTTTACTGAATCTTATCTAGTTAAATCTGGGCTCAATTCACCATGGAACTCTTCTTAATTTCATCTTATTTTTTAAATCCTAATTTTTAACGCATTACTTTTTAAATTTTTTTCTCATCCATTCAACCTACTCTCCTGATAATTTTAATAATTATTATCCAATTAGTTGTGCCTCCAAACCACAATCCTACAATTCCATGCTTTTAAACGTTTAAACAAGAGCCAGTTTCCTTTTACACTAAAAGTGAATGCTGGACAATCTCCTCACACATTAAGAAGAGACTTCAAGCAACAGAAATGTTGTTCTACAGAAGGATGCTGAGAATCATATGAATCAAACATGTAAGCAACAACGATTTTTAAAGAAAATGGAAACATAAAGGAAACTTATACTTAACATTAGGAAGAGACAGTTGAATTTTATAATGAGAAAAGAGGGCTTGGAAAATGTTGTAATGGAATGTCCCACACTCCCTATCGCCTATGCGGACTGACTATATCAGTAGCTATTTATAGTGAGTAAAGGCTATACCTGTGGGGCATGTTTCGGTAATTACTAGCCTGCCACCCGATTCCCTGTCTTTCAGTAGTGTATAATAATATATAATAAACATATCTTCTTTCATCTACGCGCGTGTTTCTGTTCCTTGACTCGCATACCACTTTAACCTCTTTAAAGATGCAACAGAAAATTTGATACTCACATGACAGATTGAAAGCAACAACGCATAACCTACATAGCGAGCTTGAGTAAATGGATAGCGATGCAATATTTGGGTGAGATAAGAAAGGCCAATATTTCTAAGAGCTACACAGAACAAGAAATTGTGGAGAGCCTTGATCGTCAATGGCCGGACAGGGCACATAGAATAAGTTTTCTCAAGCCCAGTAACTGTTGTCACTCTTTCCAGTATTAATGGCGGTTTTCTTTCCTAACTTTTTTGTTGGTAGTCGTGTGTAACGTTAACATCTTCATTATGCCATTATTTTCTCTTCGAATTACATGTGCTATCCATTTTAGTTGTTTGTGCTGTTGGTAGTCCTCAAGTGATGTGGTTTCTGTTATTTGGTACAGTTCTTTGTTTGAGAATCTGTGTTTAAAGATGGATGATCATTACCAAGGCCCTTAGGTTTCACTCACTCAAAGCTTTTTTCACTAATGACCTCAGGAAGTAACTGTATACAGCTGAGAGTTTAGCTTTTCTGCATGACATCCATATGAAAGTCTTGATCTTATGAGGCTATTTAAGAACATGACTACACCAAGATCCCTAAGCTTCACTCACTTAAAGGTCAGGAAAATGTGAAGGTCTATGACCCCCTACAATCTGATGGGCCACGCTACATAGAAGAAAAATATTCACCCAAAGTGTCAGAGGCCGATTAAGTTATTTAATGATATTGCTGTATGAGCGTAACTTGAGGAGGTTCGCCATTCAAGAAATCAAGCTGGTTCATGCCTTTGCCAAGGATTTTACCTCAAACACACTCAAAGAGAGATATATGCATCACAATTTCAGAAATGTGAAGCACTCATAAGGATCGAACTCACTCGTTAAAGTCAATCACTGATCACTGCCCTATACCAAGGACACCATATTGTTAATCTTAGCATTGGCACAAATCCTCAAGAATGGGACACTCAGTGCAGATCGAAATCACTTATAAAAGTCAACTAGATTTTCTCGCTACACGTCGAGGCTTCATTTTTTTTTTGTCATCTACTCCACTTAGCTTAGTATGGTACAAGGCCACACGAACCCAGTACGCAATGAGAATCGAACACACTACTCTATAGTAATGTTTAGTCATATTAGCTCGTTAGCCATCACCTCACGCTGGGGCTCCCTAAAATAGCACATAAAGCAGACTATATGTTTTTGTTAATTTTTAAGTCCTTGCTCTTTGACGCATACTATTTGAATTCCGAAACATTTCAAGATGCCATTTGTGAGCGGGCTTAGAAAAATAAATAACGAAACGAAAATAAAACAAAATTAAAAATTAAATTTAAAAAAGTATTCATTTTGTTAATGAATTTTCTTTTCTTCGTGTTTCTCGGCAATTCACGGAATCTTCAAGTCAGAAAAGTCAAAAAAAAAAAAAAGTTTAGATAACAATGAGCCTGATCAATTTTTTTTTTCCCAACGGAGAGAAGTTGGCATTTTAGGCTCTATGGGTTTTGGGAGGTATTTCTAACACACAGTACACACACACACACACACACACACACACACACACACACACACACACACACACACACATACACAAGAACATACACTATAGTTCAAAAGTTTGAGGACACTCCTGATAATTTTAATTGATCCAAAAAGTAGTTGTTTAAATAAGAGAAAATTATTATACAAGGTTAAAAAATGAGACATGATTTTTTTTATTAGAAATTTTGTCAAAAATAAAAAAAAGCATTTTATGATCAAATTTAGCCCTCGTCAAAATATCCACTTTTAGCCTTGATTACTGAAGCGCAAATTCTTGGCATTCGTTGCAAAGTTTCTTAAAGTATAAGCTTGATAATTAATTCCATACTTTTTTCAATAATTTTAAGAACTCTTTTTCATTTTACTTTTTTCAATCTTCTGTCACGTTCATGCCAGGCTAATTCTGATATATATATATATATATATTTGTGTGTGTGTATGTGTTTGTGTGTGTGCGTGTGCGTGTGTGTGTGCGTGTGTGCGTGTGTCAGTTTTGGCTCTAGTAGTTGGGGGAGCTCTTTCTAAAGCACATACATACGCATATCTATATATTAATGCGTGTGTTAAAAATAGCTCCGTAAACTCCTAAAGCTTGAAATAAAAAAATTATGTATGTGCGTGTGTGTGTGAGAGAGTATATGTGTGCGAGTTTCGTTTTACACTCTAGGGGTTTAGGAGAACTATTTATAATTCACACACACACACACACACACACACACACACATATACATATGTCAGTGCGTGTGTGTGTGTATGTAGGCGAATTTGTGTCTGTTGCGTAGTTAATAAAATAACGCATTGTAATACTGTATGAGATATGTAATCAGGAATAGAATATATATATATATATATATATATATATATATATATATATATATAAAATAAAAAAGAAGAGAAGAGAGGTGCCGCTAACGTTTTTTGGTTGTAATGTGGATTTATTTAGAAAAAAATATTATGCTTTGTTTTACATAATTTTACGACACGGGTTTCTGGTCTCGCGACCATCTTCAGGTAAAAGTGGAGATTTCTACATATTATTAAAAATAATTAATTTTTCTTCATGTTCAATGTGAAATATTCTCGATATGAGACATTCTCTGTTTGTGTGTTGGTAATCCGAATTTCTTTCTAGTCTCTTCTTTTTAATATACATACTTTTCTCTCGTTGGAACCACTACAACATATTTCTTTTATATATATATATATATATATATATATATATATATATATATAAAGAAAGAAAGAACAGTAAGATATAATCCGGTGTTCTTATAGATATTTTATTTTTATAAAATAGTGCTCAATGTAAATTTACAGAGATAAATTAATTGATTAAAAATATGTTTTTTAATGGCTTTTAGCTTCCAATTTTGAAACATGGTTAGAACTGTGTAGCGAAAAAAAATATAATATATATATATATATATATATTATGAAATGAATTAAGTCCGACGTTTATTTAATATATTAAGATATAATTTATTTAAGTAAATGCACTGTTTTTTTTTTAATTTAACAGTATTTACCGGCCTGAATGTTCGAGAAATTTCGTAGAAACTATTCGCGCTTCGACTGGAGTCGAACCTGTAACCCTTATGGGAACCGTCCTATAGCCTGACATGCTTTTACCTTTCATCTATAAAAAATAAAGTATAAACAGAATATATATATGTATGTGTGTGTGTGTGTATGTGTGTTTGTATCTATATATATATATATATATATATATATATATATATATATATATATATATATATATATATATATATATATATATATATATATATATATATATATATAAATGAACATATAAAAAAAGAGGACAGTGGGTGGCGTAACAGTTATGGGTGGCATAAAAAGGAATCGGCCAGCCGAGTTCAAATTTTGATCTAGTAAGTAGCGTTCAATTCCGTACTAATTCATTCGGAAAATACAGGAATCCTTCTTTTCTCGCCCTATCTATGGATTAAATAGCAGAGTAGTTTGGGCACTATGGCCTTGGGTGACAGCCAGTCTAATAGAATGATTACTCTAACTTCACATTCGTACGGAAAACAACAAGAAGGCAATAAGTTAACCTTCGAAATACGTAATGAAAATTCAAGTTAATAAGGAAAAAGGAGACTGTGGAGGGCCATGTCTGATTACGTGTGGAAGATAAGGAGAAAGCACGCCACTGTCTTTCCCTGAACGTCATAGCAATTTTCAAATAATAAAGGAAAAGGACACAGTGGAGAGCCATGTCCGATTACGTTCTAAAGGACGAAAATTCTGTATTCCAAACTGTGATGAAGGAAACAAGAAACAAGATCACTTTCTTTCACAAGATGCTATAGAGATTCACTGATAATAAAGAAAAAGGACGCTGTGGAGAGCCATGTCTGACTAAGTGTAAAAGGTAAGAGGAAAGACGTCATGGCAATTCACTGATAATGAAGAAAAAGGACACTGTGGAGAGCCATGTCTGACTAAGTGTAAAAGGTAAGAGGAAAGACGTCATGGCAATTCTTAAATACTAAAGAAAAAGGACACTGTGGAGCGCTATCATCGCTTGTGTCAAAAGGACATTAAAAAATGTTCATGCAAAAATGCCTATGATAGATTACCTAGGAGTCATAACTGAATGGTGGTTTTCTAAGCGTAGCTTAGATGTGGCACAAAGCCGAAAGTATGGGACACCCAGTGTAGTCTTAATCGAATGTTTTTAAACGCTTTCATCTTCCACGGCTGTCTTGTTTTACCAACTTCTAGTCGTAGTAGCACGAGCCAGGCATATAGAAGCCAATACATTTGATAGTCCACCGTATTAACTTCCTGCAGAAACTATTGTTGCGACTGTAGATTGAATTTCTAGTTATTCAGGCCACTTTTAATCAATTAGCATCAATAGTCAATTAACAAGGATTTCCTCTGGAGTTTCCTGTTTCATGTAGGAACACTTATGGCAGTTTTCTCACAAAAGACATAATGTCTCCACAGAATTGCTGCTTCATTCATTTTATTGCTATTTTGTTTTCCTTGTTTTCTCGTTTTTGGTGGGTGTGTGGTTAGTATAATGGATGGCAACTCGAAATGAGGGAGACGAGTTCGCTATGTTCACTTATCAGGAAAAACCCTTGGGAAAGGTAGAAATCCATCTCCTCTACCCGCTACCAACTATGGCTTAAATTGTAGAAAAATCGTTGTTATCTGCAAGAGATTTTTATACAATATCTCCCCCCCACACACACACATACACCGAAAAAAAAAGAATTATTCTTAAAATCCAATTTATGTTTCGGCTTTAAGTAACCGACAAATGGATGATAAACCGTAAAAAATGAATAATTCTCTCTTTTTGTTTCACTCCTTTTCCTCTCTTCATGCTTTAGTTTTCTTTTTCTTTCTCTCCTTTATACGTTTTTTTGAATTGCCTCTCCTTACGATGTCTTCAATCTCTCTCTCTCTCTCTCTCTCTCTCTCTCTCTCTCTGTGTGTGTGTATTTTTCTGTTTTCTTTCACTCTACCAGACATTCTTTCTCGTTTTTTGTCTCCTCTTTTTGTTTCACACTCTTTCTTCTCTCTTCAGCTCTTTCTTTCTTTTTCTTTTTCTCCTTTATATACTTTTCTTGAATCAATTCTCCTTACGATCTCTTCTCTCTCTCTCTCTCTCTCTCTCTCTCTCTCTCTCTTCCTGTTTTGTTCTCTCTCTTTGTCCTCCAATCCTTCTTCTCTCTTCGGCGCACCAAGGTCTTCTCTCGCTCCCCGCTCTTTATAATGCTAATTTTCGACCTACTATTATTTTGCTTCCAATTATTTTCTCTCGTTTATTCATTCTTCTTCTTCTTCCCCTCTCTCTCTCTCTTTCCCTCTCTCCCTCTCTCTCTCGCTCTCTCTCTCTCCCTCTCTCTCTCTCCCTCTCTCTCTCCCTCTCTCCCCCTCTCTCTCTCTCCCTCTCTCTCTCCCTCTCTCTCCCCCTCTCTCTCTCTCTCTCTCTCTCTCTCTCTCTCTCCGTATCTATAGGAAGGAAAATAAGGCAAAAGGGACAACAAAGAAAAAGAGATTGGAGAATTGAAGAAACTGGGAATTAATTTTTATAAAAAAGATATGCAAACCATTTGCTATCATTCAAATACGATATAAAAATACTCCCGTGTTGTCAAAACAGATATGGAAGCTAAAAATGAAAGGAAAAATACCAGTAATAGAATGGGGTATAATATAAACAAGTGCGGTATAATAAAGAATAGGGTATAATAAAAGAAATGGGGTATAATAAAAGAAATGGGGTATAATAAAGAATGTGGTATAATAAAAGAAATGGGGTATAATAAAGAATGGAGTATAATATAAACAAATGCGGTATAATAAAGAATGGGGTATAATAAAAGAAATGGGTATAATAAAGAATGGAGTATAATAAAAGAAATGGGGTATAATAAAAGAAATGGGGTATAATAAAAGAAATGGGGTATAATAAAAGAAATGGGGTATAATAAAGAATGTGGTATAATAAAAGAAATGGGTATAATAAAGAATGGGGTATAATAAAAGAAATGGGGTATCATAAAAGAAATGGGGTATAATAAAAGAAATGGGGTATAATAAATAATGGGGTATAATAAAAGAAATGGGTATAATAAAGAATGGGGTATAATAAAAGAAATGGGTATAATAAAGAATGGAGTATAATAAAAGAAATGGGGTATAATAAAAAAAATGGGGTATAATAAAAGAAATGGGTATAATAAAAGAAATGGGGTATAATAAAAGAAATGGGGTATAATAAAGAATGGAGTATAATATAAACAAATGGGGTATAATAAAAGAAATGGGGTATAATAAAAGAAATGGGGTATAATAAAGAATGGGGTATAATAAAAGAAATGGGGTATAATAAAGAATGGGGTATAATAAAAGAAATGGGTATAATAAAGAATGGAGTATAATAAAAGAAATGGGGTATAATAAAAGAAATGGGGTATAATAATAAATGGGGTATAATAAAAGAAATGGGGTATAATAAAGAATGGGGGTATAATAAAAGAAATGGGGTATAATAATAAAAAAAAAGATGAAGAAAACCAGAGTAAGAAATTGCAATCTATGGATGGAAAAGAAACGGAAAGTCATAGAATTCAAAGATGTGAATGGATTAATAAACAAAAAGAACGACATCATTTCAAACTGTCGACACGCTGATGGATTCCTTTTGAGAAACATGAAAAACAACAGTAACGCTCGGGAGCGTCCAAGGGAATCAAACGTATTGCAGGAAACTGTCTGTTTAGAGGCAAATAATCTAAAAATGTCATTTTGACGTGTATTAAAAAACACTTTTAAAAGTACTTAAAATCGAGCATTCTTATTCTTTTTTATACATAAAAAAGGAATATGCAAATTTATACATAAAAAAGGAATATACATAAATTACATATATATATATATATATATAAGTGAACATTGAAGTCAACACTCAGAAGTACAGACTGTTTTATGTTAGGTGACCTGATGATTGTGTCTAGCATGAAACAGTCCGTCGCCTCAGAGTGCTGGCTTCAATGTTCACTTTTATATTTATATTTACATACGCTCTATCTCTGCTACTGAGTAATTTATCCCATAAATATAGCACACCTTAAAACTACACACACACACACACACACACACACACACACACACACATATATATATATATATATATATATATATATATATATATTATCGACTTTTGGAAAAACGTTCATGAAGTATAATGTTTCGAAAAAATATACTTAACGATCGTTTTTCCAAATGTCAATAATATATAAGTTTGTCATAATTTTATACCCAACTTTATAACTTAATGTCGATATGGAGAACGCAAGTATAAAATAAAAACTATCCTTTCATTTATTTCCTACCCATTCTGAAGGAATTCTATCTCTAGACTCAGACACTTAAATCAAAGAACATTAAATATAAAACGATGTTTTAAAAGTCACTCATTTTCTTTTTCTTTTTAATCACTAGCGACGCCAGCTTGGGAAACATATAAGATTTCATTATTTTAAACACACACAAATACATAAACACACACTCATTTTTAGTCTTCGATCTGATGAAGCCAACCAGGCGAAATGCATAGTCGGATATTTTTTCGAAACTATATACTTCACGAAAGTTTTTCCAAATTTCAATAATTTATAACTCTGCCGGGATTATATACCCAAATTTATAATATATATATATATATATATATATATATATATATATATATATATATATATATATATATATATATATATATAGTCGACTCTCCTGTCTAATTCGACGTATGAGGGCCAAGCAGATCAGTTCCTAGGAAACCGACAGCCCGACAACAGCACAGGAGATTTGATTATAGTGGTGAAGGTTTCGTGCAGGACCATCCACACTTTTCGAAGGGCCGAATACAGAGACCTGGTGCACTAAATGCCACAAGGTCCCCAAACGAACCTCCGCAGGTTTTGAATTCAGAGTTGTCCTTCTCCTAGACCAGTTGCCATCCAAGGCTATAGAACCCAGTCTGTCCTGCTATTTACCCATAGCTGAAGGGAGAAGAAGAGGATTCACACCTTTCCCAAGGGTATTAGCACGTAAGTGAATGTAATGGATTCGATTGAAATTCGAACTCGGATCTCCGATTCCTCAATCCAAGCCGCTATATATTATTATTATTATTATTATTATTATTATTATTATTATAAGAGATTATAATTGATCTGCATTTCTATTACTATTCGGACCGCTATTCTCTACTCTATTCGCTATACTATTTCTCTATTCGGATCACTATACGCATTACTATTCGAGCGAGTATTATCGAGCAAGTACTATTAGTGCGAGTGTTATTTGAAGGTGTTTGACACTAGTAATGTTCAACAGCGTTATTATAGTTGTGTCTGCGATTACAAAGTCTCTACTACAACGAGCATTACGAAACTGACAACAAGTATTCGTTGGCATTACAAAAATGGCAACGAAGGTTCGTTGAGATCAAAAAACTAACAAATATATTTTCTAGCTTTAAATAACCAGCAAATGGTTGATAATTCTTAAAAAAAAATGAATCAATCAATACACTGCACTTTAATTGCCCGACTGCGCATGACACAACGTCACTATAGACGCCTGCAAAACAGTTCCTCTTTCTCATTTGCTTGACTTTCTATTTAATAACTAAAACCTACAGATACAGCTGGCTTTTAACGACCGCCATGTAGATTTTGTCTAGTTTACCTCTATTTGGTAAAGTCATTTTAATTGGGCATTTCTCCTTCTCCTTGACTAACGCAAAATCAAGACCAACAATAAAGATGAAAGACATTCGTCAAATTATCCATTTTTCTCCCGCTTTCTTCTCGTTATAACTCAGAGATAACGAGGGCTGCAATCATTTTAACGGTTAGCCTGAATTTATAAGTAATTTAAAGTCGCTTTCGCACGCAAGTTTGTATCTTGCAAAATCGACGAAATGGACAGCCGCTTAAATCTCAGAAAATCCTTTAGGAATTATTCAATCAATGTGTATACAAAATAGACTTAATATCGACGAAAAACGAAATTCAACTCCGTAGGAAAAATGTTTATGTTTGATCGATGTAGTAATCCTGAAACTGTACGTTAATGATGACGCTAGGAACTATTTTCGGAGGTGGAACAACATTGTCGATATCATACACTTTTTGTTATTCTAGTCAGACACTTATCTTACGTGTAATGGTAGAGAGGATGCGTGCATTTGCTCAGCATAGATACTTTAGTCAGGAGTCATGGAAGACATCTTTTTTATTATTCAATGTATCAACACACCAGGGGAGATAACTCTAACTTACATAGGGTGGTGATGGGATTCAGGAAATAGTCCCATTTACACTAGAGAGAAAAAACTAGAAAAGTTATAATAGGTTTCTTATCTCGATAAAGATTTCTGTTTAAACATTTTCGCACGACATCAATTTTCTAAAGTTCTTTTTGTAAGTATGTTAACTCTACTTGACTTTCCTACACTAGAAATACCTACATAGAGCTGACGTTAGAATAATTTTCTTATGTTTGTAATAACAATAATAATAGTAATAATAATAAATTCAGAAAACTTACTAGTTTTCTACTTGTTTAAATAATTCTGTACTGTTCTAAGAAAATTGAATTAAACTTATTATTTTGATTTATCTAGATAATTTCGAAATTAATTTTCGTCGCCATTCGACTAAATTGTAGTAATGGGAAACGTCAAATAGCAACAATGGTTACTACGAACGCTGCGTGAAATAACATTGTAAATAAAGTTACCGGACTAAAATTATAGAATTCTATAAAAAAAATTTAATATATTTTTTAAATCTTTTATTCTCTGTCCACTGCTTAAAGAAGTTATTTTTAGGGGACAAGATTTTATTTCTTTTGTGTTTTCTCTCAATATAAACACAGATTTTTCCGCATTCTTGTGACTGAAATTTAGCAATGAACATAGAAATTCTTTCTATACAATTATGTTGGCTCATATAGTATTTATTCCGAGTACTTTCGACATAGTATAATGTCATCATCAGGATATTGTTAGATATAGAGTAAGTATTTAGTTTTCATAATTGTGAAGGACAAAAATTGTTGTGGTCATCCGAAGATTACCATTTTTATATGTGGAGTCACGAAGATCCGTTTTGCACTAGATTAAAAAAAGGAAAACGCAAGTACGTTTTGCAGTAGATTAAAAAAAAATTTATCTTCACACTATATTGAAAAGCAAGTCATAGCTCCAGTTTATACGAGATTAAAAAAGAAAGTAGATTTCAAAAAGGGTAACACATAGGTCCCGTTACACTTGAGTAAAAATATTTTTGGCCTGGTTTATACACGTCGGCTTTTGGAAATAGGGGCCCTTACTTGCCAGCAAATTATGCTGTCGGTGTATTTCCAGGCCCGCGGAAATTTGAGACAACCTAACAGTCGCCGGCCTTTTACATTCTTTTTCGCCAGTAAACTGATTCTTCAGATAGTTTCACATCTAATACTCCTCAAAAATGTTGCTATTCTTATTTCTTTAAAATTAAATTTACTTTTTAGAAATTGATTTTTTTTTTTTATTATTTTGATTCAAAGTCGTCTGAGAAATATTTCGAAATCGGAAAGTGGTACGAACTTTAGGAGGCGGGTTAAGAAATGTTAGTTTGCCGAAGTCTTGAGATGGGGGCGAATTTGCTTTTAATGTGTGAGGGTTTGGGTTTCTCCTTGCAATGTAATGGCGTTTCAGATACGCTGGGGATTTCTTTTATATACCCTCCTGGATTGAAATGAATGCTTGTTTAATGTATATATATGTATTTAATTATATACACAAGAGATATTCACAGGAAGATCAAGAAGGGATTATTGCAATTGGACATTTGATTATAATTTTGTGAAGTAGGTCGAGCCGAGAACTTTTCAGTACCTCTGTCTCATATACAAACATAAAGATAAACAGACACACACACACATGAAAACACACACGTATATATATATATATATATATATATATATATATATATATATATATATATCCTCATCCTTTCTTCTATCACTCCTATCTGCTCTCGCTCCAAATCTTACGCAACCCCCTGCATCCTAGTGGCTTCACACCTTGCTTAGGGCGTAATGCTTATATATATATATATATATATATATATATATATACCGTAATTGCCCATTTCTAATACGCCTTCATCCATAATATGCACACCTAAAATTGTGCCGAAAGTGTGGGAAAATGCTTTTACTCATGCATAATACGCACACCTTGTTTGGTAATCAAACCCTATAAATTGTACCTCTCCAATTTCATTACGGCCAGCGTTTCCTACTTTTATTTAAAAAAAAATGATTTTAAACATAGAACAATCTGATCCTAATGTAGTTCTATGATAATTCCTATTTTATTTTACGGCAATTTTTTAAAGATTTTTTTGTAGCTGTGCATAATATCCACCTCTGATTTTGCTTGTTATTTTTAGAAAAAAAATACGTATTATACATGGGCAATTAAGGTATATATGACAAAGTGGAAAAAAACTTACGTGTGACGTCTTTCGTTCTTTAGGACCGGACTAAATTTTTTGGGGGGCAATTTGTGTGTATTTTCTACGCAATAAATACTTAGACGGAATCCTGATAAATATTTTCCTATTTGAATTACGCACACGCCAAACACACTTTATTATATCACCAACATAAAGAATCTAAAATCAGTCTACTTACAACCACAACCAGTGTCACTTAAATTCTTTCACTCTTACACAAAATGTCCCCACTCAATATATGGCTACTACCAGAAAGAAGTATATAAAGTCCACTAGACGCGCAAACGCACACACACATGCACACACACATGCACACACACACACACACATACACACACATTATCAACCAAATCCTGCATAGACCAACTAGAATTATGACACACAAACACACAAGAATTATACATAGGAACGCTACCTGACAAGACAAATACATGTGAGGTCTACTTAACCAATGAAAAACAAACAACAGAAAAATAAAAAAAAATATCAGAATTTTCTTTACTCCTCCATGTTTCATTTCTAATGAAGCTTAAATAAAATCGAAACATATTCAATTTATAAACCTTTCCTATTTGTTCCATATCTATCCTATCATATATATATATATGTGTGTGTGTGTGTGTGTGTATGTATGTGCGTTTATGTATGTGTGTGTGTGTGTGTGTGTGTGTGTGTGTGTGTGTGTGTGTGTGTGTGTGTGTGTGTGAAATGTAGAAGATAGATAAAAAAATATGCCTAAAAAAGACAATATAAATAAAGACAAGAGGAAAACCATGTTTACCGACGCGTTTCGTCCTCTGATGGATTTTATCATGGCCAATGTTGGGATTTTTTTTTTTATTTTGAAGCTCGAAGTAAAAAAATGTCTTTAGGTTATCAACCTTTTTGTTTTAAATTTAAGAATGCTCATAAATACAAATAAGGCTAACTGAAAAATCAAGGTAAACTATGGAAGGTGCTAAGTGATATAATTTAATGGCAGATAAACGAAAGTGACTAAATGCTGCTGTTAATGATATATGATATTTTTATATTTATAATGTAATTATTTATTATTTTATTCTAATTTGATAAAATATTTATGTATTTATTTTAAGCTAGCTCCCGTATAGGGCTCTTGATTGTGCCTTCGACTTGTTATTATATAGAAGTAGATAAAGCTATTGAAAGCTTGGGAGTTGTGTCCTTTTAATTGAAAGATGTGACACACAGACATTTTCGCATTTATTATATAGATAATGTGAGGATTTGAATTTGACCGTTTTCTATTAATTCTTAAAAAAAAAGATTATGGTTATGTACGTTGTCTTGGAAAAGAAGTCAAGTCAATTTGCTTTCTTTTCAGATTTACACGTTATTATTACTAATGTCAACCAGGCTTAGTGTTTAAGAAAGAAAGTTCATCCTGGAAAGCTACTGGAAGTACGGAAATGTATTTGAAGTTCAAAGGTGATATCGAAGAGAGTTTCATTCAGATCCACCGCGGTTTACAATCTCACGAATTCAAGATAAGTTTGAGGGTGATGGTGCTGTACACGATGTGCACAATGACCGTTTCGGATGACCACGGAAATCAGCTATGCCCTGTGAAGTACGGAAGTCTAAGAAACCTATTGAAATGTTGATTGTTGCTTGTGATTCCACAGTGTTGCATTGTCAGCAATGTCTCGATCATAACGGACACCAATTTGAAAACATGCAATGAATAACTCTTAAGAGAATGGATTTTTAATAAATACTGTCTACATATGCATTATTTAAATTGGAAATAGTAGGTTCAAGAGATATGGTGGAGTAATGGATAGCGGCCCGGATTAAGGAATCGGAGAGCCGAGTTTGAATTCCAGTCAGATCCATTACATTCACTTACGTGCTAATACCCTTGGGAAAGGTATGAATCCTCTTCTTCTTCTCCCACCCAACAATGGATAAATAGCAGGACAGACAGGGCAGCTCGAATTGAGGAATCGGAGAGCCGAGTTCGAATTCCAGTCGAATCCATTACATTCACTTACGTGCTAATACCCTTTGGAAAGGTATGGATCCTCTTCTTCTTCCCCCACCCAGCTATGTGTAAATAGACTCGGTTCTATAGCCTTGGAGGTCAACTGAGGTACCGTAAAAAGAAATGGCAGCCTACTGCGGGAAAAACAGCCTCGTCAGTCATGTATCAAAAGATACATGTTTGCCTAAGCATGTATCACGCATGGCACATAACTGACTGGTAGTTTGTTTTTGTTGCTTCATTATTTCTGAGAAAGCTTCAAAATGTGTATACATTTTAGAGAGACCATATATATATATATATATATATATATATATATATATATATATATATATATATATATATATATATATATATATTATTCAATGCAACATGTTTGAATGAAGATATGTGGGAGACGGCATGTGTATGGATCCGGCCATTCGTCAGAGAGTTGCGCAAGCTGGTGTTTCTGTAATGGTAGGGACGGAGCGCACACGTATGGATCCCGTTGGTAAGCAGAGTGTTCCGCTGATGGTTCTGTAATGAAGGAAACTGCACATGTATGGATCCAGCCTCTCAAAAGAGTGCTGTGTAATCGCGTGGGGCTGTAATGTGGGAGACAGCACGTGTATGGATCCCTTTGGGCAGCAGTGTTGTGCAAGCTGGTGGAGCTGTAAGGTAGGATACGATACGTGTATTCACCCAGCCGGTCAGCAGAGCGTTACGCAAGATGGTGGTTCTGTAATGAAGGAAACGGCACAAGTAATGGATCCAGTCGGTCAACAGAGTGTTGGGTGAGCGGGTGGGGCTGTAATGTGGGAGACGGCATGTGTATAGATCGAATCGGGGAAGCAAGAAAGGGTGATGGAAAGTCTTCAGAAAAGTCCAAGAAACCTATCGAAATGTTGATTGTTGCTTGGGATTTCATTGCGTCACGTTGTCATCAATTTCTGGCTCATAACGGACGCCATTTTGAAGACATGCGATGACAAAATCTGAAGAGCATGCATTTATAATAAACACTGTCTTCATATGTATTATTCAAATTAGATTTGGTTCTAGTTATTTGAATTATTTCTTGAGAAAGCTTTAAAATGTATATACATTTTTCAGACACCCTATATATATATATATATATATATATATATGTGTGTGTGTCTAGATTGTTTATTTACATGTTTTAATAAAGATATGAAGATATACCTATATATATATATATAATCGACTCTCCCGTCGCGTTCGACGTATGAGGGTCAGGCCGATAAGTCCCCAGGAAACCGACATCGGCACATGAGATTTGATTATAGTGGTGAAGGCCTCGTGCAGGACCAGCCACACTCTTTGGAGGGACGAATACAGAAACCTGGTGCACCGAATGCATGCCACAAGGTTCCCAAACGACCCTCCGCAGGTTTTGAATTCAGAGTTGTCCTTCTCCTAGACCAGTTGCCATCCAAGGCTAGAGAACCCAGTCTGTCCTGCTATTTTACCCATAGCTGGAGGGAGATGAAGAGGATACATACCTTTCCCAAGGGTATTAGCATGTAAGTGAATGTAATGGATTCGACTGGAATTCGAACTCGGCTCTGCGATTCCTCAATCCAAGCCGCTATCCACTGCTCCACCGTGCCTCCTCTTATATATATATACCGTAACTATGAACACTAATGGATATGTCACAGTCCTCATAAATACGCTTGACACTATTGCAAGTAGGGTTAATATGCTGTCTAAGCAGTACACCACTAGCAGTGGTTTACCTGCACACGCCGCTGGCGAGTATTTTATTTTGTTGATATTATAAAGATAAACATTTCATTTGCAATCTCCGTTTTGGTTCTTCCTCATTCGGTAACCTTTTTCTAGATTACAACATATATATATATATATATATATATATATATATATATATATATATATATATATATATTCTAGGTTACAAAAATATATAACATATTTTTTATATATATATATATATAGGTATAGGTATAGGAGAAAACAAATGGAGTATATATAATTCCACTGTTTGTGCCATTAATTTTTAAACACATGGCTCAATACATAGTAGAGCTTAATATTATTTATTATACGTGATTAACAGATCGCGACAGCTATTAAGAGGATGATTGGATTATGACGGGCATTGATTTGAAAAGATAGGAGGACAAAATCTTAAGAGCCTACATTTATAATAAATATTGTCTTCATATGCATTATTTAAATAGGATATTGTTGGTCCTAGCTGCTTGGATTATTTCTTGAGAAAGTTTCAAATTGTGTATACATTTTTGAGAGACATCCTCTCTCTCTCTCTCTCTCTCTCTCTCTCTCTCTATATATATATATATATATATATATATATATATATATATATATTATGAAATGGACAAAGTCCGATAATTATTTTAAGACATTATAAAAAGAATGTATAAACATAAAAATGTCGTAAAATAATTGTTGGACCTTGCTAACCGAGCGCTCCTCTGTGGCCGAAACGGTTAAGGCACGTCAGGCTATATGACGGTTGCGTATAGTATGCAGGTTCGATTCCTGTCGGAGAAAGAATAATTTCTGTGAAAATTTCTCGGACATTCAGGCCGGTAAATGTTCTTTAATACTGTTTATTATAAACAGAGCATTTACTTAAATATTTGTATCTATAAAAAGAATGTATAAACATAAAAATTCCTTAATATATATATATATATATATATATATAAGCGTGCGTTTGTG
>CAHIKZ030000602.1:2977500-3050000 GCA_903632075.3 Acanthosepion pharaonis
TGATCTGATATATCTATTGAATTCTTACCAAATATCATATTTGTACACTACATCAAAATTCCATTGATAAACTCCAAAGAAATTTATGCAAAAAAAGGTTTAAGAACGTGAAATATTTAAATATTGTAAGTAGTTAAAATGTGATATATACATATATATATATATGTATATGTATGTGTGTGTGTGTGTTTGTGTAATAGCATTTAAACGTTAAATGTTATCACGTTCTTAAACGTGTTCTTTGGTTTTTTTTGAAGGACAACTCGGAATTTAAAAATCCCTTCCGATATCTTCCTTCCCTAAAAACTACAACCTTTAAAAATTTAAACACAATATCCATCGCCATTTTTTGTCTTCTTGAAGCGTGTTCCTTTTTTTTTCCCTTCCGTCAATCCTCCCCATATATCAATCTTATCCACTTTCACTCCCTGAACACCCTGACTGCGTTCTAGAGGCACTGACGCCTTGCTTGGGTGAAATGCTTAATATATATATATATATATATATATATATATATATATATATATATATATATAAGTGAACATTGATGTCAATTTATATATATATATATATGTGTGTGTGTGTGTGTGTGTGTGAACATTGATGTCCTCTAAGTGTTGACGTCAATGTTCACTTTTATATTTACACACGCTCTATCTCTGATATAGAACACTTTATCCCATAAATATACCACACCTTAAGACTATATTTGTTCATATATATATATATATATATATATATATATACAAATTCCTCAAATTATGAATTCACAGTTGTCCTTTTCCTAGACTGGTTGCGAAACAAGGCTAAAGAATCCAATTTGACCTACTATTTTACCCATAGTTAGAGGCATACGAAAAGTTGGATTCATATCTTTCCCAGTGGTATTTGCTCGTAATGTAACGAACTGGACGGGATTTCCCATTCCAAGCTCCTTATCCATCACAATACCAGCGCATCCAATAAATCTGAGGAGGGTCGTTTGGTGACTTGAGACACACTATGTGCACCAATTCTCTGTCTTTAGTTCTTCCGAAAAGTGTGACTGGTTCTACACAAGCCTTCACGGCTGTGAATGAATCATAAGTAGTCAGACTATTCGGTTCTGAGAACTGCTTTCTTGGACTAAATGTTTTCAGTTGCCATGAAGTGGAAAGATTATTTTGAATCACTTACTAAATCTGCAGCGAAGAAAGTTAGTTTACTACGTCGAACTAGATAATTTTTCTGGCCATATTTATAAGTCTTCCTTTCGTCTTTGCTCTGAAGATTCTGCAATATTATTGGTCTTCAACTGGTAACACGGCTTCCAACACTTGCTCACCGCTGTAATGTAGTTTCTCTGTGCCTTTTCTATAAATGTTTTCATGGTAATTGTTCTGATAGAAAGCAAGGTAGAGTATAGCGGCTCGGGTTGAGGAATCGGAGAGCCGAGTTCGAACCCCAGTTGAATCCACTAAATTCACTTACATGCTAATACCCTTAGGAAAAGTATGAATCATCTTCTTCTCCCCTCAGATATGGATAAATAACAGGACAGGCCAGTTTCTATAGCCTTGGATGGCACCCTACCGTGGAAAAATCTGCCTCGCCAGTCATGTATCGAAAGATAAATGGTTGCCTAAGCGTGTATCATACATGTCACGTAACTGAGAGGCACATTGGAGTGATGGAAAGCGGCTCGGATTGAGGAATCGGAGAGCCGAGTTCGAATTCCAGTCGAATCCATTACATTCACTTACGTGCTAATACCCTTGGGAAAGGTATGAATCCTCTTCTTCTTCTCCCACCCAGCGATGGATGAATAGAAGGACAGATCGGGCAGCTCGGATTGAGGAATCTGAGAGCCGAGTTCGAATTCCAGTCGAATCCATTACATTCACTTACGTGCTAATACCCTTGGGAAAGGTATGAATCCTCTTCTTCTTCTCCCATCCAGCAATGGATGAATAGCAGGACAGACCGGGCAGCTCGGATTGAGGAATCGGATAGCCGAGTTCAAATTCCAGTCGAATCCATTACAGTCACTTACGTGCTAATACCCTTGGGAAAGGTGTGAATTCTCTTCTTCTTCTCCCACCCAGCAATGGATGAATAGTAGGACAGACCGGGCAGCTCGGATTGAGGAATCGGAGAGCCGTGTTCGAATTCCAGTCGAATCCATTACAGTCACTTACGTGCTAATACCCTTGGGAAAGGTATGAATCCTCTTCTTCTTCTCCCAGCCAGCAATGGATGAATAGCAGGACAGACCGGGCAGTTCGGATTGAGGAATCGGAGAGCCGTGTTCGAATTCCAGTCGAATCCATTACATTCACTTACGTGCTAATACCCTTGGGAAAGGTATGAATCCTCTTCTTCTTCTCCCAGCCAGCAATGGATGAATAGCAGGACAGACCGGGCAGTTCGGGTTGAGGAATCGGAGAGCCATGTTCGAATTCCAGTCGAATCCATTACATTCACTTATGTGCTAATACCCTTGGGAAAGGTATGAATCCTCTTCTTCTTCTCCCACCCAGCAATGGATGAATAGCAGGACAGACCGGGCAGCTCGGATTGAGGAATCGGAGAGCCGAGTTCGAATTCCAGTCGAATCCATTACATTCACTTACGTGCTAATACCCTTGGGAAAGGTATGAATCCTCTTCTTCTTCTCCCACCCAGCAATGAATGAATAGCAGGACACACCGGGCAGTTCGGATTGAGGAATCGGAGAGCCGTGTTCGAATTCCAGTCGAATCCATTACATTCACTTACGTGCTAATACCCTTGGGAAAGGTATGAATCCTCTTCTTCTTCTCCCACCCAGCAATGAATGAATAGCAGGACACACCGGGCAGTTCGGATTGAGGAATCGGAGAGCCGTGTTCGAATTCCAGTCGAATCCATTACATTCACTTATGTGCTAATACCCTTGGGAAAGGTATGAATCCTCTTCTTCTTCTCCCACCCAGCAATGGATGAATAGCAGGACAGACCGGGCAGTTCGGATTGAGGAATCGGAGAGCCGTGTTCGAATTCCAGTCGAATCCATTACATTCACTTACGTGCTAATACCCTTGGGAAAGGTATGAATCCTCTTCTTCTCCCACCCAGCAATGGATGAAAAGCAGGACAGACCGGGCAGCTCGGATTGAGGAATCGGAGAGCCGAGTTCGAATTCCAGTCGAATCCATTACATTCACTTACGTGCTAATACCCTTGGGAAAGGTATGAATCCTCTTCTTCTTCTCCCACCCAGCAATGGATCAATAGCAGGACAGACCGGGCAGTTCGGATTGAGGAATCGGAGAGCCGTGTTCGAATTCAGTCGAATCCATTACATTCACTTACGTGCTAATACCCTTGGGAAAGGTATGAATCCTCTTCTTCTTCTCCCACCCAGCAATGGATGAATAGCAGGACAGACCGGGCAGCTCGGATTGAGGAATCGGAGAGCCGTGTTCGAATTCCAGTCGAATCCATTACATTCACTTACGTGCTAATACCCTTGGGAAAGGTATGAATCCTCTCTTCTTCTCCCACCCAGCAATGGATGAATAGCAGGACAGACCGGGCAGCTCGGATTGAGGAATCGAGAGCCGAGTTCGAATTCCAGTCGAATCCATTACATTCACTTACGTGCTAATAACCTTGGGAAAGGTATGAATCCTCCTCTTCTTCTCCCACCCAGCAATGGATGAATAGCAGGACAGACCGGGCAGCTCGGATTGAGGAATCGGAGAGCCGTGTTCGAATTCCAGTCGAATCCATTACATTCACTTACGTGCTAATACCCTTGGGAAAGGTATGAATCCTCTTCTTCTTCTCCCACCCAGCAATGGATGAATAGCAGGACAGACCGGGCAGCTCGGATTGAGGAATCGGAGAGCCGAGTTCGAATTCTAGTCGAATCCATTACATTCACTTACGTGCTAATACCCTTGGGAAAGGTATGAATCCTCTTCTTCTTCTCCCACCCAGCAATGGATGAATAGCAGGACAGACCGGGCAGCTCGGATTGAGGAATCGGAGAGCCGTGTTCGAATTCCAGTCGAATCCATTACATTCACTTACGTGCTAATACCCTTGGGAAAGGTATGAATCCTCTTCTTCTTCTCCCACCCAGCAATGGATGAATAGCAGGACAGACCGGGCAGCTCGGATTGAGGAATCGGAGAGCCGTGTTCGAATTCTAGTCGAATCCATTACATTCACTTACGTGCTAATACCCTTGGGAAAGGTATGAATCCTCTTCTTCTTCTCCCACCCAGCAATGGATGAATAGCAGGACAGACCGGGCAGCTCGGATTGAGGAATCGGAGAGCTGAGTTCGAATTCCAGTCGAATCCATTACATTCACTTACGTGCTAATACCCTTGGGAAAGGTATGAATCCTCTTCTTCTCCCACCCAGCAATGGATGAATAGCAGGACAGACCGGGCAGCTCGGATTGAGGAATCGAGAGCCGAGTTCGAATTCTAGTCGAATCCATTACATTCACTTACGTGCTAATACCCTTGGGAAAGGTATGAATCCTCTTTTCTTCTCCCACCCAGCAATGGATGAATAGCAGGACAGACCGGGCAGCTCGGATTGAGGAATCGGAGAGCCGTGTTCGAATTCAGTCGAATCCATTACATTCACTTACGTGCTAATACCCTTGGGAAAGGTATGAATCCTCTTCTTCTTCTCCCACCCAGCAATGGATGAATAGCAGGACAGACCGGGCAGCTCGGATTGAGGAATCGGAGAGCCGAGTTCGAATTCTAGTCGAATCCATTACATTCACTTACGTGCTAATACCCTTGGGAAAGGTATGAATCCTCTTCTTCTTCTCCCACCCAGCAATGGATGAATAGCAGGACAGACCGGGCAGCTCGGATTGAGGAATCGGAGAGCCGTGTTCGAATTCCAGTCGAATCCATTACATTCACTTACGTGCTAATACCCTTGGGAAAGGTATGAATCCTCTTCTTCTTCTCCCACCCAGCAATGGATGAATAGCAGGACAGACCGGGCAGCTCGGATTGAGGAATCGGAGAGCCGAGTTCGAATTCAGTCGAATCCATTACATTCACTTACGTGCTAATACCCTTGGGAAAGGTATGAATCCTCTTCTTCTTCCCACCCAGCAATGGATGAATAGCAGGACAGACCGGGCAGTTCGGATTGAGGAATCGGAGAGCCGAGTTCGAATTTCAGTCGAATCCATTACATTCACTTACGTGCTAATACCCTTGGGAAAGGTATGAATCCTCTTCTTCTCCCACCCAGCAATGGATGAATAGCAGGACAGACCGGGCAGCTCGGATTGAGGAATCGGAGAGCCGAGTTCGAATTCCAGTCGAATCCATTACATTCACTTACGTGCTAATACCCTTGGGAAAGGTATGAATCCTCTTCTTCTTCTCCCACCCAGCAATGGATGAATAGCAGGACAGTCCGGGCAGCTCGGATTGAGGAATCGGAGAGCCGTGTTCGAATTCCAGTCGAATCCATTACATTCACTTACGTGCTAATACCCTTGGGAAAGGTATGAATCCTCTTCTTCTTCTCCCACCCAGCAATGGATGAATAGCAGGACAGACCGGGCAGCTCGGATTGAGGAATCGGAGAGCCGAGTTCGAATTCCAGTCGAATCCATTACATTCACTTACGTGCTAATACCCTTGGGAAAGGTATGAATCCTCTTCTTCTTCTCCCACCCAGCAATGGATCAATAGCAGGACAGACCGGGCAGTTCGGATTGAGGAATCGGAGAGCCGTGTTCGAATTCCAGTCGAATCCATTACATTCACTTACGTGCTAATACCCTTGGGAAAGGTATGAATCCTCTTCTTCTTCTCCCACCCAGCAATGGATGAATAGCAGGACAGACCAGGCAGTTCGGATTGAGGAATCGGAGAGCCGAGTTCGAATTCCAGTCGAATCCATTACATTCACTTACGTGCTAATACCCTTGGGAAAGGTATGAATCCTCTTCTTCTTCTCCCAGCCAGCAATGGATGAATAGCAGGACAGACCGGGCAGTTCGGGTTGAGGAATCGGAGAGCCGTGTTCGAATTCCAGTCGAATCCATTACATTCACTTACGTGCTAATACCCTTGGGAAAGGTATGAATCCTCTTCTTCTTCTCCCACCCAGCAATGGATGAATAGCAGGACAGACCGGGCAGTTCGGATTGAGGAATCGGAGAGCCGTGTTCGAATTCCAGTCGAATCCATTACATTCACTTACGTGCTAATACCCTTGGGAAAGGTATGAATCCTCTTCTTCTTCTCCCACCCAGCAATGGATGAATAGCAGGACAGACCGGGCAGCTCGGATTGAGGAATCGAGAGCCGAGTTCGAATTCCAGTCGAATCCATTACATTCACTTACGTGCTAATACCCTTGGGAAAGGTATGAATCCTCTTCTTCTTCTCCCACCCAGCAATGGATGAATAGCAGGACAGACCGGGCAGTTCGGATTGAGGAATCGGAGAGCCGTGTTCGAATTCCAGTCGAATCCATTACATTCACTTACGTGCTAATACCCTTGGGAAAGGTATGAATCCTCTTCTTCTTTCTCACCACCAGGTATGTGTAAATAGCAGAACAAACTGTGTTCTATAGCCTTGGGGGGGTGGGCAACTAATCAAGGAGAAAGACAAACCTGATCGTCCAGTTTGGGGATTCTGCAATAGACTAACAACCTACTCACTGAACAACTGACTTGTTATAGAAATGGCAAATGTTCTTCAAGGAATTTAAAGGCATAATATATATATATATATATATATATATATTGTTCTAATGAAATTTCCACTAGCGTACCTAGACTTTATGAATTTAATCGCAGTACTCGATTGGTTTCTATCAATTTAAAATTGAAATTACTACATATCAACGTAAGTTCTATGCTGACAATTTTGTCCATCGGTCTTCTCGTTTGTCGAAATCACTTCCGGCTTCTTGCTTCCCAGTCAACTTTGATCGTCAAATACATTATCAATCGTTATATTCTGTCTTCTTGCTTCTTGTTCTTTTATTAGCCTTTCTCTTTAATAGCAGTTTTTTTTTTCATATGTTCAATATCTGTTATGAGCTATCGATCCCCATCAGCCATTATCAAACACTTGTTTTGCTTAAAGGTGGGTGCCTTGTAAGTTCATACGTTTGTGTCTATTGATACTGTTCTTCTGTTGTATTTTTCGAGCGTAGCGTTCACACGCATCGGTGGATATCATGTTAGTTTCTCCCCGAAAACCGGGAAAAGAAATTGATCCGAACTAAAAAAGAAAAAAAAAATTAAATTTAAACAAATCTTCTCCCAACAAATGTTTGTTCTTCCTCAATCAACCATGAATAAATCACCGCTCAACTATACTCAATATTGAGCTACACAGGTAGTGTAATGGTTGGCAGTTCAGAACGTAAGCCGAGTTCAAATTCCAGTCGAGTTCATTGCATTCACTTTCACACAAATACTATTTGGTATGTGTTGTAGCATACCGGCGGACGATAATGAGTATGTCACCGTTCAGATAAATACAGTAGTAAATACTGTATGTTGGTCTGCAGTTGGAAATTCGTCTCCAGCTGCGCTGGTCAAGCTATCTGCCTCCGGGCAGAGAAAATCCCCAGACGTGGCTATGTCAAAGGGCAGAGTCTCATCTCAGAAAACAGCTACCCGATTCCGTTTTATATGGGGAATTTTTAGCCGAGCCTACGAGATCGGATACCCCACATTAAATTCGGCCTTGTGTAACATCTGACCGCATGGGGCGGTTGGTAGATATCCTGTAGTTGGAGATTCATTGTGGAATTCAATCAACTCACTTCTAGCAGTTGATTACTACTTCGACGCGCCGCTGGCGAATCTTATATGTGTTTCTCGTGCCCTAAGTATTATTGTTCATTACCAAACTTCGTTTGATTATTGTATTCAGTAACCTTCCCTAAGTTACAACCATATGGCATTAATCCATCGTTTTTTCCTCACATCCACCTATAGTTTAAATAGCAGTACAGACTAGGCTTTCTTGCTGTGTTGGGCCACCAGTGTAGGAAAAGAAAAACTCGAAGCTGTATATAGCCGGGATTTATCACATATGCATCCTTATTTATTATACCTTTAAATTCCTTGAGGATTATAGGGCCGCAAGATATTGTTGCAGTTTCTGTAACAAGCCAGGTTTTTTTTTTTGGTGGGGGGGTGGTTAAGTGAGTAGGTTGTTAGCCTACTGCACAACCCCCAATCTAGAGGATCAGGTTTTGAATTCAGTGTTGTCCTCCTAGACCAGTTGCCTATATATCATGGTAATTTACCCACGCACGCATGCACCCTCCCAGCTATAAATAGAATCAGGTACTGCCTTTTGGGAAGGGAAGTTTCCAGCAGTCAGCTCTGACAGTTGGACCGAACATTCTTGCTGTAACACTCTCGTTTGTATATGTTTGTATTACTGTATCTGTTAATATATTTGTTTAACTCAATTCCTCTCTTTGTGTCTTTTCAACACTATAGAACCCAGTTTGTCCTGATATTTACCCATAGCTGGGACGGAAGAAGAAGATTCATACTTTCCCCAGGTAAGTGAATGTAATGGATTCGACTGGATTCCTCAATTCGAACCGCTATCCATTACCCCACCGTGCCTCCTATAAGCATCCATAGAGTTCACAATTACATGTCGCACATGAGACATAGAGAGAGAAAGGGTGGGGGTATCTTTACTTAACAAGTTTGAGCAAAGGGACAAGTATCAGAAAAAAGAAGAGTTGCAAAGGAGCACGTATTGCTGAGAGCAGCAAAAGACTGGACGCTGTGGAGAGCCATGACTACACATGCCCAGAAGTGATATGACACAATGGAAGAGGAAACTAATTTGCCACTGATAGTCTACAAATAAATTTGACATTTGATAAAGAAGTACCACGACGACATAGAGGGATTGCAAATGAGCAATACTTGCTCATTTACAAGATTTACAAGAAAACAAGAAGCTGTAGAGAGCCACGACTGCCCATGAAATAGAGACAGATAGATAGAACCCTTTGGGCTAATGGATAAAGGAACAATTATCATTAAGACAAAAAGAAATTGTAAAGAGGCAAGAATTGTTGAGAGCAACAAAATACAGGTAGCGTACCTGCGGTGAAACATGTTCGGCCAAGCTCTGTAAGGCACATCTCCCACGTACATAGAATGAGAGAGAGAGAGAGAGAGAGAGAGAGAGACTGTATACAATTACAGTCAAAGCAAACTATTCCCACAGATGCTCCTCCTGCGTATGATGGTAAAATACTTCGTGTAGTAAGGTTTTGAGGAACATGTAACCACCTTTTAATTGCTATTCTTCCCAGGTCTACCCTGACGCACTAGAGTAACTACCAGTCGAATACTATAAACATGTATATATGGCATAAGTGAATATATATTTATATGGGCAAATAGTGAACTCCCAAATTTGAACCAAAATATGAAAATAGAGACAGACTTCTCATCTACCGACCCCCCCCATTTACGGACTTCGGATGCAATGGACAAAATCTGCAGGCAAAATTTTTAAAACCGTTATGCAGGAAAAGAAACTTCCAAATCGTCAGGATGTATTTCAAAATTTGCAGTCTTAGCGGAACGAGTCGTATTAGTTCTCAAAGTGATCGCTTGGCGGCGGTGGCTGGCCTTTCAATTGTAAACAATGATGGGTGTACAGTATATAAAGTATCATACATTAGCACATGCATGAGAAAGTAGCTGGCAGAAATCTATTATTTTTGTTATTTTGCTTAATATATCTATATTAAGTATATATTTATTTACGCCATATATACATGTTTATAGTATTTACATTATGATCATAACTACTCGTGGTTACTATAGTGATTTTATAACTCAAACGTAATTCCTTCCTATCGACAAACAAACGACTTTAACAGACCACCCCATCCCTCTATTAGTCTGTTGATGAGAGGTTTGTCTGTATAAGAATACATTAGACAAACTAACCAGCAATATATTTTCCCAGTAAAAAGGAAAAAAATAATAATAAATTTACCAGAAATGCATTTTAAAATTAAATTAACCCCCCCCCCTCTAAGTATCTAATAAAAATTTTCCGAACAGTTATATTTAGGTGTAAATGTCTATGCTTAATTCGAAAATAACAAAGAAATTTTGATAAAATCATCACGTTTTGGACTTATAGACAATAAAATTTCGGAATCATTCGCGTCGCGGCAGCCATTACTGGAGTTGTTTGCATATTATTGCTGCGGAATAGAAATTCACTTGCCTTGATTATTCCGCACGCAATGAGTACTCAATTGCGCAGTAATTGAGGCAAGTAAAATCAGTAAAAAGGTCTATAACAAGGCATATCTATTCAGCAGTGAATATATGCAATGTTAGTAATGTCTGTCGTGCTGTAGCAGCCAATGACACGAATGAGTCCGAACTTTTATTGTCGATAACCCCAAAACGGTAGATTTTATCAAAATTTCTTTGTTATTTTCGAATTAAGCATGTAAATTTACACCTAAATATAACAGTTCGGGAAATTTTTATTTGATACTTAGCGCAGGGCTTAAAAAGCAAATTACCCACTAAAATTACCAAAGCTCACAAAATTAAATTTCAGCATAACCTCTTTCTCACAGACAGGATGTGGAGAGTCGCTACTACCATGGAAAGTTCTCAGACGAACTACATTCTTTGTTTCCGCCTGGTCTAACATTCACGGCTAGGACCCGCCATGCCACTTACATTGTAGCAAACCCCACCCACATTCCCTCCAGCGAGAAGCAAGTTCCGCTCAAACAGCTTCTTCCCACGAACCCACCAACCCTGTGGGACAGACTTCTAACAGGATGTTTCCCCGATCGTTACAATCTTAATCTGTTCAAGTCCAGAGTTAACCGTGATCTTTCCTTGCTATCCTGCATATAAACTACCCTTTAACGGAACCCTCTACCTCGAGTGCCCCCCGGGCCTTATACAGAGTGAACATAACTGTGGAAAAAATAAAATAAAAAATAAGGAATTGATATGCCGTTAAACAAACAAACGAAATCAAAGCACCCAAGAAAATTAAATTTCAGCATTAAATGACCCATGAGGAATCGATATGCCGTTAAACAATCAAATCAAACCATGCAAACGTACAGATACATGCGAAACGCTTAAACGAAAGCCATGAAGAAAAGAAAGTACGAGATTCTGATTCTCTAAGCGTAGCTTAGTTATGGCACAAGGACGAAAGTATGGAGCACCCAGTGAGGATCGAACTCACTACTCAGTCGTAATTGTTCCAGCGAAACAAGCTCGTTAACCATTACACCACGTCGAGGTGCCCCAGTCAGTTAGACCAGATGATTGGACGCGCTGCCTCCTGTCATTGGGATCACGCTTGAACAAAGAAGTTTGATATAGTCCGAGCGAAAAAAGAATAAATCAAGTGAAATAGTGCGAAGCAAATTTTGTGTAACTTGATTTTTATCTAAAACGTTAATTGTTTAAATACATTTTCCTCTAATCGTTTCTTTTTCTCTTTTTTGTTTTTTGTTTTTTTTTTTAATTTTTCTTTTCTTCTTTCTTTGAAATTTCAACTCAAAAAACGCACGACTTCAAATTGAGGCAAATCTAATAATGAATAAAGAAAAAGAATCCTGAAAAATTCTAAATAAAAAAAAAAACAAAAAAAAAAACTCTAACAGAGGAGAGGTCTCAGCAAGCTTGTCTTGGAGACTGTTACCATTATACCGAATTCCATAGCCATTGGGAGCACCATATCTGTAGTTTGTGTAATATGAAGCTTTTTTTTTATCTTTTATGTGATATGTCCCTTCAGAAAGTCGGAGATCATGGCCCTCCAACACTTCCTATCCTTGTTGATCTAAGCAACGTTCGATACTTTACTGTCTATCATTGTCGCCGCCCTGACGTCTATTCACCCAATCAGGTTTCCCTTTTTCCTTTCTTATTTTAAATATGTGAGTGTTAAATTTTCCAAGCCTTCTCTCCTCATAATGCACCCCAGAAATTTTCACTACGTCTATCTCCTTCATCGGTAAGGAAAGCGTACAGCATTCACGGTCATACAGGAACATGGCATAGCAAATGTGAAGCTATATTTAGTATATTTTTAAAAAGAACAATTCGTAATGGTTAACAAGTTCGTCTCGTGTATCAGTGTTAATAGAAAATTAGTAATATACTAACAATACATTTTTATATAAGAAAAATGGAAAAACATACAGTAAGATGATCAACAATATATTTTAAAAGCAGAATGGCCATCAATACATTTTATCTCTAGTTCAAAATATTTACTTGAAGCCATAAAGTGTTCAAATTACTTAGATCCCAGCATTTAATAACCCATAGTGGTTGATATATCGCTAAATAAAATCAGCCAACCAACCAGCAAGAATTAATTCTTTCATGACATTAATCCATATAATATCGTAAAATTTCTTAAATCAAACTGTATTCCGAAGCATAATTAAAATTAAAAAAAAAACTACAGCATAAAACACACATACCACCGTCTCATATCCACACAAACATGTATATGCATAAAATCTGAGAATCATCTACCATGTATTCAATTATGAAAGCAAATTGACATTTTTATTACTTCAAAGCTCCCAAGAAAATTAAATTTCGGTATTAAATGAGCCATGAGGCGTCGATATGCTGTGAAACAAATCAACCAACCGTTTTTCTATTCCTTTTTCCTCTATATTTAGCCTTTCATTGCGCATTATTAGATGAAGAGGAGTAGAATAGTTAGGTGGAGTAGAATTTGCTAGAAGAAGAAAAAAAAAAGATTAAAGTTCAAATCAGTGCTTGGCAAATCGGATCAGAAACAATCTAGTCTCACGTACCTTTATTTCATTCTCACCAGGCTTATCCAAAATCCCTTCGAGGTTAAAATTAAGCGTAATGTACTCAAGCCCCAGGAGTCAGTACTCTACAAATAACACCGCTTCAAACGATAGAAGGTTAGACTTAATCCGTGCCACTTGAGGCGTCCCCATGGGAGAACTTCTGAAGGGTAGGGTGCTTGGGTAATTTTTGCTCCTGGTCACATATATGCAGTGAACTCCCAACTTTAAATTTGGCCTTGTGGTACATTCAGTTCGATTTGGTGGGTAGATAAGAATCTATAAAGTTCGATCCTCACAGGGTGCACTGCGTTTCTGTGTATGAGTGTGCGTTTTTCAAGCTAAGTAAAGGCTATTAAATACCTATAGCGTGCCTACCGTAGTACCGCACTTAGCAAATCTCATTTTGCAGACTACCTTCCTAGAGGTGAGAGTTCAAACCACATTCCACAAACTCGTAATAAGGGATTCACTTTGAAAGCCGTCAGACACTAAGAATAAGGTATCGTTTCTTTTGTTCGGGGTATATAAATGTTATATTTTTTTATATAAATGTTTTTATGTCCCCAAAACATTTTTCAAATGTTCACTGTAACTATCAATATCAGTTTGTCCACACTCCAGATGACCTGGGTATGACGATAAACTACATCCGGCAGCAAGACCTCTGATTGCGAGTTTTTGAGGAGCGTGGAATTACCTCTTAATTGTTGTTCTCAGGTCCACCCTGACCAAGGTTGGTAGCACCCGTTAGGTTCACACCTATGGGCAAATAGTTGACTCCCAAACTAGGGTCGAAACATTTTCATAGTTAAAAAAAAATATCCAGAAATACATCTTTGAAAAAGAAATTACTAATACTCCCATGAAAATTAAATTAAGGAGTTGATATGCCACTAAACAAACCATCCACATTTCAGAAACTATGGAATTTTCTTTGGAAATTCACCAGAAATACGTTTTATGCTTTTTTTTTTGGCATCAAACAAGAAGACAAAAAGAACACCACGCAATCCACTGCTATAGAGTTTGAAAGTTTTTGTAAAATCTTTGCAATACAACATATAAAAACTCTCCTCTATCATCGAAGATCAAATGGGAAAGAAGAACGCTTCGTCGATTCATTCAAAAAAAGCATTAAAAAAAAAACAATGGAGGTGAAACTAAGAAAATGTTATTACAGCAGATTTACGTGTATATTGGGTGACACCTTATACGAATACTGTATCAGGTATGTCCTCGATAGAACTAATGGAAAGAAATTAAATCGGGGTTTAACAAACTGCTGCCGAATAAATAAAACGTCGAAAACAAAAACAAAAAATCGATACCCAGAAACACTTAAAGCCCGGCAAAAAAAAGTATCATTTCGAACTTTCAAAAATGGAAAGGAATGCTGGGATGATGGTGTAGTCGAGAGACGTGTCGGAAAGTTATTGCACATCATAAATGGTTTACATATGTACATAAAAGACAACTAAATCAAATATGAAAAAAATACTCGGACGAACAGAGCATCCGAAAGAGGAGCCGATGGTAGTTCTGCATGACGTTTTCGATGTACCTATAGCCCATACGCTCCAATAAAAGGAGGCGACAGCCTACAGAAGTAACAAAAAAAAAGTATAAATACTATAGGAAGTAAGTCTCAAAAGGTGAGATATTGTGGTAAGAGCCAGCTACCCTCCTTACTATTGTGGAATCTTCCACATTAGCTTTCCACCCCTTTCGGAAAGATGTATTCTTCCCTAAAAAAAAGCCTTAACCAATCACCACTTCGTTTCAGTAAATTCAATCTTCTATTGGTTAAGAAAAACTAAACTGTAGCAAAGTCGAAACAGATCCTTTTTCCCGCCGAGCCCCCTGGAGCCGATTTTTAGACACCAAAATCTATATAAACAACCGCTTGACTCAATTCAAGTCAGTCAGTCATCAAATTTCGTGAGATGCTACCAAACTCCACGCGTGTCAATTCACTGACTCAACATCACTTCAAAATTCTCAACAAACTCAACACAGCACCCATTGTCTGCGTGGTAATCAAATTACAATTGACTTAAAAAGTGAACGTTTTCACTACACAAACAGTAATTGTACATTTCATCAATTTAGCCAAACAGTTAAAGGCAAACAACTCTTCACAAATTAAATTCTAACTAACAAGTAACACACGCATACACACTAATATTTGAACGAACACTTTTGAGATTTTTCCTTGCAGAAACCAAATTATTTTAATTTCACTAACAAATCAAAACCATTAACTTTTATTGACCAAATTTCTGCATGAACATTCTTCATAACCTTGTCTCAATTGCCACAATCAACAAATATTCTGTTATCCTTGCATGTATAGCTATTGAATATATAAAAAATCTCTTTATTGTTGGATCTCTAACCACTGTGTCTTTAGTAATTTCTTGCAATACAAATTGTCCTTATATTCTTTATTTGATTTACATGTTGTGGGATAATGCATAATAAGCACGCATAATCTTTGCCTTTACATAAATTACCTTCTGATACATTTTCACCCAGCTACAACCCGCAACACTATCATGAATGGACTGATCCATTCATGATAAGTAATCTTGTGTAATTGTCTAAGAAAGAAAATAATACTACTGCAGTGACTTGACTAGCTGAGTATTGAATACTACTGTCATGACTGACACTGTCGAGTAAAGTGTTGTATCTTGCCAGACCCCACATTACAACAATTTCCTTTCGTCAGTTTGTCAAGGAAAAGACTTTTGATTTTTTTTTATCAAATTATATCCTCCCTCCGGGCTACGGTTTAAACTTATGCATTTTTTTATATATATATATATATATATATATATATATATATATATATATATATATATATATATTGTTACAATTTTGCTTAAATATTTTCTTGATTTCGGATGAACTTGGAAATTTCTCAGCATATTTCAATAAAGTTTTCCTTTTCCAAGATTATAATTTATAAATGCAGTTTATATATATATATATATATGTTTAACGTTCTTTTTTATAGATACAAGTATTTAAGTAAATGCTCTGTTTATAATAAACAGTATTAAATAACATTTACCGGGCTGAATGTCCGAGAAATTTTCATAGAATATATTTGTCCTTTGACAGGATTCGAACCTGCATCCTATACGGAACCGTCATTTACGCTGGCGTGCCTTACCGACCGGCTACAAAGGAGCGTCCGGTTGAATTTACTGCTTATAAACTTCAATCTTCCATGAATCTCGTACATTCATAACTGCTCTGGCGTATCAAATGTAAACAAATGACGTCATATATTAAGAAATGGACAAAGTCCGACAATTTATTTATTAAATTTATTTATTTTTATTTATTTATTTATTTATATATATATATATATATATATATATATATATATATATATGGGGAAAAAAGTGTCAGTTGAACCTATATCCTCCTGTGTCAGCTTAAACTGATATCTTCATTTTGCCATATATTGCAATCACTATGCTTAAAGTTTGTATTTTCTTGGTTTCACCTGCTCTTGATAAGAACCTCCCATCAGTGGTTAACTGGGACAGAAAATGGCTTGTAAATATTAACGCCTCAAAAACAAAATTGCTTTCATTTAACCACCACAGAGAATCTTTTTTAGCCTGCCATCAGCATGAGTGACTTTAGACTCTTGGAGAGCACCACACTGTGCATTCTAGGCCTCAAGATTTCAACAGACTTGAAGTGGAGTGACTCCATCGAATCAATAGCTGCATCCACTGCAAGGAAAGTTAGGTCACTGTGTCGTGCCAGAAAACTAGAAAGTTTCTACTTTCATCTCGAAGTTCTTGACAAAATCCGAAGAAGGAACTGTAATGTAATCGAACCTGACCTGACATCTCGACTTCAGTCACTTTCTCACCGACGTGACGTGGCTTCCCTCTGTCTTTTCTACTAATATTTTCATGTTAACAGCACTGACGAAGTTTTTTCACCTGGTGCCTCGACTACATGAATTTAAATGTGCTACTAGATTGGCATTTAGGTCCCACCCTTTTACTGTTGAAATAGTTAAATGCAACACTTCTGCTCCAAGAGTTTCTTTTCTCGCCTGTGGAATTCCTTTCCATTTACTTGCTTCCCTAATAACTACAATCTTCAAAAATTTAATTGCAACGTCAATCGCCATCTTCCTTCTTCTCGAATCTCGATAATCTTTTGTCTTTTCCTCAAGTCTCCCTATACTCATTCATTTCTCTCAATGTAAATCCCTGCATACTA
The DNA here is from genome assembly GCA_903632075.3 of Acanthosepion pharaonis. Lineage (NCBI taxonomy): Eukaryota > Metazoa > Mollusca > Cephalopoda > Sepiida > Sepiidae > Acanthosepion > Acanthosepion pharaonis. Next base: position 2,994,613 of record CAHIKZ030000602.1, read on the forward strand.
GAAGCATTTCCACGTTGCTTGGGGGTGATATGATTTTTAAAAAATGAATATATAAAATTCAGGAATTTTTCAATATATTTCAATTACATTTTCGCTTTCTGAAATTAAAATAAATGGACAAAAGAATATGAAAGTTCAAAGTGGAGCTAAGACTATATTTGTCTAGCTGACGCCTTCTTGTTTTCATAAGTTGTGACGATTTTGCTAAAAGTTCATATTTTCATGATTTTAGATGAAAATGCGGAATATTTCCAGCATATTTCAGTAATTGTAATCTATAATTGTAATTTAAATATTTGAAAACAAAAAAGACGTAAGTTTAAACTGACCCTAGGAGAATATGGTTTTCACTGACGCTTTCATTTTTCTATGTGAACATTTTGTTTAAAGTTACTATTTCCTTGATTTTAGATGAAAACCCGGAAATTTTCCAACATATATCAATGGAATTTTCAGTATTCGAAATTATAGTTTACTTTCATAAAGACTCGCAAAAATCTCACGCTTTTCCTATTTGAATTTTCTTATGAATTTTAATTAAGTTAACTGATTGAATAATCTCATGGCGAGTTCTATGACAATAAAATATGCGTAGAAATTCCCTTATCACATCGTTAAATATGCTTAACAACTTTGACAAAATATTGCAATAACAATAATAAATATGAATGCTGGTTGTTATTTTAAGAAGTGGGTACAAATGAAAAGATTTTAAATTGACAATATTTTTCATTTCACTGAAACAGACGTTAAAAACTTCTATCTTTCTTTTTTCAATTCTTTATTGATTTCATTTTCTCACTGAAACAAAGTAGCGTCTTTGATATCTATTTTGTTTTTCCACGTAATCAAAACAAAATAATCCATTATCTATAAAGTATTAGCAGGAGATGTTAAACACTTTTAGCTTACCTTCTTCCTTCCTTTCTTTCGTTCATTCTTTATCTCACTGAAACCAAGTAGTGCCTTTTCCTCTCTTTGTACACGATCGATTTTTGGTTTGGTTTGCTTTACGGTATATCACCCTCAATGGGTTATTTAATACCGACAAGATTTTTATTGCTGATAATTTTTTTTTTCTCAAAAATGCATCGCTGCTTATAATTTATCCTTCAAAAAATTGATTGCTGGTATTAAAACCAATTTTTATACTTTCACAGTGCCCTAACCCCAGCTTAGGGGCCAAACACCTGCCCATAGCTATGACCCATACAGGCGCTATCACACCGAGCCAGAGTGGACCCAGGAACACCAGCAATCAAGAGGCGGTTCTACGCTCCTCAAAACCTCTTGATCAGAGGCCTTGCTGTTGGACGCAGTTCATCATCTTACCCAGGATGCGGATGTAGTTTATCGCCATACCAAAGATGGTCTACACGATCGAAACGGAATAGTCGATTATTTATGAGGTATTGGCAAAGCGTAACGGCCGTGCAAACTAAGGAACAAATGAATGGAGGGGCAAGCACAGTTAAAATAGCATAATTTTAGTTCAGTTATATGGGAAAAGAAGGGGTCAGTTTAGACTGACGCCAACAGGCAATGAGGTTTATGCTTCTAAACGACATTCCAGATTTTATGCAAGTTCCTGTTACATCTTTTACCAGTCTTACAAGTTCTGCAGAATTCTGGCGCATTGTTTGATCTGGAGCACAAAATCTGTTTTTTAACCTTATGACCCATTCTCGAAACATGCTTGCACCTACTTAATTGTTCCTACACACAACAGTTATCCATTGCCTAACTGTCGCTGTATTTGAAGATTAAACAGTCAAATGTAAAATTTATATTCATATGTGATTTTTACAAGACTCTGCGTCACTAGAATTCTAAAAGCAAAATATATTACATATTTTACGTCCATTTACATGGACGGCGGGTCATAAACCTCCTCCCGCATTCCGAGTGTAGACGTTTTGATAGCATGGAAAGACTTATTAGTGACACTACTTGGTTTCAGTAAAAAAAAAAAGATAAAAGTGCTTAATGTCTCCTGTCAATACCTCATAAATAATGGAGTATTTCTTCGTGATCGCTTTAGAAGAAAAAAGTTATTAAAGAGGCTACTTGGTTTCAGCGGGAAAATGAAAGAAAGAAAAGATAAAAGTGTTTAACGTCTGTTTCAGTGAAATGGAAAAGTTGTCAAGCTCAAATATTTAATAGGGGAATTTCGACGTATAATTTATTGTCGTAGAACTCACCATGAGATTTTTCAATCATTACCTGAAGAATTAAGAAATTTCAAATAGGAAAACCGCGACATTTTCCCGAATCAAAACTAAATAAATACGCCTGGCAAATGGGAAGTAGCTGAATCGAAAATCGAGATTTGGTCCTGAAAGAGAATTTTGATTTCGTGACAAAAGAGTGCAATGGCTGCCAGTAAAACTGAAACACAATTATTGTTGCCTTTTGTACCTCTTATTCTATTTGTACCCCGATGATGATGATTTCTGATAATGATCATGATTGTGATAATATACATGTATACACAGGACTATTCGAAAGGGGACAAATCCAAAGAAAAAAGTGATACCAATTTTCGACTAAGATTTCGACTAAATTAGCCTTTTGTTTGTGAGAGGGTGAAAAGCTTGAAGTAAGAGTTAAATAACTTAGAGGCGGTAGGAGAAAAAGGAAAGAACGAACGTAGAAAAAGGAAGAAGACGAGAAGGAGAAAAAGAATATGAAATGAAAAGCAGAAGAAAAAAAAACGTGGTCAAATGTTGAAAGAAGAGAAGACAGGGAAAAAAGAGGAAACGAACGAGAAAAGAAAGAAAGAAAGAAAAATAACGAAGAAAAAGAAACGAATGAGATATTAAGAAAGAAAGAAAGAAAGAAAGAAAGAAAGAAAGAAAGAAAGAAAGAAAGAAAGAAAGAAAGAAACGGAAATGGTAAGAGAAGAAAAATAACAAGAAAAAGAAACGAATGAGATATTAAGAACGAAAGAAAGAAAGAAAGAAAGAAAAAGAAAGAAAGAAGATATATGTAGAATTAAGAAGAAATAGAGGACAGAGAGAAAAGATTTAGGTAAAAGAAAGAAAGAAAGAAAGAAAGAAAGAAAGAAAGAAAGAAAGAAAGAAAAGGAAATGGTAAGAGAAGAAAAATAACGAAGAAAAAGAAACGAATGAGATATTAAGAAAGAAAGAAAGAAAGAAAGAAAGAAAGAAAGAAAGAAAGAAAGAAAGAAAGAAAGGCAAATGTCGAAAGAAGAGAAGAATGGGGAAAGAGAAAATAAACGAGAAAAGAAAGAAAGAAATTAAAAATGAAATAAGGGAAAGAGAAACTCTATAATAATGATGTAGAAAAAGAAAGAAAGAAAGAAAAAAAGAAAGAAAGTAAGAAAGAAAGAAAGAAAAAAGAAAGAAAGAAAGAAAGAAAGAAAGAAAGAAAGAAAAGGAAATGGTAAGAGAAGAAAAATAACGAAGAAAAAGAAACGAATGAGATATTAAGAACGAAAGAAAGAAAGAAAGAAAGAAAGAAAGAAAGAAAGAAGAGAAGAGAAGAATGGGGAAAGAGAAAATAAACGAGAAAAGAAAGAAAGAAATTAAAAATGAAATCAGGGAAAGAGAAACTCTATAATAATGATGTAGAAAAAGAAAGAAAGAAAGAAAAAAGAAAGAAAGTAAGAAAGAAAGAAATAGAAATGATAAGAGAAGAGAAATAAGGAAGAAGAGAAGACGAACAAAGAAGGAAGAAAGGTGTTTGGAAGAAAACGTAAAAATGAATGAAAGAAAGGGTATAGTTTTTGAAAGAAAGACAGGAAGGGCAACAAGGCTTTCCCGCTATAAACAGAATCACTAGAAAAATTGTGCAAATTTTGATCGATACAAATTGATGCTCGGGGTACAAATAATGAACGAATGGTATTCAAACAATGGAGTCTCTACGATAAAGGATGTTCCCTATCATATCCCAGAGTTGGCCAGGATATCGGTGTTTACGTCATATCCGGATTTGGCAGCAGCCCTAAACATGGCCGACACACACCGCAGTTACCGACTTCCGGCATATTAGTGAAGAGTCACGTTCAAACTTCCTCTTCCCTTTCCCAGCGTTCCAACACAAACAAAAATGACAATGAACAACTATTGACTTATGCCTTAAACAATATCAGACATCGAATCAAATAGTATTCTTGATCAAAATGCGATGAAATTCACATTTGTCTTGATTTAACTTAATATCAAATAATTCATGGACCGTGATTCAAAATCAAAGAAAAGTATGCTTTCTTTCGCGTGTCTAATTGTGTTATTCAATACTTTGGCGTCAAACAGAATACAAACGTGTGAAAATCTATCTGTATGCGCATGCGCATATTGTTAAAGGTGCTGCCTGGATTATCTCTCGTCAAGAGTCTCCATATTGAAATATTACAAAAGGCCTTGCTGTGGAACGATGTCTCGTACGCCAATGTAACAGTATTTGAATTTCTATGTTTTCCATGAATAAACTCTTGTGATAAAGTCAAATTAAACTAATAAACGTCTTTTGTCTCGCATATCTTTAACTGATCTTTCATCTCTCTTGTCATGGGGTCTTCTTATACTAAAACTAGCCATGTTTGTCGTTCGTGTCCGACGTAGCCAAGAAAAATCTGTTAAGTCATAAGGTGAAATGTTTTTTTTTATCTATGTGTGCACGGAAAAGAAGAAAAAAATCAGCGCTAAAATGAACAGAGAAAACTGAAAGTATAAATGAAAACTTACAGTAACATTGCTCGAATAGAGAGAGAGGGTGAGAATAATTAATTGGTTTGTTTGTTTAATGGCATATCAACTCCTTGTGGGTCATTTAATACCGAAATTTAATTTTCTTGTGAGGTTTGAAGTACTAAAAACATGCTATGAAAGGAAGATTTCGTTAGAAACAAATAAAAGAATTGATATGTGGTGTCCGTCCTTATATATGGCAGTGAATGCCTGGAAAATCTCACCAGAAATGATGCGAAAATCGAAGAGATCGGAAATATAGGTCTACAGAAAGCGACAGAAAATCCATGCACAGAGCGATTAAGTAACGTGAAAGTCTTGAAGAAAATGGCCACAGAAAGAACGCTCCTACTCAGAATCAGAAAAGGACAGCTGAAATTCCTTGGACACCTAATCAGGAAGAAGAGCTTGGAAAACTTAACCCTCACGGAGCATATTGTGGGCAACAGAGACAGTGGAAGGCAGCGAGCTACTTACTTGACAAGGTTGTATGAATAAATGGCGAAACGGAGGATGGCGGGAAGCTTAGAAAAGGGAGAATAATTTGTAAGGGACACAAAAAACAGCGTTTTTTTATGTTTATTTTTATTGCCGTTGTCTTTAAATGCTGGCTTTCTTTGGAGCCATGACTGAGGATTAATGAAGAGAAAAAAAGGGGGCATAATACAATAAAACTGGAAAAGAAAAACACACCCCACGAATGTATACTGTATATACAAGATGGCGGTCGACTCAGAAATGATTCCGTTCGGGTTAAAATCAGAAAAAAACAGTTGAAACTTCTAGGACACATAATAAGGAAAGAGGGCTTGGGAAATTTAACACTCACAGGACATATTTAAGGCAAGAAGGACAGAGGAAAGCAGTGCATAACCTACATAACAATCTTGTGTAAATGGTTTGTTGAACCTTTACTAAGAACAGAAAGTTCTAGTTCCACGTGCCACGGCACAGTGGATAAAGGCGTTGGTTAGAGCCAGTGACAGGACCCAAAGAGTGTGAGTTCAATACCTAGTTAAGGCATTGTAGTACTTGAAGAGATGATCTGACATCCATTAAACAAGGACACGTGAAACTAGAACAGTCTACCCCAGTGAGCGAAATAAAGGTTTCAGTTCGGCATTCCAAACACCTGAAGAAGTCCGGAGCGTACAACGGCCGAAGCGTTGCAATAAATATGGCGACAAAGATGAGGATAATAGTCGGAATAATGTAAATGATGTAGAAAAATAAAGTATAATATATAAAAAAAAGATTCGCATTATAATTAAATACGTTTGCGGCTTCTCTCTTTAATATATATGTATACACACACACACACGTGTATATATATATATATATATATATATATATATATATATATATATATATGCGAGGAAGTGCTAAAAATTTCTCAGTACACACACACACACACACACACACACATATATATATATATATATATATATATATATATATATATATATATATGCGAGAGATGCTAAAATTTCAGTACACGCGCGCACACATACACACACACACACACACACACACACACATATATATATATATATATATATATATATATATATGCGAGGAAGTGCTAAAATTTCTCAGTACACACACACACATATATATATATATATATATATGCGAGGTAGTGCTAAAAATTTCTCAGTACACGCACACACCTGTATATATATATATATATATATATATATATATATATATATATATATATATATATTGTATAGTATTTAGACAGAAAATGTTCTTTAAGACAAATATTATTTAAAATGTTAAGCATTTTGTGTCGATTAATTTTAGCGAACGACTTTTTCAAATTACGAATAATCCTTCTCAGACAGGGAGGAAATTACCTCTGAATTTCGTCGAAGTTAATTCCAGAAGAAAAGTATAAGTAATTCGGTCTAATCTTTTAAATTTCTGAAGCCATCATCACCATATGTAGAAACAATTATCGACTTTCTTCTTTTTTTTTATTTTATATTTTGTTTTTATCTATACAGATTTAATGACGCGGGCTCTTATAACTTAAACTCAAGCTTCTTTCACTAATTACGATTGAGTTCGATCCTCACTGGGTTCTCCATACTTTCAGCCTCGTGCCACATCTAAGCTCCGCTTAGAAAATCATAGGTATTGCCGTTAAGTTCGCTTTAAAGCTCAATGTTGTGTCACAGCCATACTTTATTCTTGAAGAATAAAGTTGATAAACTGAAATGGAAATCATTTATGAATCAACCTAAAGTGTGACTATTACTGCTAATAATGCAAGACTCTTCGGTAAACCGAATCGAGTTCTCTCAGTCACTGTGTGTTTATCTGAAAATAAATAAATTCACCTTCAACGGCTTAGGGGTAGAATCTCCGATTGACGCCAGTTCAGCCTGGTTTCGATCCAAGCTAGAGGCAACCAGACGTCTAGCCTCAATGAGCTGTGATACATCGAAACTGTCCGTGTGTGGATGATATTATATCAGGTCATCCCATAAGTTCTGTCCGAATTTTAACTTTTTGTTAACGAAATTTAAAGAGTATTTTATAATGTCTAATGGAGCAGAACATTATTTTTATGTTTAGATGCATTTAAACTGATCAAATTTTATTTCAGAGAACAATAAAATTAAATTTTGTTTGATTAAAACCCTGCTAACATGGAAGTACCCAAGAATCATTTGAGGCACATAATGCATTATGAGTTCAAGAAAGGAAACTCAGCAGCTGAAGCCGCGAGAAACATTCACTCAGTTTATGGAGAGGAATGTGTGAATGAAAGAACTTGCAGAAGATGGTTTGCAAAATTCAGAGGTGGAAATTTCACCCTTGAAGATGAAGATCGAACCGGACGTCCAGTTGAGTTTGATGAAAAGTTTCTTGAAGCAGCCCTTGAAGAAAATCCTGCTTTATCAGTTGAGGAATTGGCAGTGGTTCTCAGTTCAAACCATACAAATGTTCATCGTCATCTTCAACAACTTGGAAAAATTCCTAAACTTGGAAAATGGGTGCCTCATGAATTGTCTGAAAACAACCTCAAATCCCGAGTTGACATTTGCTCTTCTCTCCATTCTCACAAACTTGTTTCACCTTTTTTGGATAGACTTGTGACTGGCGGCAAAAATAGATCTTTTATCGAATTGTTAAGCGTCGTAGACAGTGGCTTGGTAAAGGAGAAGGACCCCAGCCACAGGCTATTATGGAACTTCATGGGCAAAAGGTTCTTCTTTTAATCTGGTGGGATCGCCTAGAAATAATCCACTTTGAATTCTTACCACCTAATGCAACAATTAATGCTCAAATATACTGTCAGCAATTAGAGCGTCTGAACCTAGCTTTGAGGAAAAAAGACCTGCTCTAGTGAATCGAAAAGAGGTGATGTTTCATCCGGACAATGCGCGACCCCACACAGCAAGAATCACATCACAAAAGATCGAAGAACTTGGACGGGAGAAAATTCCTCATCCACCTTATTCTCCCGATCTTGCTCCTTCAGACTACCATTTGTTTCGTAGCATACAGAATCATTTGGAAGAAACAGCTTTTGTAACACAGGAAGAGGATAAAACTGATATTTGTGAGTTCTTCGAATCAAAGCCAAAAGAATTTTACAGTAATGGAATTACAGTGTAACCCGGATATAAGAGACCCTTATATAAGAGAAACCCGGATATAAGAGAGATTTTCTCTGTTCCCAAATTAGAGCCTGTGTTAATGTACAGTGAGCGAAATAAAGGGTTCATTTCGACATTCCAAACACCTGAAGAAGGCCGGAGCGTACAACGGCCGAAACAGTTGTAATAAATAAGGCGACAAAGATGAGCACGAATAATGTAAATAATGAGGATGAAACGCGTCGGCTAAATTTTCCTTTTGTCTCTTTATTCATATTGTCCTTTTACAGATATACTGAATTTTTTTACACACACACACATACACATACACACAGATATATATATATATATATATATATATATATATATATATTGCGTCCTCAGTAATTCCTACTCAAGTTCAAGTATTTTTCCCTACATGTTGTCCATCTTTTTATTAATAATTAATAATTAATCTTTTTAATAAGAAGAAGAAGAAGAATACCTTTATTAACCTTGATTTAGTTCTATTGAGCTAAATTCGAAACCAGTTAGCTACCTCGTTTTTCATTTTTTTTTCCTTTTAATTGTTTTCATGAGTAGTAATAAAAACAAATTTTGACTATTTCTGTCGGTCATTTATATATATATATATATATATATATATATATGTAAGCAAATATATGGATATCGATCCGACAGTATGAAGAAAAATATACTGAAAAACAAACAAAAATCCTAATATGCGATTATGCTGTTTTAATGTTTAATATCAACGTCGGACGTTTCGGTCTAATAGACCGTCTTCAGGACATATTCATAAAACATAATTAACATAGACCATATACAATTTAACATGAAAAAGACGATGGACATAAAAGCAATACCAATCTAAACAGATAACTGAAATCTTTTATAAGATCAGCGTTCCGTTTAAATATGATCACGTCGTCGTCACGTGGGCGACGTTGTGAAAACGTATTTCTAAAATTTGAGTATTTTGAATGAAAAACGAAAATAATTTTATTTTGATCTAAAACTTATATGTACGTTTGTCGAGCATTAATCTTGCTAGAAAAGGGGAAATTTGTTGTAACTGGACTGCTGGGTTTTTTTTTTGTTTTTTTTTTGCTTTTATCATTTATTCAGTGGCTGAATTTTGCGTCGCTGAGATCATCATTGCTCTTTCTTGTATCTGTTGTTCATGGTGACATTCAAGGCAAGTGCTATGATTTGCCGGTTTCTTTTTACACATCCCTCCTCTCAAAAGTTCCTCAGACTACTCGTAAAGCTGTTGACCTCTGAATCGCAGCTCCTACGACCACGCTGGCGACTGGCCGATGGCCGCTTGTCACAGGTGTGTCCGGGAGATGCGTTCTCCTTCACTGGTCGGGTCGGAAAGTCATTCAGCCTACCCTCACACAGTTTAGACGGCATGACGACGCCATTGATGGGTAAATGGTTGTCGTAGTGCTCCTATGATTTCTTGGAGCCATGTGTAAGAGTTGGATGTAGGCCGTAGACCAGTAGAGTTCTGCATCCAAAAATCACCTGAGTAAAGCAGAGTCGACCGCTCCGGTACTACCACTGACAATACACTCCTTTTTACAAAACAGACAAATCTAATATCAGAGATAATAAAAGGCATTGCCTGGCCTCTGACTTGCAAAGAGAGATAGCCATGTAGCACATGTCTCCTTCCATTTTGGAACAACGATTCCATAAGATGGACAACTATGAAGGCAAGACGAAAAGATGCGGTAACATACGCCATTTTGTGGCAGAATATTCTAAAGCCAATATTGTCCAGATAATGATAGGTCTTGTTTATTTGAATAAATGATTTACTGAATGAATACAAAAGAAATTATGTCGATTCAAAATACCGCGACGTTAATACTAAATAGGTTGAGGTTATCTTTTCTTGGCTTTACGGCAGGGAAATTTTGTATCTCAGCCGACCATGATGGGTACTGCACTTTTATAACTCCATGACCTTACTGGCTTCTTTTACTGGAAAAGAGGAAGATGAAGTAGCAACAAATTAACGAGAGATGTCTGCCTATTGTATAAACAATGTCCCCAAATCTTAGCATCTGTACAGGCTTGTACTCTGATGACTGGCAACAGTGAAAGTAGATATCAAGATCAGATACATAGATAGATAGATAGATCTATCTATCTATCTATCTATCTATCTATCTATCAGTCATCAGAGTTCATCTATCTATTTATCTATCTGTCATCAGAGTTCCTCTATCTATCTATCTATCTATCTATCTATCTATCTATCTATCTATCTATCTATCTATCTGACCTTGATATCTACTTTCACTGTTGCCAAATAGATAGATAGATATATAGATAGATAGATAGATAGATAGATACTGAAAATGAGAAGTTTGGACAATATAAGAAAGCTTTTGATAGAGTCTGTGAGAGAGTGATTGCATGCAGAGAAGAAAATAAAATATAATCTGCGAAAGTGAGTAATGAGAAAAAAGTTAAGAGAAGGAGAAAGAAAGAGGGGAAAGGAAGCCAAATTAACAGTTTAAAGTAGATATGAAAATAATGGGATAGATAGATAGATAGATAGATAGGTAGATAGATAGATAGATAGATAGATAGATAGATAGATAGATAGATGGATGGATGGATAAATTGTCGTCTAAATTACGCAAAAATGAAAATAATACTGATATCTCATTTTAATAGATATACATGTTTCGATGGGTAGATTGTCGCCATTTTAGATTTTTAATTTCGCGCATGCGTGTTTTCCTTTCTTTTTTCTTTTTTTTTGTCGACTGCACGCTATAGTCGAGTCAGTTGGCTACTGTCTGTGTATAAAAACGAGCACCGTTACGCAATCCACCCCGCCAGAAATTTGGAAACAGCATGCTGTAGGGATTGAGACTCACATAGAAAATTTCAGTGTTTGGTTGTAAACTTGAAGACAGTGAAGAGGATTCGGAAAGAGTTGGATGAGTCTAATGGTGATCACGAAGGTACGGCAATTCGGAAAACTTACTCTGATCGTTCTGATATAAAAGAACACTCCCGGATTTATTTACATTATTCGGACTATTGTCGCCATATTTATTATAACGTTTCGGCCGTTGTATGCTCTGGCCTTCTTCAGGTGGTTGGAATGTCGACCTGAACCTTTTATTTCACTCACTGGGATAGACTGTTCTAGTTCTACGTGCCATGTTTAATAGATGTCAGTTATCAGTTATCTCCTGTTAATTCCCCTCTGAAAGTTCTCCACTGCCTTAACCGGGTATTGAACTCACACTCTTTGGGTCCTGTCACTGGATCTAACCAACGTTTTTATCCAATGTGCCACGTGTCCTTGAGGAATTTATTGGTGAGAGCTTAATTCTCAACATGGAGGACTATATCAAGTGCCTTGAGGAGATAGTGCTGCCCTGGGTCAAGAGGGTGGCTGCTGGAAAACCCAATGTCTGGCAAGAGAACTCTGCGCCATGCTACACAAACAAGAGAAAACACTCATGGTTGTCAGACAATTTCTGCAACCCCATTATCCCTTACATCTGGTCGAGTAACTCTCCAGACTTCAACCTACTTGATAATTATGTATGGGGTGCAATTGACCGAGAGACCAACAAAACTCTTTGTAACACCAAAAGATGAACTGAAAGGAAGGATTATGGCAGCGTTCACCAACTTAATCAAGGAGATGGTCCAGAACAGTTGCAGGAAATTCCGAAGTTGTCTGGACGCCAGGGTTGAAGCCAATTGCGATTTTATTGAAAAAAAAATTACTCTTTAATATCTTAACATATTTTTTGTGTAATTTGGGTAAATATATCTGTTAAAAATGAGATGTCTGTTTTATTTTCCCTTTCACGTAATTTAGATGACAATTCATCCATCGAACCCCGCAAATGCTACTTCTGAATCATATGCTTTTTGTTCCTACTTTGCCTGAACGAAAATGCTCAACATTCGCCAGTTTTCCCAATGGAAATATAGTCACAAAACCAAAGTTTGAAGAAAATATTGGCCATTTTTCATACATTCTAAGCGCAAACAAATAGGAAATAATAGTTGTTGCCCAAGGACAAAAATCCTGTTATACACTGTAGTAGAGGGTAGATTCATAGAGGGTAGATTCTGCCACAGAAAAAAAAAAGAAGGAAGGGCAACCAATCATTTCTCAAACAATAGTTTTTATCGCTTTTTATTTTATTCGACAAACAGGTATTTTATTCGTCCCGGGTATGACGATAAACTACATCTGCGTCCTGTGTAAGACAATAAACTTCATCCAGCAGCAAGGCCTCTCATCAGGAGGTTTTGAGGAGCGTGGAACCACGTTTTAATTGCTAGTATTCCCAGGTCCACCCTGACCCGGGGTGGTAGCACCTGTTAGGGTCCCAGCTATGGCCAAATAGTTAACCCCGAAACTGGGGTAAAAACTATGAAAGTGTAGAAATAGGTTTTAATACCAGAAATACTTTGTTAAAAATTATTATCAGCAATAAATTTTTGAAGAAAAAAATTTATTGCCAGCAATACATTTTTTGGAAAAAAAATATTGCCAACAATACGTTTTTGGGAAAAAAATATTACCAGCTATACATTTTTGAGGAAAAAACTATTACTAGCAATACATTTTTGAAGGAAAAAATTATTGCCAGAAATAGATTTTTGACAAAACAAAATATTACCAGCAATAAAAATTTTGTCGGCATTAAATAACCCATTGAGGTTGATATACCGTAAAACACAACAAACCACGTATTTTATTAAATTTTCATGTTTTTTATTTGATCTTTTAATTTTCATTGTTCCCCTTTTCATGTAGGTTTTGTTTTTTCTTGTCCTTCACTTTTCGAAGAAGCAGTCATGGAATCAAAGACAAAAAGAAGAGGGAAATGAAGGGAAGCAAAAAAGTACCGTATGTGACGGCATATAAGACGCACGGGTGTATAAGACGCACCCCATTTTCAGCAGGGAAAATCAAAAAAAATAGCAATTAGTAAAATTAGTAAGACTATTAGTAAATGTACAGCCTAGGTTATATTTATGAGATATTATTTTGGTTAAATAAATCATGATTACGATTAAACGAAAAATAATAGGGGAAAAAAAAATCAGCTTATAAAAACTTTATTATATCCAAAGGTCAGAAAACAAAATAAAAATCAAGCAATTATTACAACTGAGCAAAACAGTAGTTGCCATTAAAATTTTATTCATCTTTAAATCCATAAAATTCGTCGTCTTCGTTATCAAAACTCTGATACTCATTTTCAATACTACTATTATCGTCGTTAAATAAGGCGCCATCTTCCATTCCATTAAGAGCATTGGTAATGCCACACTTTTTAAAAGATTTCACAACAATTTCTGTTCTAATATTATCCCAGACTTGTGCAATGCTGGGTCTTTCTGTTCTTCCTGTAAGTGTAAGGTAGGGTTGAGGTATTGCCTACCAGTTTAGACCTTCACAGCTAGCATCCAGCATTCGATTGTCACGGTGGAAAATCCCCGTTCGTTTCGTGTTCCTTTGCTAAGGAAGAAGTTCCACTCAGACAAGATCTTCACCAGTACTGTTGCTTTGTGGAACAGACAAGCAAGATGATGTTTCCCTGACAACTACAACATTTTATCTTCAAGTCTAATGTCAACCGATATCTATCCTATACGTCCTTATAATATACATTCCTCCTTCCTCCTTCCGCCTTCTCTTACAATTAATTCACTTAGTAATCCTCTACCTTGGGTGAATTCTGATTCTTGTATTGAAAGAAGTATCAGTGAATAAAAAGGAGATTGATATACATTGGTTAATACTGGAATTATTTCTTCAAGTCTTTTTTTTTTGTTTTCTTTTTTCGAAACTGCATTTCTGTATCTAAAATAAGAAATGAATAAAAAATAAAATTATGTCAATGTAATTCAAACTATAAACAACTACTTCCAGTTGAATTGTTCTCAAAATTAATGACTTATTCAGTTGTCTGGAGAAAATTTCTTTTGGGCGGTCTATCTCCGGCTTCAGAAGTATTTTTAATTTCAATCAGAAACCTAGATATGCAATTAAAGATGGCAGAGACATTTAGCCCGGCAGAATCATTATTAAAAGACTTTATGTCAAAAAATCGAGTGGTTCAAGAGTCAGCATTCTTCGAATTCCACCATTGTCGATTTGTTAAGTTGGCTTCTTGACCTGTCAGATGATCCTAGAAAGTGCCTGGAAACTATGCCACCGTTTAACCGCTTTTGGGCGTTTACACAATCATAAAGATGGCGAATCTTCTTCGGCATTCGTCCGTCTCCAAAGACTATTCACTGTTGGTGTGATTAATGCTTTCGGGCACAAGCCTTGGTAGACACGGGATAAACAGACTCTTACGCAAACAGCAGCTCCTCCCTGTCCACGGTAGAGGGTTAATGAATGAGGTTGTTCAAAGTAGAAAACTGTTGACCCGAGACATGAAGATGTTAATATTATAGCGACCAGGAAAGCATCCTCTCAGGAGTCTGTTTCACAGTAGCAGTTCTTGGGAAGAAGCTGCCCGAATGGAACTTCCTTCTTAGCAATGGAATGGGAACTATTCACTTTAACTCTGTCAAGACTGGAATGTGAGGACAGGGTAGATCCTTCCCAGGTATGGCAGCAAGATTCTATTTTATGGTCTGATCTGATTCGTGTAAAGATAGAGCCAATGCGAAAGAGGCACGGTCGAGTAATGCTTATTGGCTCGGAGTGAGAAATCGGAGAGCCGAGTTCGAATTCCAGTCGGATCCATTACATTCACTTATGTGCTAATATCCTTGGGAAAGGTATGAAGCCCCCACTTCTCCACCCGGTCAGCTATAGGTAAATAGCAAGACAGACTAGGTTCTATAGCCTTGGGTGGCAACCGGTCTAGGAGAAATGTTGTAGTAGGATCCACCTAATTTGCATAGTGGAGTACCGACCATATAAATATGGTTGGTACCGGGAAGAGAGTGAGGAATCAAGAGATTCAACCAGAGACTCTGCCCGACTGCGACTCAGTCAACACCTTTTCCAGGAACGGTCTTACCAGGAATATACAAAAGACTATATGTAAATATTGTGTACACTTTCTTGTTTCAATACATTTTGTTCTAAGTACATTTTTTGTTGTATTATTATTCCATGCATTAGTCAAGTTTCAACAAGAAAGTAGCCCTGAATTCAAAACTGTATGTAGCCCTGAGGCAAGCACATACTCTACAGCTAAAGATCGTTCGCATTCGCTGGATTAACCCGACGGTGGTCGAATAAGCATGAAAGATAGAGAATGCCAGATGGCGTCAGACACTTTCTGGGCCTGGACAAGGAACAGACCATTTTTCCAGCATCTTTAGCGATGTTTTTATTTTATTCATGAGTTCTACTTAATGTCTTGGGGAAATTTAGTACTATAGACGTTCAAAACAAGGAGAGTAGAACCTTTCATCATGACTGAAAAAATTCAGGGACTACTCGCTGATGATGAAAAGTTACTAGTTTGGTTTTGGGGACACTAAATGTTGCAAGCCATTTTCTCCTATTGATCTGTTAGAATTAGATCAGATGAGAGATCAGCTACCAGGGCTCTGGTTGTCTAGATTTTTGGAAATGCACCTATAAATTATGATATTAGCGGTCAACATAGAAGCAATAATGATGCATTATGTCCAACATGAGGAGTCTTACTCCGAAATAACTTTATTCTATCATATATTACAGCATAGATTAGAATACGGGAAAGATGACAGTGAGAGATAAAAGGAGTGAGAGAGGAGGAACACTCATACCCTAATGCATAAGCATATATATATAAACATAAACACAACCATATTAAAAATGCTAGACATTTTGATTGAGAATTAGACTACTGTGCGTTTATGTGGAATAAATGTGCATAGTTCAACCTGGTTTTGATGAAAATTAACTTAATTCCCGGTATTCCTGCATTAGAAAAATTTTCCCAATATCTTAGCCCTGTGGGAAACTAATTTAAATTCAGTATCTGTCTATATTTCTGAGATGAAGCATTATGTACACTATTTACATTATTCGGACTATTGTCCTCATCTTTATCGCCAACGTTTCGGTCGTTGTACGCTCCGGCCTTCTTCAGGTGGTTGGTAGGTCGAACTGAACCCTCTATTTCACTCGCTAGGGTACACTGTTCTAGTTCCACGTGCCATGTTTTAATGGATGTCACTTATCAGTTATCTCCTGTTAATTCCCCTCTCCAAGTTCTCTAATGCCTTAACCGGGTATTGAACTCACATTCTTTGGGTCCTGTCACTTTATCCACTGTGCCATGTGTCCTTGAGGACACTTGACAGTGGATAAAGTGGACACTTCGGCATTCTTCAGGTGGTTGGGATGACGATCTGAACCCTTTATTTCATCCACCGAGGTAGATTGTTCACTGTCACTGGATCTAACTGACGCTTTTTTTCCACTGTACCATGTGTAATTTAAATTCTTCTACAGCTACCAATGAATTCTCTGCTCCTGGCTATCTTCCTATTTGTCGAAAAGATTTTGGATACATATGCATGGTCTTGGTGTTTGCATCCGGGAGAATCTTCCAATCGCAAGGGAATTTTTACTTGAGTACCCAAATTATTCTTTCGATTTTCTTTATTGCACTCTGTTAGCTATAGCTTTTTCCTTTATCGCTTTCCTTCTTTTCAGGACTGTCAGCATATTAGGCAAAATATCTGACAATATAGAAATTTCTCTGTGTTTGGTGATATTAATGTTCATTCCATCAAGTGAAGAAATCATTCCAGTGTTACTGATATTGCCGGTATTATGACTATAATTTTTCCGTTAATCAGTCTCCCAAACATTTCCCTACTCCCTAGTAATTCTGAACAACATTCTTCTTTACTTGATTTGTCGCTTGCCTCCTCTCCTAGCTCTTGTCGAGCATCACAACTGTGTCCTCTTGGCAATTCAGATCATGCTGTAGTATCTGCTAATATTTCTTTTGACCCATCTATTAGACAAGAACCTCTTCTTATTCACAAGTCTTACTTATGACTTTCTTCGAAGCACCCCTTGAATTGTTATTCTTAACTTTTCTAGTGAGAATTCAGCCACAGAGGTTTCTTCTTGGGTTAAAGCCGACATCGATGATTTTTTTTTACCTTCTCGGAAATACCAGGTGAAACCATAATTATCTACTTGGTTCACATCTGCTTGTTCAGACGCTATAGCTCACATGAATCACTTTTTCCGGCTGTATCAGCAGGATACCTCTGATCACAACAGATGTCTCTTTATGCCTGCGCGTAATAACTGTAAACGCATGCTCAGAGAGGTTACGTTTTTGTTTGCTAATAGAATGAGGCACCGTATAGTCTCGAACAAGTTTGGTTCTTGGGACTACTGGAGACTCTGTAATAGAGTTAAGTAAAAGTAGATCCTCCCTCACTTTACTCATTTTGAAATGCTAACGTCTTCTGGTGATGAAACAGAATTGTTTTGCTTGTAGATTTTCTTCGAATTCTACCCGTGACTAATCTGAAGGATCTTTGACTGACTTTCCACTTACTTTCTATTGAGTGATACGCATATACTCCGTCCATAGTTTCTGATGTTATCTCTAAACTGGATGTGGACTGCAACAGTCCTCATGAAATGTACATATGAACTGGCTCCTATTCTCTCTAAACTTTACAATAAATACCTTGCTGCTCCTTGCTTGTTGTAAATACTCATCTGTTGTTCCAGTGTTTAAGAACATAGGTGAAGCGTCTGATTCTTCTCCCTATCGGCCTATTAGCTTTTGGGCAAAGTTCTAGATGCTCTAATCAACTGAGAATTGGTTAAGCAGCTCACCCCGCAGGAGCTTTTAGATAAGCAATATGGCTTTCGCTTCTCAAGGTCAGTTGATGAAGTGTTAACGATTACTGCTGAAAGAGTTTATCAATCTTTAGATAAGAATGGTGAAACTCGGGCTGTTGCTTTGGATATCTCGAAAGCGTTTGACAGTGTTTGATCTGCTGGTTTTCTTCACGAGTTAAGAGATAGTGGTATTTCTGGAAATAATCTTATCAAATCGCAAAATGAAGGTTATCATGAATGGCCACTCTTCTAGATCTTTTTGCATTAATGCAGGTGTCCACCAAGGCTGTAAGTCCTGCGTTGTTCGTAATTTTCATCAACTACCTTCCCGGTGTCTATATGTATCTATGCTGATGACACAACTATTTACCCTCTGTTAATAGTAAGCCTGATCGGTTTAATAAAGTCAAATTGGTACCAGATCAGTAAATTAAAACTTTTATATGTACGAATATTTGTTTTTCCCTTCATCTATCTATATATATATATATATATATATATATATATATATAATAATTCATCGAGTCTGATAGAAACCTCAACAGAATGCAGAAAGCACTGGACGGCCGTTTCGTCCTATATTTGGGACTCATCATCAGTGAGCATCCACTACCGAGAATTGAAACCCTGAAAGTTAGGTTGTCAAGCGAACATCATACCAACTGTTGCAAATATAATTATCAAATCCTCCTACTAATTACTGTTTGTGTTTATCTTCGCTTGAACCGGCTTCTAATGCTCCAGTTGGTAGCGGCTTGGTGAGAGTAGTCGTGGCTCCAGGGGGAACAGTCCTATTGTTACAGAGAACTCAGTTGAGTTCCGCCACGGAATATGTGAGCGAGCAGCGCTAAGTTGAGTCTGATTTGGAATCTCTTCGTCACCGAGGCCCATTTGCAACAGTTGGTATGATGTTCGCTTGACAACCTAGCTGTCAGGGTTTCAATTCTCAGTAGTGGATGCGCACTGCTGATGAATCCCAAATATAGGACGAAACGGCCGTCCAGTGCTTTCTGCATTCTGTTGAGCTTTCTATCAGACTCGATGAATTAATTAAATATAATTATCAAATCCTCCTACTAATTTATATATATATATTTATATATATATAGATAGATAGATAGATAGATAGATAGAGTCATCCACAGACAGACTGTTTCACTGGATTACAGCTCCTCAGTGTGGCTAGACGTCCGGTTGCCTCTAGCTAGGATCGAAACCCGACTGAATTGGGATCAGTCAGATATCTTACCTTGATTATTGGGTTCATCCCTCCTCCCCTCTCATATTTAATCATTCATACAATTGTATTATCCTTCAATTTTTAATATCATGGGGTGTGTTTTCTCAGGGACCCCCTGAGAGGATGTGGTATTAGGGTGTATGGAGGATTGATTGGTGACAGACGAGTTCTTTTTTGTAGTGAATGCAAAATTGTAATGAGTGAATGGATCGTGAGTCGGATTAGCTAGGTATAAGATAGTTAGTGATGACCGGCCTCAATCCCTCCCCTTTTTCGGCCTTGTGCCATAATTATGTATTTTTACATAATAAATATCGTCAGATATCTTACCTCTACGCCATCGTCGCACGGCAGAAAGGAAGGGAATTTTAACGTTTTTTTCTCTATACATAATACGCCAGTGGCTCGGAGAACTCAATTCAATTTACTTGAAGAGTAATGCTTAACAGCAGTAGGAACCGCTGTTTTTTTGTTTTTTTTTGGTTTTTTAAAAAAAAAAAAAACCTTTCCTTAGAGAGCACAACCGGATTTCATACATATAGAGCGTCATCCACAGAGAAACTGTTTCGCTGTATCACAGCTCCTCAGTGTGGCTAGACATCTGATTGTTTCAAGCCGGGATCGAAACACGACTGATTTTATATATATGTATAAACGGAAAATTCTGTATGTCCGTCCATGTGTCTGAACCACGTCTACCTCGAGCCACACTTGATCTACATAGATATCAAGATGATCCCGGAATTGAAAATCTACCCTTCATCTGGTACGTGAATATCCAATATTGGGGACAGTTAAAAAATTTTTAAATAACTGAAAAAAAAAATAGTGATTTTAAAAGTGAAACGTTTCGTGATGTGAGATTTTGAAGTTCTCCAAAGTTTCTGATTTGAAGACGTCAATACAATTGAAGTTCCACGGATTTGAAGAATTCAGTTATTATCATGAATTGAAATTTTAGCCCAAACCGGTATTTTAGTTGGAATTGGACTTATAGCCCGAAACAGAGTTAAAGTGAAGCTTTGACATTCCATGGAACGAATTGAGGAATTCAAAGTTATTTCTTCAAAATTATCATTGCTGTTTTCTAAACTGAAAGAGAAGTCCTTTTGGCTCGTGGTCCCAATTTGCCCTCCGAAGGATCTAGGTTAAAAGTGCGGTTTTTAAGCTAGTGTATAGATAGATAGATAGATAGATAGATAGATAGATAGATAGATAGATAGATATAATTTGTTCAAAAATTATATATATATATATATATATTTATTCGAAAATTATAACATAAACACGTTATAACATCACTACAAAAATAGCCATTTTCTTTCAATACTTGAATTATTGAAACAAAATGGGTATTTTTGTAGTGATTTTATAACATGTTTATGTTATAATTTTTGAACAAATAATATTTCCTCCACTCTGTATTGAGCACTCTTTTAAGAATAGTGTTTTTGGTTATTGGAATTTTATTCCGTCTACAATCCTATATTTTATATATATATATATATATATATATATATGTGTGTGTGTGTGTGTGTGTGTGTGTGTGTGTGCGTGTTTCGACAACATATCTTCATTCCAGCACGTTTGGCTAAATAATTTAGACCTATTAAGTCTATTTATTTAAGTTTTAATCCTTTCAAGTCCCAAAATTAATTTCTTGGTGGCTGTAGAAAATTGATTAAGAAAAATTCCAAAATTTTCTTTCAAATAATTTTTGTTTCCCCAAGTAGTTTCAATCTCATCTGAGACCATCATCAGGGGTTGCATATCTATGGATGCGTAATGCGTTAACACCGTAAATTCAAAATAGAAAATTTTACATATATAAAATATTGGTAAGGGGAAAATGTTCTGGTAGCGAATTACTTTTGCACAATGCAATTATTCACATTCACTAGGTAAATAAAATAAAATTAAAAATAAAATAAATTAACCGAGAGGATCTGGAAATGTGTAACATTGACTAAACAATGAATGGTGAGTTTAAGCCTATGCTATATTCATACGCATTGTAAAAAGTCCTTCATTCTCTTTATTGACGATACAGGCATCATCTGACTCTCTATGCAAATGAACGGAACGATCGACAGATATCGCCATAGATAGATCCATGGATGTGAGGATAGATGTACGTACGCCATCATTGGATAAATTACCTACAATGACAACATATTTCCGTCAGATCAAATGAACTCGTCCGTTGATGTACAAACGGAAGATGGTCTACGATAAGAACGTGTCTTATCAAGGGACTCGCCGGCAGCGGACGCGCTGCTTGCATCCAGCGTGACGCGCCATTTTCGTCTTATCCAATGATCAATTCATCGGGCTCTTAACTTACCCGCAATTAGGATTCCGCTTCTAAATTGGAATTTTCCCCTCAAAAACGCTCAGATAAGATGTGGAATTGATATATCATCGTATTTAGAACTTTCATCGCATTGCCCAGGATAATCCTGAAAAAATTTAAATGCAATCGCCATCTTCTATGTTCTTGAAACTCAACTCATTCAGCTTTTATCCTTTCCCCTATACCCAGTCTTTTCTCCCACCTTCACTCTCTTAAAACCCCGGCGTACCAGTGGCATTGCCGCCTTGCTTGGTGGGGAAAACAGTTAAAAAAATATGACTGAAATATCCATTAGTGAATGCGTCCTGGGTATGACGATAAACGACATCCGGCAACAAGACCTCTGATCGGGAGATTGGATATTTTGAGAAACGTGGGAACACCTCTTAAATGCTGTTGTTCCCAGGTCTATCTGGACCTGGGTTAGTAGCACCTGTTAGGGTCCCAGTTATGGGCAAATAGTGACCCCCCCCCCACGAAAAAAAAATCAACAGCACATTTTTATGATAAAATTACTAACAATACATTTTATAGTAAAATGGCAATCAATAAAAATGTATAAAATAGTAAAATTGCCAGCAATACATTTTTATAAAAATTACAAACAATATATTTTTGTAGTGAAATTACAAGCAATACATTTTTTAAATTACCAATAATACATCTATTAAATATATATCTAAAAAACATACGTTTACCTTAAAAGTATAATATCTATATCTATAACACAGAATATGTCTGTGTGGGGGTGTGTCTGTCCATCTGTGTATGTGTCTGTCTGTGTGTGCGTATATAATTTATGCACGTCCACATTTCTCGCCCGATTTCGATGAAAGTGTACACACATATCTCAACTTTACCAAATTAGGTAAAGACCAACTTTGCAATCTCCAGCACCCCCCCCCCACACACACACCGGGTTTGACAGAAAAATCGATAAAATTGAAGGTGGGTACGACTTTGCACAAAAACCAAGGCAAAGTTACACGCGATCAAAAGTTTTACAGGATGAGCTGGTGTTCTTTGCACTTAATGCAAAACATCAGATCATGTTACGAGGTTGGTGCAGAGTACTGGATAGTTTTCCTGCGACATTGGCTTCACACAAAAAATTGCAGAAAACTGTGAAAAAAAATGAGATTTTTCGTACTACTTAAATTAAAAACTTGAATAACTTCCTCCTTTTTAATCCGATTTTCTTCAAACATGTAGCAAAAATAAATGCCATCATGCAAGAAATAAGTTACTGTGGATTTAGTCCTGCTTTCTTTCCCGCGTATAACAAAAAAACACCAAAACCTGCTGAAAAAGCCTGTTTTTCAGCCATAACTCCCTGGGTTTGCATCCGATGCTTTCCAAATTTGCCATGTAAATTACATATGACACACAAATTATTTGCGTGAAAGTTTAGATTATTTCAGTTAAGTAGACAAAATCTGCGAAAAGTAGATTCAAAATCGGGTTTTGCCATTTAGCCAATAGTTTCTTCATATGATTCCATCCTAAATTGGCATTCGAACAATCTTTGATGCAAAGATTGTTTGAGTAGGATTATTGAAGTGTTAAAAGAGAAAAATTCCCGAAGGATTTCTTATTAACTCAACCTTTACAAGAAACATGCAAAGGAGGTCGGGGGCGTTCATGCCTTTGAACTTGCAGTTGAAGCTCTGACGCTTCGTCCCTGTTTTTATTTGATAATTAGATTTGTGAACAATGCCAAACTATTTGAAAGTAATTACGGCCATAGGAAAATTTACTGAATATCTAAAACATTGAAACAATTTAACCCCCAGCAACCACCACACAAGAGGTTTTTATGGGTGGAATTCCTTTATTAAGAAAAATCAAACATTTGCAAAGGACATACCGTAAAAAAGATGAGGGGTACTGTAGTATACCAACGGGTGATGCATGCAAGCGGGAACGCAGGCAGAGGTTTTAGGCAGAGGTGTGCGCGTATACAGGGGATGCGGTTATATAATTGCAGCCATGTATACCCGGGTACATCGGCTTGTTATGTATAAAATATCTTCAATTGTAGGCACAAAATTACGTACAAAATATTTAGATTTCGGCATTAAATAACCCATAGGGGTTGATATGCCGCTAAACAAAATCAACCAACCAAGCCAATCAAAATATTTAGATTTCGGCATTAAATAACCCATAGGGGTTGATATGCCGCTAAACAAAATCAACCAACCAAGCCAATCAAAATATTTAGATTTCGGCATTAAATAACCCATAGAGGTTGATATGCCGCTAAACAAAATCAACCAACCAAGCCAATCAAAATATTTAGATTTCGGCATTAAATAACCCATAGAGGTTGATATGCCGCTAAACAAAATCAACCAACCAAGCCAATCAAAATATTTAGATTTCGGCATTAAATAACCCATAGGGGTTGATATGCCGCTAAACAAAATCAACCAACCAAGCCAATCAAAATATTTAGATTTCAGCCTTAAATAACCCATAGAGGCTGATATGCCTCTAAACAAAATCAACCAACCAAACCAATCAAAATATTTAGATTTCGGCATGAAATAACCCATAGAGGTTGATATGCTGCTAAACAAAATCAATCAGCCAAGCCAATCAAAATATTTAGATTTCGGCATTAAATAACCCATAGAGGTTGATATGCCGCTAAACAAAATCAACCAACCAAGCCAATCAAAATATTTAGATTTAGGCATGAAATAACCCATAGAGGTTGATATGCCGCTAAACAAAATCAAACCAACCAAAAAACCAATCAAAATATTTAGATTTCGGCATTAAATAACCCATAGAGGTTGATATGCCGCTAAACAAAATCAACCAACCAAGCCAATCAAAATATTTAGAATTTCGGCATTAAATAACCCATAGAGGTTGATATGCCGCTAAACAAAATCAACCAACCAAACCAATCAAAATATTTAGATTTCGGCATTAAATAACCCATAGAGGTTGATATGCCGTTAAACAAAATCAACCAACCAAGCCAATCAAAATATTTAGATTTCGGCATTAAATAACCCATAGAGGTTGATATGCCTTTTAAACAAAATCAACCAACCAAGCCAATCAAAAAATATTTAAATTTCGGCATTAAATAACCCATAGAGGTTGTTATGCCGCTAAACAAAATCAACCAACCAAACCAATCAAAATATTTAGATTTCGGCATTAAATAACCCATAGGGGTTGATATGCCGCTAAACAAAATCAACCAACCAAGACAATCAAAATATTTAGATTTCGGCATTAAATAACCCATAGAGGTTGATATGCCGCTAAACAAAATCAACCAACCAATCAAAATATTTAGAAAATAGAGGTTGATATTCGCTAAACAAAATCAATAACCCCATAGGGGTTGATATTTCTAAACAAAAATCAACCAACCAAGCCAATCAAAATATTTAGATTTCGGCATTAAATAACCCATAGAGCTAAACAAAAATCAACCAACCAAGCCAATCAAAATATTTGCATTAAAAACCAAGAGGGTTATGCTAAACAAAATCAACCAACCAAACCAATCAAAATATTTAGATTTCGGCATTAAATAACCCATAGAGGTTGATATGCCGCTAAACAAAATCAACCAACCAAGCCAATCAAAATATTTAGATTTCGGCATTAAATAACCATAGAGGTTGATATGCCGCTAAACAAAATCAACCAACCAAAACCAATCAAAATATTTAGATTTCGGCATTAAATAACCCATAGAGGTTGATATGCCGCTAAACAAAATCAACCAACCAAGCCAATCAAAATATTTAGATTTCGGCATTAAATAACCCATAGAGGTTGATATGCCGCTAAACAAAATCAACCAACCAAGCCAATCAAAATATTTAGATTTCGGCATTAAATAACCCATAGAGGTTGATATGCCGCTAAACAAAATCAACCAACCAAACCAACAAAATATTTAGATTTCGGCATTAAATAACCCATAGAGGTTGATATGCCGCTAAACAAAATCAACCAACCAAGCCAATCAAAATATTTAGATTTCGGCATTAAATAACCCATAGAGGTTGATATGCCGCTAAACAAAATCAACCAACCAAGCCAATCAAAATATTTAGATTTCGGCATTAAATAACCCATAGAGGTTGATATGCCGCCAAACAAAATCAACCAACCAAGCCAATCAAAATATTTAGATTTCGGCATTAAATAACCCATAGAGGTTGATATGCCGCTAAACAAAATCAACCAACCAAGCCAATCAAAATATTTAGATTTCGGCATTAAATAACCCATAGAGGTTGATATGCCGCTAAACTAAACAAAATCAACCAACCAAGACAATCAAAATATTTAGATTTCGGCATTAAATAACCCATAGAGGTTGATATGCCGCTAAACAAAATCAACCAACCAAGCCAATCAAAATATTTAGATTTCGGCATTAAAATAACCCATAGAGGTTGATATGCCGCTAAACAAAATCAACCAACCAAGCCAATCAAAATATTTAGATTTCGGCATTAAATAACCCATAGAGGTTGATATGCCGCTAAACAAAATCAACCAACCAAGCCAATCAAAATATTTAGATTTCGGCATTAAATAACCCATAGGGGTTGATATGCCGCTAAACAAAATCAACCAACCAAGCCAATCAAAATATTTAGATTTCGGCATTAAATAACCCATAGAGGTTGATATGCCGCTAAACAAAATCAACCAACCAAGCCAATCAAAATATTTAGATTTCGGCATTAATAACCCATAGAGGTTGATATGCCGCCTAAACAAAATCAACCAACCAAGCCAATCAAAATATTTAGATTTCGGCATTAAATAACCCATAGAGGTTGATATGCCGCTAAACAAAATCAACCAACCAAAGCCAATCAAAATATTTAGATTTCGGCATTAAATAACCCATAGGGGTTGATATGCCGCTAAACAAAATCAACCAACCAAACCAATCAAAATATTTAGATTTCGGCATTAAATAACCCATAGAGGTTGATATGCCGCTAACAAAAATCAACCAACCAAACCAATCAAAATATTTAGATTTCGGCATTAAATAACCCATAGGGGTTGATATGCCGCTAAACAAACAAAATCAACCAACCAAGCCAATCAAAATATTTAGATTTCGGCATTAAATAACCCATAGAGGTTGATATGCCGCTAAACAAAATCAACCAACCAAGCCAATCAAAATATTTAGATTTCGGCATTAAATAACCCATAGGGTTGATATGCCGCTAAACAAAATCAACCAACCAAACCAATCAAAATATTTAGATTTCGGCATTAAATAACCCATAGAGGTTGATATGCCGCTAAACAAAATCAACCAACCAAGCCAATCAAAATATTTAGATTTCGGCATTAAATAACCCATAGAGGTTGATATGCCGCTAAACAAAATCAACCAACCAAGCCAATCAAAATATTTAGATTTCGGCATTAAATAACCCATAGAGGTTGATATGCCGCTAAACAAAATCAACCAACCAAGCCAATCAAAATATTTAGATTTCGGCATTAAATAACCCATAGAGGTTGATATGCCGCTAAACAAAAATCAACCAACCAAGCCAATCAAAATATTTAGATTTCGGCATTAAATAACCCATAGGGGTTGATATGCCGCTAAACAAAATCAACCAACCAAGCCAATCAAAATATTTAGATTTCGGCATTAAATAACCCATAGAGGTTGATATGCCGCCAAACAAAAATCAACCAACCAAGCCAATCAAAATATTTAGATTTCGGCATTAAATAACCCATAGAGGTTGATATGCCGCTAAACAAAATCAACCAACCAAAGCCAATCAAAATATTTAGATTTCGGCATTAAATAACCCATTAGAGGTTGATATGCCGCTAAACAAAATCAACCAACCAAGCCAATCAAAATATTTAGATTTCGGCATTAAATAACCCATAGAGGTTGATATGCCGCTAAACAAAATCAACCAACCAAGCCAATCAAAATATTTAGATTTCGGCATTAAATAACCCATAGAGGTTGATATGCCGCTAAACAAAAATCAACCAACCAAGCCAATCAAAATATTTAGATTTCGGCATTAAATAACCCATAGAGGAATATATGCCTCTAAACAAAATCAACCAACCAAACCAAGCAAATTATTTAGATTTCGGCATTAAATAACCCATAGAGGTTGATATGCCGCTAAACAAAATCAACCAACCAAACCAATCAAAATATTTAGATTTCGGCATTAAATAACCCATAGAGGTTGATATGCCGCTAAACAAAATCAACCAACCAAGCCAATCAAAATATTTAGATTTCGGCATTAAATAACCCATAGAGGTTGATATGCCGCTAAACAAAATTAACCAACAAAACCAATCAAAATATTTAGATTTCAGCATTAAATAACCCATAGAGGTTGATATGCCGCTAAACAAAATCAACCAACAAAGCCAATCAAAATATTTAGATTTCGGCATTAAATAACCCATAGGGGTTGATATGCCGCTAAACAAAATCAACCAACCAAGCCAATCAAAATATTTAGATTTCGGCATTAAATAACCCATAGAGGTTGATATGCCGCTAAACAAAATCAACCAACCCAGCCAATCAAAATATTTAGATTTCGGCATTAAATAACCCATAGAGGTTGATATGCGCTAAACAAAATCAACCAACCAAGCCAATCAAAATATTTAGATTTCGGCATTAAATAACCCATAAGAGGTTGATATGCCGCTAAACAAAATCAACCAACCAAGCCAATCAAAATATTTAGATTTCGGCATTAAATAACCCATAGGGGTTGATATGCCGCTAAACAAAATCAACCAACCAAGCCAATCAAAAAATATTTAGATTTCGGCATTAAATAACCCATAGAGGTTGATATGCCGCTAAACAAAATCAACCAACCAAGCCAATCAAAATATTTAGATTTCGGCATTAAATAACCCATAGAGGTTGATATGCGCTAAACAAAATCAACCAACCAAGCCAATCAAAATATTTAGATTTCGGCATTAAATAACCCATAGAGGTTGATATGCCGCTAAACAAAATCAACCAACAAAGCCAATCAAAATATTTAGATTTCGGCATTAAATAACCCATAGGGGTTGATATGCCGCTAAACAAAATCAACCAACCAAGCCAATCAAAATATTTAGATTTCGGCATTAAATAACCCATAGAGGTTGATATGCCGCTAAACAAAATCAACCAACCAAGCCAATCAAAATATTTAGATTTCGGCATTAAATAACCCATAGAGGTTGATATGCCGCTAAACAAAATCAACCAACCAAGCCAATCAAAATATTTAGATTTCGGCATTAAATAACCCATAGAGGTTGATATGCCGCTAAACAAAATCAACCAACCAAACCAATCAAAATATTTAGATTTCGGCATTAAATAACCCATAGAGGTTGATATGCCGCTAAACAAAATCAACCAACCAAGCCAATCAAAATATTTAACCTAAACAAAATCAACAAGCCAATCAAAATATTTAGATTTCGGCATTAAATAACCCATAGAGGTTGATATGCCGCTAAACAAAATCAACCAACAAAGCCAATCAAAATATTTAGATTTCGGCATTAAATAACCCATAGAGGTTGATATGCCGCTAAACAAAAACAACCAACCAAACCAACCAATTTCGGCATTAAACCAATCGCTAAACAAAAAAACCAACCAAGCCAATCAAAATATTTAGATTTCGGCATTAAATAACCCATAGAGGTTGATTGATATGCCGCTAAACAAAATCAACCAACCAAGCCAATCAAAATATTTAGATTTCAGCATTAAATAACCCATAGAGGTTGATATGCCGCTAAACAAAATCAACCAACAAAGCCAATCAAAATATTTAGATTTCGGCATTAAATAACCCATAGGGGTTGATATGCCTAAACAAAATCAACCAACCAAGCCAAACAAAATTTAGATTTCGGCATTAAATAAAACTAAAAACCAAGCCAATCAAAATATTTAGATTTCGGCATTAAATAACCCAAAGAGGTTGATATGCCGCTAAACAAAATCAACCAACCAAACCAATCAAAATATTTAGATTTCGGCATTAAATAACCCATAGAGGTTGATATGCCGCTAAACAAAATCAACCAACAAAAAGCCAATCAAAATATTTAGATTTCGGCATTAAATAACCCATAGAGGTTGATATGCCGCTAAACAAAATCAACCAACCAAGCCAATCAAAATATTTAGATTTCGGCATTAAATAACCCATAGAGGTTGATATGCCGCTAAACAAAATCAACCAACCAAGCCAATCAAAATATTTAGATTTCGGCATTAAATAACCCATAGAGGTTGATATGCCGCTAAACAAAATCAACCAACCAAGCCAATCAAAATATTTAGATTTCGGCATTAAATAACCCATAGAGGTTGATATGCGCTAAACAAAATCAACCAACCAAGCCAATCAAAATATTTAGATTTCGGCATTAAATAACCCATAGGGGTTGATATGCCGCTAAACAAAATCAACCAACCAAACCAATCAAAATATTTAGATTTCGGCATTAAATAACCCATAGGGGTTGATATGCCGCTAAACAAAATCAACCAACCAAGCCAATCAAAATATTTAGATTTCGGCATTAAATAACCCATAGAGGTTGATATGCCGCTAAACAAAATTAACCAACAAAACCAATCAAAATATTTAGATTTCAGCATTAAATAACCCATAGAGGTTGATATGCCGCTAAACAAAATCAACCAACCAAACCAATCAAAATATTTAGATTTCGGCATTAAATAACCCATAGAGGTTGATATGCCGCTAAACAAAATCAACCAACCAAGCCAATCAAA
The DNA here is from genome assembly GCA_903632075.3 of Acanthosepion pharaonis. Classification (NCBI taxonomy): domain Eukaryota; kingdom Metazoa; phylum Mollusca; class Cephalopoda; order Sepiida; family Sepiidae; genus Acanthosepion; species Acanthosepion pharaonis. Next base: position 3,025,203 of record CAHIKZ030000602.1, read on the forward strand.
ATATTTAGATTTCGGCATTAAATAACCCATAGAGGTTGATATGCCGCTAAACAAAATCAACCAACCAAGCCAATCAAAATATTTAGATTTCGGCATTAAATAACCCATAGGGGTTGATATGCCGCTAAACAAAATCAACCAACCAAACCAATCAAAATATTTAGATTTCGGCATTAAATAACCCATAGAGGTTGATATGCCGCTAAACAAAATCAACCAACCAAACCAATCAAAATATTTAGATTTCGGCATTAAATAACCCATAGAGGTTGATATGCCGCTAAACAAAATCAACCAACCAAGACAATCAAAATATTTAGATTTCGGCATTAAATAACCCATACAGGTTGATATGCCGCTAAACAAAATTAACCAACAAAACCAATCAAAATATTTAGATTTCAGCATTAAATAACCCATAGAGGTTGATATGCCGCTAAACAAAATCAACCAACCAAGCCAATCAAAATATTTAGATTTCGGCATTAAATAACCCATAGAGGTTGATATGCGCTAAACAAAATCAACCAACCAAGCCAATCAAAATATTTAGATTTCGGCATTAAATGACCCATAGAGGTTGATATGCCGCTAAACAAAATCAACCAACAAAGCCAATCAAAATATTTAGATTTCAGCATTAAATAACCCATAGAGGTTGATATGCCGCTAAACAAAATCAACCAACCAAGCCAATCAAAATATTTAGATTTCGGCTTTAAATAACCCATAGAGGTTGATATGCCGCTAAACAAAATCAACCATCCAAGCCAATCAAAATATTTAGATTTCGGCATTAAATAATCCATAGAGGTGTATATGCCGCTAAACAAAATCAACCAACCAAGCCAATCAAAATATTTAGATTTCGGCATTAAATAACCCATAGAGGTTGTTATGCCGCTAAACAAAATCAACCAACCAAGCCAATCAAAATATTTAGATTTCGGCATTAAATAACCCATAGAGGTTGATATGCCGCTAAACAAAATTAACCAACAAAACCAATCAAAATATTTAGATTTCGGCATTAAATAACCCATAGAGGTTGTTATGCCGCTAAACAAAATCAACCAACCAAGCCAATCAAAATATTTAGATTTCGGCATTAAATAACCCATAGAGGTTGATATGCGCTAAACAAAATCAACCAACCAAGCCAATCAAAATATTTAGATTTCGGCATTAAATAACCCATAGGGTTGATATGCCGCTAAACAAAATCAACCAACCAAGCCAATCAAAATATTTAGATTTGCATTAAATAAAACAAAATGCCGCTAAACAAAATCAACCAACCAAGCCAATCAAAATATTTAGATTTCGACATTAAATAACCCATAGGGGTTGATATGCCGCTAAACAAAATCAACCAACCAAGACAATCAAAATATTTAGATGTCGGCATTAAATAACCCATAGGGCTCGATATGCCGCTAAACAAAATCAACCAACCAAGCCAATCAAAATATTTAGATTTCGGCATTAAATAACCCATAGAGTTTGATATGCCGCTAAACAAAATCAACCAACAAAGCCAATCAAAATATTTAGATTTCGGCATTAAATAACCCATAGAGGTTGATATGCCGCTAAACAAAATCAACCAACCAAGACAATCAAAATATTTAGATTTCGGCATTAAATAACCCATAGAGGTTGATATGCCGCTAAACAAAATCAACCAACAAAGCCAATCAAAATATTTAGATTTCGGCATTAAATAACCCATAGAGGTTGATATGCCGCTAAACAAAAAATCAACCAACCAAGCCAATCAAAATATTTAGATTTCGGCATTAAATAACCCATAGAGGTTGATATGCCGCTAAACAAAATCAACCAACCAAAGCCAATCAAAATATTTAGATTTCGGCATTAAATAACCCATAGAGGTTGATATGCCGCTAAACAAAATCAACCAACCAAGCCAATCAAAATATTGAGATTTCGGCATTAAATAACCCATAAAGATTGATATGCCGTTAAACAAAATCAACCAACCAAGCCAATCAAAATATTTAGTTTTCAGCATTAAATAACCCATAGAGGTTGATATGCCGCTAAACAAAATCAACCAACCAATTCAATCAAAATATTTAGTTTTCAGCATTAAATAACCTATTGAGTTTGATATGCCGCTAAACAAAATCAACCAACCAAGTCAATCAAAATATTTACTTTTCAGCATTAAATAATCCATAGAGGTTGATATGCCTCTAAACAAAATCAACCAACGAAACCAATCAAAATATTGAGATTTCGGCATTAAATAACCCATAGAGGTTGATATGCCGCTAAACAAAATCAACCAACCAAGCCAATCAAAATATTTAGATTTCGGCATTAAATAACCCATAGAGGTTGATATGCCGCTAAACAAAATTAACCAACAAAACCAATCAAAATATTTAGATTTCAGCATTAAATAACCCATAGAGGTTGATATGCCGCTAAACAAAATCAACCAACCAAGCCAATCAAAATATTTAGATTTCGGCATTAAATAACCCATAGAGGTTGATATGCGCTAAACAAAATCAACCAACCAAGCCAATCAAAATATTTAGATTTCGGCATTAAATAACCCATAGGGGTTGATATGCCGCTAAACAAAATCAACCAACCAAGCCAATCAAAATATTTAGATTTCGGCATTAAATAACCCATAGAGGTTGATATGCCGCTAAACAAAATCAACCAACCAAGCCAATCAAAATATTTAGATTTCGGCATTAAATAACCCATAGAGGTTGATATGCCGCTAAACAAAATCAACCAACCAAGCCAATCAAAATATTTAGATTTCGGCATTAAATAACCCATACAGGTTGATATGCGGCTAAACAAAATTAACCAACAAAACCAATCAAAATATTTAGATTTCAGCATTAAATAAAAGAGGTTGATATGCCCGCAACAAAATCAACCAAAACCAATCAAAATATTTAGATTTCGGCATTAAATAACCCATAGAGGTTGATATGCCGCTAAACAAAATCAACCAACAAAGCCAATCAAAATATTTAGATTTCGGCATTAAATAACCCATAGAGGTTGATATGCCGCTAAACAAAATCAACCAACCAAGCCAATCAAAATATTTAGATTTCGGCATTAAATAACCCATAGGGGTTGATATGCCGCTAAACAAAATCAACCAACCAAGCCAATCAAAATATTTAGATTTCGGCATTAAATAACCCATAGAGGTTGATATGCCGCTAAACAAAATCAACCAACCAAGCCAATCAAAATATTTAGATTTCGGCATTAAATAACCCATAGGGGTTGATATGCCGCTAAACAAAATCAACCAACCAAGCCAATCAAAATATTTAGATTTCGGCATTAAATAACCCATAGGGGTTGATATGCCGCTAAACAAAATCAACCAACCAAGCCAATCAAAATATTTAGATTTCGGCATTAAATAACCCATAGGGGTTGATATGCCGCTAAACAAAATCAACCAACCAAACCAATCAAAATATTTAGATTTCAGCATTAAATAACCCATAAGAGGTTGATATGCCGCTAAACAAAATCAACCAACCAAGCCAATCAAAATATTTAGATTTCGGCATTAAATAACCCATAGAGGTTGATATGCCGCTAAACAAAATCAACCAACCAAGCCAATCAAAATATTTAGATTTCGGCATTAAATAACCCATAGAGGTTGATATGCCGCTAAACAAAATCAACCAACCAAGCCAATCAAAATATTTAGATTTCGGCATTAAATAACCCATAGAGGTTGATATGCCGCTAAACAAAATCAACCAACCAAGCCAATCAAAATATTTAGATTTCGGCATTAAATAACCCATAGGGGGTTGATATGCCGCTAAACAAAATCAACCAACCAAGCCAATCAAAATATTTAGATTTCGGCATTAAATAACCCATAGAGGTTGATATGCCGCTAAACAAAATCAACCAACCAAGCCAATCAAAATATTTAGATTTCGGCATTAAATAACCCATAGAGGTTGATATGCCGCTAAACAAAATCAACCAACCAAGCCAATCAAAATATTTAGATTTCGGCATTAAATAACCCATAGAGGTTGATATGCCGCTAAACAAAAAATCAACCAAGCCAATCAAAATAAATTTCGGCAATAAAAATATTTAGATTTCGCCGCTAATTAAATAACCCCATAAGGTTGATATGCCGCTAAACAAAATCAACCAACCAAGCCAATCAAAATATTTAGATTTCGGCATTAAATAACCCATAGGGGTTGATATGCCGCTAAACAAAATCAACCAACCAAGCCAATCAAAATATTTAGATTTCGGCATTAAATAACCCATAGAGGTTGATATGCCGCTAAACAAAATCAACCAACCAAAGCCAATCAAAATATTTAGATTTCGGCATTAAATAACCCATAGAGGTTGATATGCCGCTAAACAAAATCAACCAACCAAGCCAATCAAAATATTTAGATTTCGGCATTAAATAACCCATAGAGGTTGATATGCCGCTAAACAAAATCAACCAACCAAACCAATCAAAATATTTAGATTTCGGCATTAAATAACCCATAGAGGTTGATATGCCGCTAAACAAAATCAACCAACCAAGCCAATCAAAATATTTAGATTTCGGCATTAAATAACCCATAGGGGTTGATATGCCGCTAAACAAAATCAACCAACCAAGCCAATCAAAATATTTAGATTTCGGCATTAAATAACCCATAGGGGTTGATATGCCGCTAAACAAAATCAACCAACCAAGCCAATCAAAATATTTAGATTTCGGCATTAAATAACCCATAGAGGTTGATATGCCGCTAAACAAAATCAACCAACCAAGCCAATCAAAATATTTAGATTTCGGCATTAAATAACCCATAGGGGTTGATATGCCGCTAAACAAAATCAACCAACCAAGCCAATCAAAATATTTAGATTTCGGCATTAAATAACCCATAGAGGTTGATATGCCGCTAAACAAAATCAACCAACCAAGCCAATCAAAATATTTAGATTTCGGCATTAAATAACCCATAGAGGTTGATATGCCGCTAAACAAAATCAACCAACCAAGCCAATCAAAATATTTAGATTTCGGCATTAAATAACCCATAGAGGTTGATATGCCGCTAAACAAAATCAACCAACCAAGCCAATCAAAATATTTAGATTTCGGCATTAAATAACCCATAGAGGGTTGATATGCCGCTAAACAAAATCAACCAACCAAGCCAATCAAAATATTTAGATTTCGGCATTAAATAACCCATAAGGGTTGATATGCCGCTAAACAAAATCAACCAACCAAGCCAATCAAAATATTTAGATTTCGGCATTAAATAACCCATAGAGGTTGATATGCCGCTAAACAAAATCAACCAACAAAGCCAATCAAAATATTTAGATTTCGGCATTAAATAACCCATAGAGGTTGATATGCTTAAACAAAATCAACCAACCAAGCCAATCAAAATATTTAGATTTCGGCATTAAATAACCCATAGGGGTTGATATGCCGCTAAACAAAATCAACCAACCAAGCCAATCAAAATATTTAGATTTCGGCATTAAATAACCCATAGAGGTTGATATGCCGCTAAACAAAATCAACCAACCAAGCCAATCAAAATATTTAGATTTCGGCATTAAATAACCCCATAGAGGTTATATAAAATAAACAGGTTGCCAATCAAAATATGCCGCTAAACAAAATCAACCAACCAAGCCAATCAAAATATTTAGATTTCGGCATTAAATAACCCATAGAGGTTGATATGCCGCTAAACAAAATCAACCAACCAAGCCAATCAAAATATTTAGATTTCGGCATTAAATAACCCATAGAGGTTGATATGCCGCTAAACAAAATCAACCAACCAAGCCAATCAAAATATTTAGATTTCGGCATTAAATAACCCATAGGGGTTGATATGCCGCTAAACAAAATCAACCAACCAAGACAATCAAAAATATTTAGATTTCGGCATTAAATAACCCATAGAGGTTGATATGCCGCTAAACAAAATCAACCAACCAAGCCAATCAAAATATTTAGATTTCGGCATTAAATAACCCATAGAGGTTGATATGCCGCTAAACAAAATCAACCAACAAAAGCCAATCAAAATATTTAGATTTCGGCATTAAATAACCCATAGAGGTTGATATGCCGCTAAACAAAATCAACCAACCAAGCCAATCAAAATATTTAGATTTCGGCATTAAATAACCCATAGACGTTGATATGCCTCTAAACAAAATCAACCAACCAAACCAATCAAAATATTTAGATTTCGGCATTAAATAACCCATAGAGGTTGATATGCCGCTAAACAAAATCAACCAACCAAGCCAATCAAAATATTTAGATTTCGGCATTAAATAACCCATAGAGGTTGATATGCCGCTAAACAAAATCAACCAACCCAAGCCAATCAAAATATTTAGATTTCGGCATTAAAGGGGATAGAGGTTATATGCCAAACAAAATCAACCAAGAGCCAATCAAAATATTTGATATGCATTAAATAACCCATAAACTAAACAAAATCAACCAACCAAGCCAATCAAAATATTTAGATTTCGGCATTAAATAACCCATAGAGGTTGATATGCCGCTAAACAAAATCAACCAACCAAGCCAATCAAAATATTTAGATTTCGGCATTAAATAACCCATAGAGGTTGATATGCCGCTAAACAAAATCAACCAACAAAACCAATCAAAATATTTAGATTTCGGCATTAAAAATATTTAGATTTCGGCATTAAATAACCCATAGAGGTTGATATGCCGCTAAACAAAATCAACCAACAAAACCAATCAAAATATTTAGATTTCGGCATTAAATAACCCATAGAGGTTGATATGCCGCTAAACAAAATCAACCAACCAAGTATACCAATCAAAATATTTAGATTTCGGCATTAAATAACCCATAGAGGTTGATATGCCGCTAAACAAAATCAACCAACCAAGCCAATCAAAATATTTAGATTTCGGCATTAAATAACCCATAGAGGTTGATATGCCGCTAAACAAAATCAACCAACCAAGCCAATCAAAATATTTAGATTTCGGCATTAAATAACCCATAGAGGTTGATATGCCGCTAAACAAAATCAACCAACCAAGCCAATCAAAATATTTAGATTTCGGCATTAAATAACCCATAGAGGTTGATATGCCGCTAAACAAAATCAACCAACCAAGCCAATCAAAATATTTAGATTTCGGCATTAAATAACCCATATGATTGCCGCTAAACAAAATCAACCAACAAAGCCAATCAAAATATTTAGATTTCAAAATTAAATAACCCATAGAGGTTGATATGCCGCTAAACAAAAATCAACCAACCAAACCAATCAAAATATTTAGATTTCGGCATTAAATAACCCATAGAGGTTGATATGCCGCTAAACAAAATCAACCAACCAAGCCAATCAAAATATTTAGATTTCGGCATTAAATAACCCATAGAGGTTGATATGCCGCTAAACAAAATCAACCAATCTTCAAACCAATCAAAATATTTAGATTTCGGCATTAAATAACCCATAGGGGTTGATATGCCGCTAAACAAAATCAACCAACCAAGCCAATCAAAATATTTAGATTTCGGCATTAAATAACCCATAGGGGTTGATATGCCGCTAAACAAAATCAACCAACCAAGCCAATCAAAATATTTAGATTTCGGCATTAAATAACCCATAGAGGTTGATATGCCGCTAAACAAAATCAACCAACCAAGCCAATCAAAATATTTAGATTTCGGCATTAAATAACCCATAGAGGTTGATATGCTAAACAAAATCAACCAACCAAACCAATCAAAATATTTAGATTTCGGCATTAAATAACCCATAGAGGTTGATATGCGCTAAACAAAATCAACCAACCAAGCCAATCAAAATATTTAGATTTCGGCATTAAATAACCCATAAAATATGATATGCCGCTAAACAAAATCAACCAACCAAACCAATCAAAATATTTAGATTTCGGCATTAAATAACCCATAGAGGGTTGATATGCCGCTAAACAAAATCAACCAACCAAGCCAATCAAAATATTTAGATTTCGGCATTAAATAACCCATAGAGGTTGATATGCCGCTAAACAAAATCAACCAACCAAGCCAATCAAAATATTTAGATTTCGGCATTAAATAACCCATAGGGGTTGATGCAACCGCTAAACAAAAATTCAACCAACCCATATGCCAATCAAAAAAAACCAAGCCAATCAAAAATTTTAGATTTCGGCATTAAATAACCCATAGAGGTTGATATGCCGCTAAAAAAAATCAACCAACCAAACCAATCAAAATATTTAGATTTCGGCATTAAATAACCCATAGAGGTTGATATGCCGCTAAACAAAATCAACCAACCAAGCCAATCAAAATATTTAGATTTCGGCATTAAATAACCCATAGAGGTTGATATGCCGCTAAACAAAAATCAACCAACCAAGCCAATCAAAATATTTAGATTTCGGCATTAAATAACCCATAGAGGTTGATATGCCGCTAAACAAAATCAACCAACCAAACCAATCAAAATATTTAGATTTTCGGCATTAAATAACCCATAGAGGTTGATATGCCGCTAAACAAAATCAACCAACCAAGCCAATCAAAATATTTAGATTTCGGCATTAAATAACCCATAGAGGTTGATATGCCGCTAAACAAAATCAACCAACCAAGCCAATCAAAATATTTAGATTTCGGCATTAAATAACCCATAGAGGTTGATATGCCGCTAAACAAAATCAACCAACCAAGCCAATCAAAATATTTAGATTTCGGCATTAAATAACCCATAGAGGTTGATATGCCGCTAAACAAAATCAACCAACCAAGCCAATCAAAATATTTAGATTTCGGCATTAAATAACCCATAGAGGTTGATATGCCGCTAAACAAAATCAACCAACCAAGCCAATCAAAATATTTAGATTTCGGCATTAAATAACCCATAGAGGTTGATATGCCGCTAAACAAAATCAACCAACCAAGCCAATCAAAATATTTAGATTTCGGCATTAAATAACCCATAGGGGTTGATATGCCGCTAAACAAAATCAACCAACCAAGCCAATCAAAATATTTAGATTTCGGCATTAAATAACCCATAGGGTTGATATGCCGCTAAACAAAATCAACCAACCAAGCCAATCAAAATATTTAGATTTCGGCATTAAATAACCCATAGGGGTTGATATGCCGCTAAACAAAATCAACCAACCAAGCCAATCAAAATATTTAGATTTCGGCATTAAATAACCCATAGAGGTTGATATGCCGCTAAACAAAATCAACCAACCAAGCCAATCAAAATATTTAGATTTCGGCATTAAATAACCCATAGAGGTTGATATGCCGCTAAACAAAATCAACCAACCAAAGCCAATCAAAATATTTAGATTTCGGCATTAAATAACCCATAGGGGGTTGATATGCCGCTAAACAAAATCAACCAACAAAAGCCAATCAAAATATTTATCAAAATATTTTCGGCATTAAATAACCCATAGGGGGATGCGGTTGATATGCCGCTAAACAAAATCAACCAACCAAGCCAATCAAAATATTTAGATTTCGGCATTAAATAACCCATAGAGGTTGATATGCCGCTAAACAAAATCAACAATCAACCAATATGCCAATCAAAATATTTAGATTTCGGCATTAAATAACCCATAGAGGTTGATATGCCGCTAAACAAAATCAACCAACCAAGCCAATCAAAATATTTAGATTTCGGCATTAAATAACCCATAGAGCTTTGTTAAAATATCTAAACAAAATCAACCAACCAAGCCAATCAAAATATTTAGATTTCGGCATTAAATAACCCATAGAGGTTGATATGCCGCTAAACAAAATCAACCAACCAAGCCAATCAAAATATTTAGATTTCGGCATTAAATAACCCATAGAGGTTGATATGCCGCTAAACAAAATCAACCAACCAAGCCAATCAAAATATTTAGATTTCGGCATTAAATAACCCATAGAGGTTGATATGCCGCTAAACAAAATCAACCAACCAAGCCAATCAAAATATTTAGATTTCGGCATTAAATAACCCATAGAGGTTGATATGCCGCTAAACAAAATCAACCAACCAAACCAATCAAAATATTTAGATTTCGGCATTAAATAACCCATAGAGGTTGATATGCCGCTAAACAAAATCAACCAACCAAGCCAATCAAAATATTTAGATTTCGGCATTAAATAACCCATAGAGGTTGATATGCCGCTAAACAAAATCAACCAACCAAGCCAATCAAAATATTTAGATTTCGGCATTAAATAACCCATAGAGGTTGATATGCCGCTAAACAAAATCAACCAACCAAGCCAATCAAAATATTTAGATTTCGGCATTAAATAACCCATAGAGGTTGATATGCCGCTAAACAAAATCAACCAACCAAGCCAATCAAAATATTTAGATTTCGGCATTAAATAACCCATAGGGGTTGATATGCCGCTAAACAAAATCAACCAACCAAGCCAATCAAAATATTTAGATTTCGGCATTAAATAACCCATAGAGGTTGATATGCCGCTAAACAAAATCAACCAACCAAGCCAATCAAAATATTTAGATTTCGGCATTAAATAACCCATAGAGGTTGATATGCCGCTAAACAAAATCAACCAACCAAGACAATCAAAATATTTAGATTTCGGCATTAAATAACCCATAGAGGTTGATATGCCGCTAAACAAAATCAACCAACCAAGCCAATCAAAATATTTAGATTTCGGCATTAAATAACCCATAGAGGTTGATATGCCGCTAAACAAAATCAACCAACCAAGCCAATCAAAATATTTAGATTTCGGCATTAAATAACCCATAGAGGTTGATATGCCGCTAAACAAAAATCAACCAACCAAACCAATCAAAATATTTAGATTTCGGCATTAAATAACCCATAGAGGTTGATATGCCGCTAAACAAAATCAACCAACCAAGCCAATCAAAATATTTAGATTTCGGCATTAAATAACCCATAGAGGTTGATATGCCGCTAAACAAAATCAACCAACCAAGCCAATCAAAATATTTAGATTTCGGCATTAAATAACCCATAGAGGTTGATATGCCGCTAAACAAAATCAACCAACCAAGCCAATCAAAATATTTAGATTTCGGCATTAAATAACCCATAGAGGTTGATATGCCGCTAAACAAAATCAACCAACCAAGCCAATCAAAATATTTAGATTTCGGCATTAAATAACCCATAGAGGTTGATATGCCGCTAAACAAAATCAACCAACCAAGCCAATCAAAATATTTAGATTTCGGCATTAAATAACCCATAGAGGTTGATATGCCGCTAAACAAAATCAACCAACCAAAGCCAATCAAAATATTTAGATTTCGGCATTAAATAACCCATAGAGGTTGATATGCCGCTAAACAAAATCAACCAACCAAGCCAATCAAAATATTTAGATTTCGGCATTAAATAACTCATAGACGTTGATACGCCTCTAAACAAAATCAACCAACCAAACCAATCAAAATATTTAGATTTAGGCATTAAATAACCCATAGAGGTTGATATGTCGCTAAACAAAATCAACCAACCAAACCAATCAAAATATTTAGATTTAGGCATTAAATAACCCATAGAGGTTGATATGCCGCTCAACAAAATCAACCAACCAAGCCAATCAAAATATTTAGATTTCGGCATTAAATAAACCATAGAGGTTGATATGTTGCTAAACAAAATCAACCAACCAAACCAATCAAAATATTTAGATTTCGGCATTAAATAACCCATAGGTTGATATGCCGCTAAACAAAATCAACCAACCAAGCCAATCAAAATATTTAGATTTCGGCATTAAATAAACCATAGAGGTTGATATGCCGCTAAACAAAATCAACCAACCAAGCCAATCAAAATATTTAGATTTCGGCATTAAATAACCCATAGAGGTTGATATGTCGCTAAACAAAATCAACCAACCAAACCAATCAAAATATTTAGATTTCGGCATTAAATAATATAAATTTCAGCCATGGGAGGTTGATATAGCGCTAAACAAAATCACCAACCAACCCAATCAAAATATTTAGATTTCGGCATTAAATAACCCATAGAGGTTGATATGCCGCTAAACAAAATCAACCAACCAAGCCAATCAAAATATTTAGATTTCGGCATTAAATAACCCATAGAGGTTGATATGCCGCTAAACAAAATCAACCAACCAAGCCAATCAAAATATTTAGATTTCGGCATTAAATAACCCATAGAGGTTGATATGAACTAAACAAAATCAACCAACAAAGCCAATCAAAATATTTAGATTTCGGCATTAAATAACCCATAGAGGTTGATATGCCGCTAAACAAAATCAACCAACCAAGCCAATCAAAATATTTAGATTTCGGCATTAAATAACCCATAGAGGTTGATATGCCGCTAAACAAAATCAACCAACCAAGCCAATCAAAATATTTAGATTTCGGCATTAAATAACCCATAGAGGTTGATATGCCGCTAAACAAAATCAACCAACCAAGCCAATCAAAATATTTAGATTTCGGCATTAAATAACCCATAGAGGTTGATATGCCGCTAAACAAAATCAACCAACCAAGCCAATCAAAATATTTAGATTTCGGCATTAAATAACCCATAGAGGTTGATATGCCGCTAAACAAAATCAACCAACCAAAGCCAATCAAAATATTTAGATTTCGGCATTAAATAACCCATAGAGGTTGATATGTCGCTAAACAAAATCAACCAACCAAACCAATCAAAATATTTAGATTTTGTCATTAAATAACCCATAGAGGTTGATATGCCGCTAAACAAAATCAACCAACCAAGCCAATCAAAATATTTAGATTTCGGCATTAAATAACCCATAGGGGTTGATATGCCGCTAAACAAAATCAACCAACCAAACCAATCAAAATATTTAGATTTCGGCATTAAATAACCCATAGAGTTTGATATGCCGCTAAACAAAATCAACCAACCAAGCCAATCAAAATATTTAGATTTCGGCATTAAATAACCCATAGAGGTTGATATGCCGCTAAACAAAATCAACCAACCAAGCCAATCAAAATATTTAGATTTCGGCATTAAATAACCCATAGAGGTTGATATGCGCTAAACAAAATCAACCAACCAAAGCCAATCAAAATATTTAGATTTCGGCATTAAATAACCCATAGAGGTTGATATGCGCTAAACAAAATCAACCAACCAAGCCAATCAAAATATTTAGATTTCGGCATTAAATAACCCATAGGGGTTGATATGCCGCTAAACAAAATCAACCAACCAAGCCAATCAAAATATTTAGATTTCGGCATTAAATAACCCATAGAGGTTGATATGCGCTAAACAAAATCAACCAACCAAGCCAATCAAAAAAATTTCAACCAACCCATAGAGGTTGATATGCCGCTAAACAAAATCAACCAATCAAGCCAATCAAAATATTTAGATTTCGGCATTAAATAACCCATAGAGGTTGATATGCCGCTAAACAAAATCAACCAACCAAAACCAATCAAAATATTTAGATTTCGGCATTAAATAACCCATAGAGGTTGATATGCCGCTAAACAAAATCAACCAACCAAACCAATCAAAAATATTTAGATTTCGGCATTAAATAACCCATAGAGGTTGATATGCCGCTAAACAAAATCAACCAACCAAGCCAATCAAAATATTTAGATTTCGGCATTAAATAACCTATAGAGGTTGATATGCCGCTAAACAAAATCAACCAACCAAACCAATCAAAATATTTAGATTTCGGCATTAAATAATCCATAGGGGTTGATATGCCGCTAAACAAAATCAACCAACCCAGCCAATCGAAATATTTAGATTTCGGCATTAAATAACCCATAAATATTTGATATGCCGCTAAACAAAATCAACCAACCAAACCAATCAAAATATTTAGATTTCGGCATTAAATAACCCATAGAGGTTGATATGCCGCTAAACAAAATCAACCAACCAAACCAATCAAAATATTTAGATTTCGGCATTAAATAAACCCATAGAGGTTGATATGCCGCTAAACAAAATCAACCAACCAAGACAATCAAAATATTTAGATTTCGGCATTAAATAAGCCATGGGGGTTGATATGCCGCTAAACAAAATCAACCAACCAAGCCAATCAAAATATTTAGATTTCGGCATTAAATAACCCATAGAGGTTGATATGCCGCTAAACAAAATCAACCAACCAAGCCAATCAAAATATTTAGATTTCGGCATTAAATAACCCATAGAGGTTGATATGCCGCTAAACAAAATCAACCAACCAAGCCAATCAAAATATTTAGATTTCGGCATTAAATAACCCATACCAAGGTTGATATGCCGCTAAACAAAATCAACCAACCAAGCCAATCAAAATATTTAGATTTCGGCATTAAATAACCAAGCCAATCAATACGGGGGATGCGGTTATATAATTGCAGCCATTATATGCCCGGGCCAATCGGCTAGTTATGTTGAAAATGCCGTTAAACAAAATCAACCAACCAAGACAAAATATTTAGATTTCGGCATTAAATAACCCATAGAGGTTGATATGCCGCTAAACAAAATCAACCAACCAAGCCAATCAAAATATTTAGATTTCGGCATTAAATAACCCATAGAGGTTGATATGCCGCTAAACAAAATCAACCAACCAAGCCAATCAAAATATTTAGATTTCGGCATTAAATAACCCCTAGAGGTTGATATGCCGCTAAACAAAATCAACCAACCAAACCAATCAAAATATTTAGATTTCAGCATTAAATAACCCATAGAGGTTGATATGCCGCTAAACAAAATCAACCAACCAAGCCAATCAAAATATTTAGATTTCGGCTTTAAATAACCCATAGAGGTTGATATGCCGCTAAACAAAATCAACCATCCAAGCCAATCAAAATATTTAGATTTCGGCATTAAATAACCCATAGAGGTTGATATGCCGCTAAACAAAATCAACCAACCAAACCAATCAAATATTTAGATTTCGGCATTAAATAATCCTTAGGGGTTGATATGCCGCTAAACAAAATCAACCAACCAAGACAATCAAAATATTTAGATTTCGGCATTAAATAACCCATAGAGGTTGATATGCCGCTAAACAAAATCAACCAACCAAGCCAATCAAAATATTTAGATTTCGGCATTAAATAACCCATAGAGGTTGATATGCCGCTAAACAAAATCAACCAACCAAGCCAATCAAAATATTTAGATTTCGGCATTAAATAACCCATAGAGGTTGATATGCCGCTAAACAAAATCAACCAACCAAGCCAATCAAAATATTTAGATTTCGGCATTAAATAACCCATAGAGGTTGATATGCCGCTAAACAAAATCAACCAACCAAGACAATCAAAATATTTAGATTTCGGCATTAAATAACCCATAGAGGTTGATATGCCGCTAAACAAAATCAACCAACCAAACCAATCAAAATATTTAGATTTCGGCATTAAATAACCCATAGGGGTTGATATGCCGCTAAACAAAATCAACCAACAAAACAATCAAAATATTTAGATTTCGGCATTAAATAACCAATAGAGGTTGATATGCCGCTAAACAAAATCAACCAACCAAGCCAATCAAAATATTTAGATTTCGGCATTAAATAACCCATAGAGGTTGATATGCCGCTAAACAAAATCAACCAACCAAGCCAATCAAAATATTTAGATTTCGGCATTAAATAACCCATAGAGGTTGATATGCCGCTAAACAAAATCAACCAACCAAGCCAATCAAAATATTTAGATTTCGGCATTAAATAACCCATAGAGGTTGATATGCGCTAAACAAAATCAACCAACCAAGCCAATCAAAATATTTAGATTTCGGCATTAAATAACCCATAGGGGTTGATATGCCGCTAAACAAAATCAACCAACCAAGACAATCAAAATATTTAGATTTCGGCATTAAATAACCCATAGGGGTTGATATGCCGCTAAACAAAATCAACCAACCAAGCCAATCAAAATATTTAGATTTCGGCATTAAATAACCCATAGAGATTGATATGCCGCTAAACAAAATCAACCAACCAAGACAATCAAAATATTTAGATTTCGGCATTAAATAACCCATAGAGGTTGATATGCCGCTAAACAAAATTAACCAACAAAACCAATCAAAATATTTAGATTTCGGCATTAAATAACCCATAGGTGTTGATATGCCGCTAAACAAAATCAACCAACCAAGCCAATCAAAATATTTAGATTTCGGCATTAAATAACCCATAGAGGTTGTTATGCCCCTAGACAAAATCAACCAACCAAACAATCAAAATATTTAGATTTCGGCATTAAATAACCCATAGAGGTTGATATGTCGCTAAACAAAATCAACCAACCAAACAATCAAAATATTTAGATTCCGGCATTAAATAACACATAGGGATTGATATGCCGCTAAACAAAATCAACCAACCAAACAATCAAAATATTTAGATTTTTGCATTACATAACCCATAGAGGTTGATATGCCGCTAAACAAAATCAACCCACCAACCAACCATTGGTAAACAATTTTGATTATATTTATCGCGCCGCATTTAAGTTTTATCCTGTGTGCCATATGTCCTGGAGAAGGCCGGAGCGTACAAAGGCCGAAACGTTGTAATAAATATGGCGACAAAAATGAGGACAATAGTCCGAATAATGTAAATTGTGAACCTAAATAAATGGATAAAGGCGTTAGTTAGATCCAGTGACAGGACCCAAAGTGTGTGAGTTCAATACCTGGTTAAGGCAGTGGAGAACTTTCAAAGGAATTAACAGGAGATAATTGATAACTGACATCTATTAAACATGGCACGTGGAACTAGAACAGACTACCCCAGTGAGCGAAATAAAGTGTTCAGTTTGACATTCCAACCACCTGAAGAAGGCCGGAGCGTACAACGCTCGAAACGTTGTAATAAATATGGCGACAAAGATGAGCACAATAGTCCGAATAATGTAAATAATGTAATTTTGTGACATAGTAACCTTCATGTCAATGAATTGTTTGGGGAACTTTCTTCTGGTTTCCTGCTTTCCAGTCAACTTTCATATTCAAAATTTCTAATGCAATGTCAATCGCTATCTTCTTAAATGCTCTTCATTTATTGTTTTCACTTCTTAATAATTATTTTTCATTTTCTCATTTACTCTTACACTCAGTCAATCCTAAGACTAACAGTAAGATCATTATTGAAACACCGCTTTTACTATGATCATTGAAGTTAAGCAACATCAAGTCTGGTCAGTACCTAGATAGGTGACCGCCTGGGAATACCAAGTGTTGTAAGCTTGGGTCTGAGGGAGGTGTAATGGCTCGGGATTGTTAATCGGAGAGCCGAGTTCTAATTTCCCGTTGGGTTCGTTATATTCACTTTCGCGTTCCACCTCTCCCCCCCACCCCCACCCCCGCTCAGCTATGAGTTAATTAGTATCATTAAGCCATTATTATCTCAAAAACAGATTCTTACGTTCTAAAAATATTTTCCAGTTTTATAAGCGTTGATTAACTGTAGAAAACAAATCAATCAAGTCTTGCGTCATGGCGTTATTGACTTGCTTGAGTTGGAATTACTTTTTAAAGGACACGTCTGTCTTTGTGCTTTCCACTGTGAAGTACACACTGCGATAAGTTAAAATGCGGTAAAAAGTATTCAATACAAATCAGTGTCTGTTATATCCAATTATCAACGGATAAGTTAGCGGATAGGGTCAAATATATGTCTATTTCAATATGGCATGCATCGTTTCTCTACAATATGAAGTAAGGGGGAACAACTCTTTATTGAGTAGTGACGATTAATAATAGGAGTTCATTCGCCATACACAACATTGTCATGCCACAGAGATGCTCAGTCATCTGAGAGACTGGTTTGTTATTTCAGAGAATTTCTATGCTCGGTAGAAATGACACATTGACGGCACTTCGATACTTTTAATAGATTTTAATTTAAACAATGTTGCGAAGAAAGAAATGGCCATATGTAAATGAGATTCGGTGAATACGCCATATATGAAGGCATTTCCTATTCCAATTCAATTGCTACTATAATACAATCTTTATCTTTTTTATCTCTTAATAATAATAATAATAATAATAAATAATAATAATAATAATGATAACAATAATGATAATGATAATAATAGTAATGATAATAATAATGATGAAAATGATAATTATAATAATAGTAATGATAATGATAATAATAATGATAATGATAATAACGATAATAATAATGAACTAATGATAATAATAATGAAAATGATGATAATAATAATAATGAAATGATGATAATGATAATAATAATGATAATGATGATAATGATAATAATAATGATAATGATGATAATAATAATCATCATAATAATGATAATGACAATAATAGTAATGATAATGATAATAATAATGATAATGATGTTAATAATAATAATGATAATAAATATAAATATAATAATAATGATAGTGATGATAATGATAATGGTGATAATGATAATGATAATGATGTTAATAATAATAATGATAATGATGATGATAATAATAATTATTGCCAAGTAAAATGTAAAAAAATAATAATAGTTTGAGTCATAAATAATTTTCGTTTTTGTTAATAAGTGCTATTCTTCAAAATATTGCAACTGCTTCCTTAAAACGGAAAAAAATTGGTTTTAACTGCCCAAACATTTAAACTTGGCAAGATAACAGGTGAAACTATAAAACATGAAAGCGACAGTTCTGCCCAAACTTCCTAAAACACTTGGATCAATCCAAAATAGTTTATCTATCCCCCTTGTCCTCATAATCTCCATTCCATACGACCTCCTCTTTTATTGTTATCACCCACCTGATCCAGCAACCCTCCACCATAAGTGGCACTTCAGCCTTGCGTTGGGTGATTTCATTTATTAAAAAAGGGTTTGCATGTGTTATCTTTATTCGAGGAAAAGAATTGAAACCTATCCCTCAATTATATTATTTACACGCGAGATCTTGGCCTCTTCTTTGTTATTCTTATCACAACATTTCGACCGTTGTACACTCCGGGCTTCCTCGGATGCTTGTCGAAGAACAGCTGAAATGTTGTGATAACAACAAAAATGATCTGTATTCAGCGTGTAAATAACGCAAACAATAACCTCACATCCCAGAAAGTCAGACTGAAACAGGCGCTTCTCGCATAGCGTTCCGTCGTCAGTCTTCTTGACTAATTCCTCCAGATGTCATCGAAAGAGCTGTGATCTATTTAACATTACCTTGAAAAGAGGTGGACGTCGTTAAGGACCTCATTCAGAGACGCCATGGAAGGCAGATTCGAACACGGCACTCAATATTGTAAAGACTTCCCAAAGAAGTGCACTCGGATAATTAAACATTCTCAGAGAGTTGGTATGTCGAAAGTTGATAATAGAATGCTGGGTCAGAGATCTTAAGCACCTTAACTACTAACGCTTTATATGGTTATCATTCCGGGATTTAATTAATGTCTTACGAGATCCGTGAACCTCGAGCGGTTATTAGCAAATACAAGATTTATATATATTTGTCTGCGCGTTGAATTAACACTGTTAAAGTGATTCATTCTCTGATGAATATATAATTGTAATATATTCAGCAAAGTTGCCCAACCAAAGAGCCATCAACAGATATAACTTTAACAACACATGCTTAGCAAATAACAGATCTGAATGGTAATAATAGCCGTTTCCTTATAAGGAAACATTCGTTTTTCGACGACCAATGCTATTTTATAAAATCTTAGCTATTATCGCCCTTTCCAGAATTGATGTGGGTTTCCTTCCTAGCCTTCTGTTTGAATTAGTGTTGAAGGCCAACAACTAGATTCATTCTCTATTTTCTTTTCGAATTAAATGTGGTATCTGTTTTGCTGCTACTGGTGCTTGATGTCCTTAAGTGATGTGTTTTCCGTTGTCTGGTACAGTTCTTTATTTGTGGTTATATAGCGCCAATCCACAAGTTCCGAAGAAGGATAGACGCGATTCGCTCAAAGCCATTTTAACCATTACTTATAGTAAGCGGCAATATACGGCTGCCAATTTAGATATAGCTGAACAGATTTGATACCATACCTTGCAACCACGTGAAAGTTTCAATCTGATACGGCTATTTAAGTACACGACCCTAGTCTTCAGGGTAATGTTTTGGTTTTGTAGCAATTTACGCTGTTAGGCAAAACTACCTACAGCAGCCCATTTTATGTTCAGTTTCTTTATCCCCTATACTAAAGATCTGCTAAGAAGGGGGTCTAGGAAAGCAAGAAGAAAGGACTAACTATTAAATATAAGTAGACAGATTGTCTTGGTTGCGAGCAAAAGGTGCATCCAAAAAAGTGAGATACACTTCGGGGCCGTTATATTTAAACAACCACAGAAATTCAACTTCCTAGGTATTGTATAATCCAGACGGCGGAAATTGAAACACGGACACCTGAAGAAGCCGAGGAATAGCGAGAGATGCTTTTCAAAGACTGAATGCGGTTTTAAGCAATCGGAAAATACGATTAGTGAGAAAGAAAGGCGTGCGTGATTCTTATATGGCAGTGAAAACTGCATAATGTCATCACAATTGAAAAAAAACAAACCTGGAACTGCCTCGGAGAAGACGCACCTGGATGTTTCTACAAACTATATCGCTATCTATCCGCCATATACTCCTAATCCTTCTTCCTCCTCCTTCATAACCCTCTACTTTAGGTGGCTTTTTGGCCTTCTTTTGGTGAATCATAGTAAAGGAAAAGTAAAAACTTACAACAAACGATTGTTTTGGTTTGATTTGGTTTGTTTTATTTTACGGTATATCAACCTCAATGGCTTATTTAATGCCGGCTAGATTTTTTATTGTTGATAATATTATTTAAAATCTATTGCTGGTAATATTTTTTCTTCAAAAATGTATTACTGGTATTAAAACATTTTTACACTTTCATAGTGTTTGGAGGTTAACTATTTGCCCATAGTTGGGACCCTAACAGGTGCTACTACCCAGGGTCAGGATGGACCTTAGAACACCAGCAATTAAGAGGTGGTTCCATGCTCCTCAAAGACTCATGATCAGGTTACTGTTGGACGTACTTTATCGTCTTACCCAGGACGCGGATGTAGTTTATCGTCTTACCCACGACGCGGATGTAGTTTATTGTCATATCAAGGACGGACAACAAACGAGAAAGATGTAAAGTGAATAGAAACGGCAAAGAAGTAATATGACATAGGGATAGAAAGAGAGAATAATTTCTATAGGAGTTAAAGACCTTGATTCTCTTATTTGATAAACATAATCCGATTAAACGAAGAGACGAATCACGAGGCCATTTTTTTCGGCATCCTTTTTTCTCCCTTTCCGTTACTCCCAATGTGAGTGGAGGACTGCTGTTGGATGTGGTCACGCGTTTTGAAATGTCTTATCATTTGTTAAACCTCTATTTTTTCGCGCATTTTCACGCCCATTTCATGTCACATTTGGCATTAATGGGTTCTCGGTAAAAGTCTATAATGAATACCGGATTTTCTTCTATGTGCTATGTCTCTTCAGTATATATACGATTATTTCTCTCCATAATGTCCTGTCCACTGTAGCTCTTAATAAATTTTGTCTTTATATTATCACTTCTAAACCTTATTCTACCCTACTTTTACTCAAGATCCCTCTTGCCTTCAACCTGTCTTGTGAATATCAAATTTTACAAGCCCTCTTTCCTCATTATATGCCATAGAAATTTCAACTGTCTCTTTCTGATGTTAAGTATAAGTGACTTTTTTGTTTCCATTTTCTCTAAAACTTCGTGGTTGCTCACATGTTCCGTCTATGGTACTCTCAGCATCCTTCTGTAGAGCCACAGTTCTGTTGTATGAAAGTCTCTTCTGCCATATAGGGGAACTGATATTAGATAACATTTCACCAATCTTTTCTTTGTTTCTAACGAAATTTATCTGTTTCGTAATACTTTGCTTAGATTTAGGAAGGCATCTTTCGTTTTCCCAATACGACTTCGGATTTCGGTGTCGCACTTTCCGTCCTCTGTTTAAACACTTCCCAGATAATTAGCTTCCGTATATATTATGAAATGGACTAAGTCTGACAATTATTTTAATATATTTTATTGCTATACGTTATTTAAATAGACACAAATATTTAATTAAATGCTCTTTTTATAACAAACAGTATTAACAACATTTACCGGCCTGAATGTCCAAGTAAATGTTGTTAATACTGTTTATTATAAAAAGAGCATTTACTTAAATATTTATGTCTATATAAATAACGTATAACAATAAAATATATTAAAATACTTGGCTACTGTATAAAATTCGATTCTCAGTGTGTAGTGGGTTAGCCAAAGTGTATCGGTGACAAATACAAATTAAATTGACTCTCAACTATTTTTTACTAAATCAAATGCAACAAAGACAACAACAAGAGAAATAATCAAATAGGCAGATATTTGTTTTAATAAATATTCTTTTTATATCACAAGTACACACGATATAATAAAGTTGTTTAAAACACTTTAGAGTTCTTGGTTGTGTGATCAAGGGTAATATAAAAAGGTGTTATACTATATATCTGGTAAGGAATTAAAACAATTTATGTTGATGGTGAAATTGAATGAAATAGATTGTTTGACTTGCGGTAGAGTTGTCTCACTTTGACTGATATAGTTACGATTTCCTTTATGTTGTTAAGATATTGAGTGAGTTGGATTATGAATCTCATCTTGGTTGAATTGGTCACTAGATGAGTTGATGTTGAAAAAAAATTGAATTCCACAAACCGGGTTGATGTTAATAAAAATTAACTTTTAGCGAGAAAGGTGGGTTTCATAGATTCGTGTGACGAGTTGATTAATTTTAGAAATCTCTAAGTCGCGTCGAAGTTGTAAATTTGTGAGTTTTCTTGATCCCATGGGGTATCGAGAACATGTTTACATTTCTTTGGCGTGTTGTACTATGAACCGATCAACTCGAGGTCAATCGTGCGGACGTAGGCAGAAACATGACATTATTATTTATGGACCAATCAGAAGCATTGTTTCGTACTGAACTCTGGAGCCGATTTTAATGGGTTCAGCACGAACTGAGAATACTTAGCTGTGATCCTCTTTTAACAGAGAATGTAGAAACCTAATTCTGCAAACGCGAACTGAATGTCGGTCTCTCAACTGGAATTGAAGTAATGATTTTCTAAGCGAGGCTTAGATGTGGCACATGGCCGAAAGTATGGGACACCCAGTAAGGAACGAACTCACTATTCAGTTGTAACAGTTTTAGGAAGACCAGCTTGCTAACCATTACACCACGCCGAGGCGCACAACTGGAATTGAAGTATATATCGAATTTTTTTTTAAGTGTACCAATATCTACAGCAGCAAAAGAAATGCAATTTCGGACCAGCGTTACGGTTTCAAATGGGATAGGAAATATTCAAGTAAATAGCTATGGGAGTGGCATTGTGGTTTCAAGTCTCTTCTTCGCCTGTGGGGAGATTGTCCAGCATACCATAGAGGAGGACACTACTACAGTGAAGAGCTCTACCATAGAAAAGGACTGAGTCTTATAGTTAATAGCAGATTTCTATTTAAAGTTTTATGAGTAACTAGCAGTAGATGCCGACGTTGCCTGGGGATGTAACAGTAAGAGACGGATCAAGTATCGACCATCGAATAAAGACTGAAAAATAAAACGTTGCTCAAAGATTATTGTTTAAGGTTGACGGACACGCATGTTTAATTAGATCTCCGGTCTGTTTTTTTTTTTTTACGAATTGGTCAAACCAGGGGTGGCAAAAACTCAAAAAAACAAAAAAATTACTGATAAAAAATTATTTTCAATCGTTATGGATCTACCGATTGAATAGAATTTTATTATAAACAATTGTCTTGTTTAAATGGAATTTTTTTAAAGCATTCTGTATTTAAAATAAAAGAAAAAGTGACTTGGCTGCAGCAGCTTCAAGACAATAAGAAACACTGGCTGCAACCTGCCAAAAAAAGTGGAAGTTTTGTTGAAATCGGTTGCAAAAATGTAGGAAATCTGATCCCTGAAAATCTTCTATATAAATGAACACACACACACAATCGGGCCCAACCGTTGGGTTTTATGCCCGCGGTATAACTCGATATGAGTTGTCCTGCTTTCATTCCCGTGATGTTTATTATTTTGTGTTTTCAAATTGATTTCATGCAAAAACAATTGGTTTTTCAATTTTGGCACTATTAGAACCACCACAAGGTAATTTTATGTAGTCCTGTGAAGTTTTTGTAAAAAAACAAAATCAGTTGAAAAAAATGATAATCTTAGTCAAAAATCCGATCCAATATATAAACGTACAGACACACACACACAATCTGCGTTTTATAATAAGAAAAGATACCATTGAAAAAAATTTACATGGGTCCTTAATATTCTTTTTACCTAACAGTTCATTTAAAAAAAAATCGTTTTATTGTTTTTTTTTTTCCTTTCTTTTATTATAATCAAAAATTGGTCAAATTGATATTAGTCTTTTATGCTTGAGTTGTTTATTGTCCATCAAAAAGTTAGCATCGTTTTGAGGATTTCTTTTCATTGTCTCTAAACAAGGTACCTTTCTGATGGTGTATTTTATTAATTTAGTCATAAATAACTATCTTCCCCTTTTTGTTTATTCTTCAAACAAAGTGAATTATTTACAAGTATATTTTATTCGATTATGTATTCACTATTA
>CAHIKZ030000602.1:3055000-3057500 GCA_903632075.3 Acanthosepion pharaonis
TTTCCGTTCAACAGTTGAAATTGCCCACGGATGGGCGATATCGTCCATGGAAAACCCTGTTATATAGAAAACCAAGAAGAAAGAAATACTTGTAAAAAAAAATATTAATGGTATATTATTTCAACCTATCTAATACCATCTTATATCGATAGGCATATATAATTCATTGCTAGGTTAGCTACTAAAACACTTTGTTCATTGTGTAGTATTCGACAATTTTTCTTTCTTACATCTCTGTTTGTCTGCAATTCGTACTTTCTTTGAATATCGCTGACAAATATGGTTCGTTGCTTCTGTTATATATTTAGAGATTCTTGATAAAATCCAAAGAAGAATCAGTAATATTATTGGTCCTGACCAGGCATCTCGACCCCAGTCACTTTTCCGTCACTGTAAAGGTGCCTCACTCTGCATTTTCTATAAATAATTTCATTGTAATTATTCGGATGAGCTCTTCATGGGATCGTGGGATCGTCTGGGGGGAATTTTTTATTACTAACATTATTTTATTTGGTTTCTTGTAAATAGTTTTGTTTTCATATTGTAAATACTCATTGGGGCTTAATTTTAAAATTGTTGTTTATTCCCCCCGCCACAGACAATGAATTGTACATATGGGGACTAGTTAGGATTTTCTATAGAGACAATGTGGTATTACGGTGGATGTAGTAGAAAAGTAAGAATGCGTTGTTTTGATGTTAGAATATTGTGTTTGCGTCAGTGTTTGTGGCTAGCTAAGTTTAATGTTAAGACAGATGAAGACCGTCCTTTTCCACATCCCCCATTTTGGCTCCATGATTCCCAGTCAACTATAATATTCAAAAATTTAAATGGAATGGCAATCGTTATCTTCCGTCTTCCAGATTACTCTTCTATTGTTATTGCTCCTTAATAATGATTCTGTTGCATAATTCTTCCACACCCAGTAACCCTTATGTCTTAGTGACTTTTACTGCCTTGCTTGGGGTGAATTTGATTAATAAATAAAAAAATATATATATGTTTTGTGTGTGTGTTTTGTGTGTGTGCACGCGCGCGTGTGTGTGATTATATATATATATGTCAGGAATTGCTGGTTAAAAGACTTTCCCGTTTCTTTCAAGGACTACTGCGACAGTCTTGATTCCATGTCTCAATTTTTTCATTATATATATTACTTTCTCCCATAATATATATATATATATATATATATATATATATATATATGGGACCCCGAGCCATTAAATTATGAAGAAAAAGAATCTGTTACGCCACAGTATAAGACTATATATAAAGAGAGAGAATGAGTGAGAGAGAGATGGGAACAGCTTCAAATATAGATAGATAGATAGATAGATAGATAGATAGATAGATAGATAGGGAACAGACTGAGATACATAGAAATTAACATAGATAGGTAGATAATGTTGTAGTATACCTACGAACGATAACGGGTATGTCCCCATTCACATAAATACAATTGTAAATACTGTATATTGGTCTGCAGTTGAAGATTCATTACGGAATTCACTTGAACCACTTCTAGCAGTTGACTACTTCTACGCGCCATCATGAATGTTTATATGTTGTTCGTGTCCTAAGTACTATCGTTCATTACCAACCTTCGTTTGATTATTCTATTCAGAAATCTTCCCTAGGTTACAATAGATAGATAGATAGATAGATAGATAGATAGATAGATAGATAGAGAACAGATTGAGATGCATAGAAATTAACATAGATAGATAGATAGATAGATAGATAGATAGATAGATAGATAGATAACAGATTGAGATACATATAAATTAAGATAGATAGATAGATAGATAGATAACAGATTGAGGTACATAGAAATGAACATAGATAGATAGATAGATAGATAGATAGATAGATAGATAGATAGATAGATACGGACAGACTGAGGTCGATACATAGATTTCAGTAATTTTCCTCAATAATTTATAATTTAAATTGCTGAAACTTGTACAAAATTTTGCATAAATATCGCAAATTCGCTGAATGAATTTTTAATTAAACCTCAATTTGGCTAATCATAGCCATTATTGAACAAGATTTTATTTATGGATTAAAACCAGCAAAATCTAGGGAAATTAAGGCACTCGACAACATATCGTAAGATAACTACACTCAACAAAAATCTCGCAAGATAAAGGCAATTGGCAAAATCTCGCGACAAAATCTCGCCTCTTTATTGCGCATCATTTATTGTAGGCTTTTGATTCGAAATAGGATCATATGCATTTACGTTGACCACAAATATTTGCTTAATACGTTCTACTTTAGAATCTACAATTACACTTAGGTACGTACTATGCGTGATACACGCTTTAAGGATCGTGTAACTTTCGATACATGACTGACGAGGCAGATTTTTTCCCGCATTAAGTTGCCATTTCTTACTGCAGTAGACCAGTTACCATCCAAGGCTATAGAACCCGGTCTACCCTGCTATTTTCCCATAGCGATAATTATTTATTTATTATAATTTTATCATATAGAA
>CAHIKZ030000602.1:3065000-3070483 GCA_903632075.3 Acanthosepion pharaonis
AATAAAGTATAAAGAGTTATTGTTTTAATGACACTAATGTATCTTCTTGTCTTGTCGGCGGGACCTTAAATATGTGGATCGCATTCGCTGCAAAAAGACTACCGTAGCATTTACGGTGACCTAAAAAAATAAGAAGGGTTTTCTACAGCTGGGTGTGCTTGAGTGATTCGGATATGGATAGTCATGTCTGTCAATGGACTCAAATATAAACAAAATTATGTATCCATGTTTGTCTCGATGTGCCTTAAAGTGGACGGATGTTTGCGTTTTTTACCTTCAAAGGTGAAAACTGGACCGATGTTCATGTTTTGCCTCAAGTCTATAAACTGGGCCGATGTCTACGTTTCTGCCTCCAAGTCTATAAAACTGGGCCGATGTCTACGTTTTGTCGTAAGTTTGTAAACTACACCGATGTCTACGTTTTTGTTTGAAGTGTGTAAATCGGACATATGTCTACGTTTTTGTCTCCAAGTATATATACTGGACTTATGTCTACATTTTTGTTTAAAGTGACTAAACTGGACCGATGTTCACGTTTTTGTTCAGTTTGTAAACTGGAAAGATGCCCGTTTTTTGTCTCAAATGGATAAATTAGACCGATGTCTATTTTTCTGGCTCTAATTCAAACTGGACCTAAATCGTTTTTATAAACCAGACCTTTTTCAATTAACTTTGTAACTGCCCATGTATCTATATTTGAACTCAGGTGTTTAAACTTCGTCTAATTTTGGACTCAAATGAAAACAGGGCGTATGTTAATTTTTTGGACTCAACTGTAATTCGGACTCTGTGCTTATCTATCTATTAATTATGATTTTTGTCACGCGTACCTATTATTAAATTCCAAGCTTCAAGATGTTGATAAGTCGTTAAATGACAATTATACTTGAGTATAATGAAGCTTCTTCCCTCACTTCTTCCTGAGATCATCTGTGATGGCGGAAATGCCTTTGATATATAATCAAGTTTGGTACATTCGCTGTTGATTTATTTTATACATATTTTTTTTCCCCACTGATCTTCTTGAACAACGCAAAGAAGCTTTGGTTTAACATAGTTTAGAATTAAAAGTCTACTGACCTTGACATGAAAAAGGTAGATAGGTTCAACCTATCGTCAATTTATAATCCTTTTCCAGTCTTTTGAATAGGGTAGAGGTTTATCCCTTGTTTCCTGCTTGGGACTGTGTTCCGATTCGTTATAAAGTCTTTTTTCATTCTTTTCCCTCCTTGGTGGTATTATCCCTTGCTTGGAGGTGAATTGATTAAAAATGACTTGCGGAAAGAAATTGAAAACATAATTTCTTTTTTCCAGTCAGGGAAGGGAATTTTACGCCAGAATGAATCTCATTGAAACACGTGTGCCTAATAAATACAGCGTTTACAATCATGTGATGTATTGCCGGATTAAAATTCAGTTACGTGTTTATAAAAATTACAAAAAAAGAAGAGGAATTTTATAACTTATACAAATATTGTTCAGTAAGGAAAAATATTTGGATGTTATTTGATCAGTATTTTTAAATCTAGATTAGTCTTTGCCAAATTTTAACACAGCGTTGCTGAGAACGTTGGGATCAGTGATCCTTATATTTCTGAACCAGGAAAATAGTTGATAATGAACGTTATACAGTTTGACCACTTTTAATCCGGCAATCCGTTTCCCGATTTTTTAACATGGTCCGGCATTTTTTTTTTTTATCAGCCACCATTAGTTCGTTAGATGGGTTACGAAGGAGATATATATTGTATAAATTTCTGCAACAGCCAACAGCAGCAAGATGAATTTTTGTGATAAGTCTTGTCTGTTATTTATTATAGCCACTCACAGTATCGCCACTTAATATTATTAAACAACGAAAAAGCATTAGTGGAAGCATTAATGATTCACTTTACTTGAAGTTTTATGACATTTTAAACCTTTCATCATATAGAAATATATATATATATATATATATATATATATATATATATGATATGTATCAATACATAGATAGATATATAAATGAATATATATATATATATATATACAAACAGATAGATATATATATGAGCGTTTATCACTCGACCTTTGAAAAATTTGAAAGATGGAATGGGAACAAAGCGATATATAGTTTGGTCAACAATGTGAGAACGGGTCAGCAGTACATACAATAATTTTTATATGTATGTAGGATGCTGTTTTTCTCTTTTTTTAAAATTAAATTTAAAAGTTAGGTTTTCGTGAATATATAGATATGAAAAAAATATATATATATATATATATATATATATATATATATATATATATACGAAATTTCAGAGAAATTATTTCATATATTACTGAGTTCAAACAAATTTTATAGATAGAAAATTTATAATTCAACTGTTTCAAGGATACAGAGAGGACCCAATTCAGACAAGGGGGTAGCGTATTTTCATTTTATTAACTTTTGTTGTATCAGAAAAATTCACTGAGGATGAAATGGAACTAATGTTTTGATTTAATTACAAAATTAAATTTGAAGCTTTAGCTTCCATTTTGGAAACATGGTTATTACTGTGCAGCGAAAAAAACCTATTTTAAACAGTTAATTTTATATTAATACTCTGTAAATTTACATTGGGCAATTATTTTGTAAAATAAAAATATCAAGAACACCGGATTATATATCTTACTGTTTTTCCTATTTTATATATATATATATATATATATATATATATATATATATATATATATATATATATATATGAAAAAGTTAGTATAAATATAAATAAATATATATATATAATTATTTATATATTATATGCGCAGTACTTATTAGAAAGCGCTCAATATCAGAGATAGAGCTAACATATTTGGTTGGATATGTGAGTTTGATGAAAAAAAAAATTTCATAATATGACATGGATACATTCACGAGACAATAACGAGACATTTTCCGCCACACTTCCAATGTTTTAATTTCAATATTTCAACATACAAATGCGTATGTATAGACATAACACCACCCATCGTATATACATATGTCATAGCCGAAACTGTCTACATATGTTGATATATATATCTGGACGGATGACCAAGTATGTAAATGTGTCTGCATACATCGATGTTTGCGTTAGTACGATGAATGACAAAACGACGAATTTTCCCCACCACTTCCAATAACACCAATACACGCAATCTACATAAACCCCAATTTTTAAAACATTAATCAGTTTGTCTGACGATCACTAAGTGTGAAAAATGTATGTGTGTGTGTATATGTGTGTGTGTGTGTGTGTGTGTGTGTGTGTGGAATGGAATGTTGACAAAACTGTTTTAGTGGTGATTTCTGTCATCCAGCTTTCCTGTGGTCCGGCAGTCGCCTAGACCTTAAGTGCCGGATTACGGGTTTGAATGTTGTAACTTTGCTGCAGTGTCCATCCCCCAAAGAAAATAAAACGCATCTGCAACGCTGCAAGAACTTGTTGCACCTGTTAGCCATTTACCAGCCAATTTCCCATTTAATTTGTTCTTCATTGCCTTCTCTAAAGTGGGGAGTGCCACCACAGATACATTCCCAAAGAAAGAAGACTTCGTGTCCATCCACTCACGTCAGCAACAATTTGAAATCTTTTCCTTAATATTCTATTACAGTTTATTTCATCCAATTCAAATACACTTCCAGGTAAGCCATTTTTCTACTGAAGAAAACCTAGTATTTACCATTGATTCAGATGATTTTCTTTCGGAAAAAATCTTTAAAAATAAAAAAACGGGAAAAGGCGTCAAAGAAATTTCTCATTGAATATTTTTTTTTTTATCAGGGACACAAACAAATTAACTCCGACAGGAAAAAATATCCTCAAATTTGGTTGTTTATGTGAGTCACGGAATTCACTTTAGAAAATAGACTGAAAAAACGGCAAATATCTGCACTTCACTACAAACATGAATATATACAGATGGAGGCAGGTGCGCATTAATGCTTAATAAATTTGTTTGAAAACCAAAAAAAAATAAATTATTGAGACGTTGAAATAAAAAATGGGAACAAAGCGATTGGATGAACAGAAGAATAATGAAAAACGAAATGGTTGAAAAAAATACAAAAAAATGATGATAGAATTTTCCAGATAGATAGATAGATGAGGAATGATAAATGGAAAATGAGTAGATGAATGGATAGATAAAAAAAACAAAATGTATACTATAGGAACAAACTGAAATGAATAGATAGATGAAAAATTCATAGATAGATGGATAGATAGATTGGGAAATATGAACAAACTCAATTTTGGGTATAGCGCAATCAAACCAAATAGATAGATGAATGATAGATAGATAATGATAGATAGATGAATGTATGACAAACTGGAATGGATGAATAGAGGAAGATAGAAACAAATAGATGAATAGATAGATAGATGAATGGAACAAATGGATGGATAGATAGATAACAGGAAAACTTAAAAATAGATAGATGAAGATGGATAGATAGATGAATAGAAAAATAGGATAGATGACATGAACAAACTAATATGGATAGAAACAAATAGATAGATAGATGAATAGATAGATGAATGAATAGATGGATAAGATGGATAGATGAATAAGATAAATTTTTAAAAAATGCAGTGATAGATGCAAACAAGTTGTGTCGAAAGAGGTTCTAGCCGGACAAAAAATCACTTCCTCAAAATCAGTTGTTGGTCATTTCATCAGGAGAATTTAGAGATGGTTCGGCTGAGGCTTTTCGAACAGTCTTCGTTAGATATTACTCCTTTGGATGTGCAGGTTGTATCAACAGAACGCAGAACAACAAACTGGCGATCCCAGTTCGAATTCCTGTCGAGATCATTTGTTCACTTGCAAGTGCCTAGATCCATCTCGTCTAACGAAACCATGAGATTCAATATAACAGCGCAAACTGGGTTCTGTACTTTGGCCGTCAACCAATATAGATGTAATAATTCTGAATTCAAAGCTGTATGTACCCTGACGAGGTATATATTTGAAGCACTGACAAGGGATCCTTTCAGTATAGTTGCAGTATAGACTCAGGTTAGCTCAGTGGGTATTGGAGAAACAGAAATAGGCCTGAGCTAACAGTCATGTTGGAACCTATTTACCATAGTGAAGGTAAGTTTTCTGATCTGCAGTGTGCCTTTAAACAGATTATGATAATTTAAGTACAAAAATGTAAATGTTTGAACACTTAAGTACCGGATCAAACTTGCTGCATTGCCTGCAAAACTGTTTTGCTAATCATTAGTCTACTATGAAACGGATTTCCTCCATGTACACCGCGAAGTTTTGTTCTTGTCTTTGAGTCTTGTTCTTTTGATGTTGTCAAATTTAAATTTATTTTTTTGGTAGATTCTAAAATGAGAGTCTTAAGTGTATTGTGTAAAACAAAGCAACAACCTCTGTGTGTTATTTTCCATCATCTGATTTTTGCAAATTTATTTTCGCCTCGAGCTGAAAGTCTCATCTGGATTTCCGCCATGTTTTTTTAATAA
>CAHIKZ030000603.1:0-117500 GCA_903632075.3 Acanthosepion pharaonis
GTTCAGTGTAAAACAAACCATATTTCAAATTTTATGAATCTATAAGTATTAAATTGCTGACGTTGAAATCAAACTCATTCTATAATAGTCTTCGAAACGACCATATGATCATGAGTATATTGCGTGGCTCTCCATTAATATGCATATGTAGTCTTTCTGTATACTTGTATATGTGTACCACATATATACTGGCCACACTTCAACAGCGCCTATTGGTTTTATATGGACATGAACCCTATGTATAAGTACATAATATATGCATGCCGCCTTAGATAAATACATAATATATGAATAATGTATATGTGTGTCTATACAAGAAACAGAGACTTACATAAATGCATAATATACACATACGCGCATGCAATATATATATATATATATATATATAGAGAGAGAGAGAGAGAGAGACATAATATACGTATACACTATATATATATATATATATATACATACATACATACACACAGTCTTACATAATATACAGATGCATTATGCGTGTATAAATCCATATATATATATAGAGAGAGAGAGATCGATAAATACAAAATATATGCATACACTGATGTAATGTGTGTGTGTGTATATATATATATATATATATATAGAGAGAGAGAGAGAGAGAGTCTGAAAGAGCTTTACATAATATACGCATACATATACTTACATAAATACATAATATATGCATACACACACACTATATATATATATATATATATTAACCACAGCCTATTAAATTTTCATATAAGAAGCAAACGTGGACCATCATTCGTTATATGTATATATATAATCTGATCAAACGTCTGAATTATTGTAGGGAAGGCTTTTTTGATCTGGCTGAGAACTTCTCAGCACTCGCTCCTTCCTCCTGTTGTTACACGTAGATGTTTTTGTCAAGTAGCTTATTGAACTGATCTCAATGGACATTTATGAGATCATCAAATATGCATATGTAGTAGACCTTACTTTCTTTAGCTAACTCAGACATTCTCCCCATCTCAAACTCTCTCTGTCTCTCTCTCTCTCTGCCTAGACAGAAACAAACAGAAAACAGAGAGATACGGATATGATAGATGGATAGATAGAAATAGACTAGATATACAGATAGACAGAGAGAGATTCGATAGATAGATAGATAGATAGATGCTAGACAGATAGAAAGACAGATGCTCGATAGATAGAAACATACAGACTAGATAGACAGAATCAGATTAGATCGATACAGACAGGCATAGATGAACAGGTCGATACTAGAACAGATTGTAATATATACGAACAGACATCGATAGATACATATATAGATATTGTGTATGAGAAAGACAGATAGATTAAAGTACATATTCTTTTTATTTGCCTAAAATTGACACAAGAGGTAATTTTCAAGCAGAATTGTGAGAGACATTCAGTTTCTCTCAGCAGCTTCAGAGACGAACTCCTTCAACTACTCTACACCTCTCTCCGTCTCTCTCTCTCACACACACACTCTCTCTCTCTCTCTCTATATATATATATATATATATATATATATATATATTCAACTACAATAAAATTATACATCTTAGATCGCTTTCTGCATAGCTTTTTTATAAGTCGTGTTCAGTCTCAAAGTGTTTGCATTATGCAGCTCTGCACGTCTGTCTGTGTAAAAGGAATCGTGTCCTAGAAAGGTCTTTGGTAAAACGTTAGTGGCAGCATTAATTCCAAGACAACCAGCCGTCCCATGACGTCAGCGCGCCGTTTCTTGCACAGTAAAATCGATCCGTTTAAAAAAAAATTATATCTTTTTAATTACATTTTAGTCTGAATTTTTTTTTAAATTTTATTTCTTTTTTTATCACTTCGTCTTTCATAGCTGCAAAGCAATTGAAAGAAAGCTCCTCGGAGACAAAAATGAGAACGCTATTTACATGTTTCGCATGGATTCTGGAGCTAGGTTGATTTTATCCTTCAAGTGCATTTTTCTTTTCTGACAATAAGTTATTTACTATTTTGTTAGTATGTTATTCGCTGAAATGTATCTGTTGTAGCATACCTACGGACGATAATGGGTATGTCCCAATTCACATAAACAGTAGTATATACTGTATGTTGGTCTGCAGTTGGAGATTGTTGTTTCATTCCCCCCACCCACAAAGACAATGAATTATAAATATGGGGTATATTTAGGATTTTCATCGAGACAATGAGGTATTATGGTGGATGTAGTAAGAAAGATAAGCAAGAATGCGTTGTTTTGGTTTAAGGAATATTGTTTATATATGGGTCAGTGTTTGTGGCTAGCTAAGTTTAAAATTGTTTATGAAGAAGTTCAATACCCCCCCTTTTGTTTGTACATTTTTTATTATTACAAATAAATATTGCAGTTGGAGATTCGTCTCAGATGTGCTGGTCAAACTCTCTGCCCTTCGGGAAGAGAGGACAGAGGCTGTGTCGAGGACGGAGTCCGTCTCCAGGAACAATTACCTGACCCGTTTTTATACGAGGTCTACGGGGAATTTTGGCCACATCTACGGGCTTTACCCCCACATTATTACTACATCTAACCACGTGGAGTGGTTGGTAAATATCCTGAAGTTGGAGATTCATTGTGGAATTCATTTGACTCATTTCTAACAGTTGATTACTACTTCTACGCGCCGCTGGCGAATCTTATATGTGTTGTTCTTGTCCTAAATATTATCGTTCATTACCAACTTTCGTTTGATTATTCTATTCGCTAACCTTCCCTAGGTTACAACAGTATCATTATTATTAAAAGTGACAATTTAATAATGATCATGAACCAGCAATGTCACTGGATTTAGGCAGGGCTCTACAAATTCACCTCCCCGCTGAGCAAAGGACCTTTTAACCTGCATAAAGACCCCCTTTTTTTTTTTTACAAAAAGCGTTTAGATAATGCTAATAATACGCTTTTCTTAACACTCCGACCATCCAAATTGCTAGTATCCCTACTTAAACTATTTACATTCGGACTATTGTCCTCATCCTTGTTGTTGTTATTATAACGTTTCGGCCATTGCACCCTCTGGCCTTCATCAGGTCTATGCCGATCCGGGTAACCTACAGGTAATTTTGAACTGAACCCTTTATTTAATCTACGGGCGTAGACTGTTCTCGTTCCACTGCCCATATCTAGAGATATATTTTTTAGTAAGTTTTTCCCAAAATTGTAACATTTACCCTGCATGTGATTATTTCTCTATATTTCTAAGATGAGGTATTGTAAATATTCGGGTTGTTGTTCTCATCTTTATTGCCATATTCACGACGTTTTGAAATTCCAACGTATATCACCTGAAGAAGGCCAGAGTGTAGAACAGCCGAAACGTCGTGAATATAAGAATAAAGATGAAGACAGAAGTCCGAATGATGTGAATGGTGTGTATATATGGCTACGTCTGAAAAACATTGAGCCGTGTATTAAAAAAAAAAACGTTTGGCTGAATCATATTTTAATTAAATGATTAATATTTTATATTGTTTGTTTGTTTTGTTTTTATAGCTTATCAACCTTTTGCAGAAAATATTTTTAGATTCTAAGAACTTTTTTAAAAGATAACAATGATTTAGTCTTAATGACACGAGTCTTAATAATTAACCCATAGCTTGGGGGAGAAGAAGTGGATTCTTACCTTTCCAAAAAGTATTTGCTCGTAAGTGAATGTAACGAACCCAACTGAATTTGGAACTCGATTCTCCAATTAACAATTAAATTGTTGTTTTATTCCCCACCCCACAGACAATGGGTTGTACATATGGGGATTAGTTAAGACTTTCATAGAGACAATGTGGTATTATGGTGGATGAAGTAAGAATGTGTTGTTTTGGTGTAAGGAATATTGTTGTATGTTTGGGTCAGTGCTTGTGGCTAGCTAAGTTTAAAGTTAAGAGAGAAGAAGACCGTCCTTTTCCCCGTTTTGGCCTTGTGACGCATTTTATGTTTACAAATAAATATCGCTCTATAGTTAACAATTCCGAACCGGCAGCCATTACACCAGCCGTGCATCCAAGCGCCTGGAATTTCCAAGCGGTCACCCATCTAGGAACTGACCAGACTCGACATTACTTAACTTCGGTGAGCATGCGAGAACCGGAGTTTCAACGTGATATTACCGTAAACCTCCTTATAAAGAAATATTCGGCATTCCTTGATTGAGAAGCCAGTGTTACTTTCAGTTGAAATTTATAAAATCTCTTCATTAAAATAAGTTTCTCAAGTGCAGTAAATATTATCGCTATTTTTAGCACTGAATGGGAACTTCCTTCGTAACCTGGTCGCTAGCCAAAGCTAGAAAACCGACTCTTGTGTTTATTTAACCCGGAGCTGCGTCGGGGAGGAGATATGAATTCATCCTTTCCGAGGAGCATCTGAACGAGTTTATATTTAATACCGAATTCTGTTGTTTTGATAAACAATAAATAAGTAGACACAGGTATGGTTTTCACGAGATTCAAATAAAGGTAGACAGTACATTAATCAGTGACACTTTGTATATCATTCCTTATACGAATGATCTGAGTCAATATTGAATATGGAAATAACAGCTTTTACCTGCGACTTGTTCAGCGTGTAGATTAATTATGGAATTGGGATTTACTACTATATTCTTTTTCGATCTTTGTGCCATGCTACAATGGTTAAGTGGATTACTCAACTTTTTATCATTTTTCAAGTCTGAAAAACTCTTTAATCTCAGATTAGAAACTTCTCCAGTTAAGACTAAATTGAAGAAGACTCCAGTGGGTGCCTTTGAATGAAGAAAGATTCCCGCGTACTACTGCTCTGTGGAACCGACTCCCAAGAGGATGTTTCCCTGATCACTACACTCTTAACCTGTTCAAGTCTATGGTTAACCGTAATCTTCCCCTCCTATCCATATAAACTGCCTCTTAACTTAATCCTCTACCACGAGTGGCCCCAGGGCCTTGTACAGGTGAAACTTACTTTTTTAAAAAAAGCCAAAACAAAAGCAGTTCTTTATCTTGAAAATAAAACATTCATTTACATCTTTTCGGTTTCTCTCTAGCCGTTTTTTTTATTTATTTATTTATTTTTTATTAGAAATGCTTAGGTAAATATCTGTACGGCAGTAGATACAGTGTAACCCGGATATAAGAGAAATTTTCTCTGGTCCTAAAATGTTCCCATACTTACCTAAACAAAATAGACCAAACCCGGATATAAGAGAGATTTTCTCTGGTCCCAAATTAGAGCCTGTGTTAATGTATATAAAATAGACCAAACCCGGATATAAGAGACTTCTTCTCCGGTCCCGACAACTCTCTTATATCCGGGTTACACTGTATTACAAAAGGACATGCACGTAGATTTAGTAATCCCAACACCAAGCAGAGACAAACGTATAGAGGCCAAGAGGAATATTTTGATTGAATAAGAATTTCTGTGAAATTTACCAAATTACTTTGTTTCAATAAATTGGCAATTTCAAATTGAACAACAGGAAATAACCCAATTCCCCATAACCAAAATGCTTTCATCGGCGACAAATTGATTGACACTTAAGGCTAAAATTTAAATATTTTTTTATCCTTTTTTTGTCTACATATAAAAGAAAGTAAGAAACTGCTTTCTTCATTGGTTGTTTTTATATCAGAAAATGATACTATTGTGAGAAACTTTAATTTTGCAATTGCACGGTCAAATACATTAATTTCTATTAACATTTTCTAAAAGACAAAAAAAAATACCCAGGATTTCTGTTAGAAAAACTTTCCTAATTAACTTTAATGATTACGGATAAGCATACAAGAAAAGAAAACAAACTGAGTAATTAGTAAATCTTAATTATTTTAAAAATATTTAGTGGGACCGTGGCAGACAAGCCCAAGGTGTCAACTATTATTTGTGGAAGTCAAAATCAAGTAGGTATGGAAATTTAACCATCTGAGTAGTGTAGTAACAAACGTCAGAGAATAGAATACTGATTTCAGAAAGCGTATAGGGACAGCAAAAAATGCCTTTCATAAACTAAGCAAAGTATCAAAAGATAAGAAAATGTAGCTAGAAACAAAGAAAACAGTGCTGAACTGCTGTTTCATCTAATCACCAATACGGCAGTGAATGTTGGGCAATCGCCTCATTCCTTTCTGAAACTAAGCAAAGTATTAAGAAATAGAAAAATATCCATTGAAACTGCTATTTAATATCTAGTCACCTATATGACAGAATGTTGGATAATATCCTCATGTCTTACAGAAAACAAGCAAAGAGAGAGGAAAATCTCCCTAGAAACAAAAGAAAAGAGGGCTGAACTGCTATATAATATCTATTTACCTATATAGCAGTGATTGCTTGACAGTTTCATCACGGATGTAGATACTTAAGGTTACAGATGTGGTTCTACCGACGAATGCTAAGAATACCATGGACAGGACATGTGAACAACGAGGAAGTCTTATGGAACAACAAGAAAATTGATACATACAATCAGAAAAAAACAGATGAAATTGAGAAAAAAGTGCACAGAGACTCTAACACTCACATGACATATTGAAGGCTAAAAGAAACAGTGTAGCAACAGCGAATAACCGACTTAACGATTTTTTTTAATGGATTTCAGAACAGGGACAAAGAGTGAAGGGGAAGAGTATAAAAATACTTAGAACAACAAAAAACTGGAAGCTGTGGAGAAACATAATTGACCTATATCCTGAAAGGATTTGACATATAAAGGAAGAAGTCGGAGAGACTGAAAGTTTAACAAACAAAAATACGATAACCAATGATTATTTCTGTGTGCCATATCCCCTCAAGACCTGGGCGATTATGCCTCTCCACAACTTCCCGTTTTGGTTGTCTTCAGCAATACTTCATCCTTTATAACGCCTTCTTTCCTCTACTTCTCTTGCGTATTAAAATCTTCAAACCTTCTTTCCTTGGGTGTCCCTAAAATTTCAACTGATCTTTATGGCTGCAAGCAACGATTTCTTTGTAGTTCTTATTCTTTTCTATATAAACGAGCGAGTTATGCAGCGTGCCACGTGACTGGTAGTAATTCGTAGATAATCATATAGTAATGATACAGAAATTCATAATAATTCATAGATCATAGAGTAGTCATATTGTAATTCATAGATAATTGTCATATATGAATGAAAGATATTCCATGCTGAAACCGGATTTTGAACGTGTATCTTTAGACAATGAAAATATAAACCGCCATTTACTATAAATAGAGATATCATGCCACTGTCTGGGGAAGTTACAAACACGTGTTTGACTATCGTGCTAACCCGGACGTTAAAGACGAGTGTCCCGTGTTTTAAGACGAATTAGTACTTTTCTTGGCAACTCTACACAGTCATGTA
This sequence comes from Acanthosepion pharaonis, assembly GCA_903632075.3. Lineage (NCBI taxonomy): Eukaryota > Metazoa > Mollusca > Cephalopoda > Sepiida > Sepiidae > Acanthosepion > Acanthosepion pharaonis. Next base: position 7,330 of record CAHIKZ030000603.1, read on the forward strand.
TTAACTGATAAGTAATCAATAATCTTTCCTTTGACTATTTCTTTGTTTTTAATAAAATTCTAATTGCATTTGATATTTAAAGACGTTATTATTTAGTCTTTCTGTTATTACTTATATTATGTACGTGTGACGAATTACAAAAATAATCATTTAGTCATAATATAGTAATTCAGAGATAATCATATAGTAATGATATAATGATTCATAGATCATATAGTAATCGTATAGTAATCCATAGATAATAAAGCAAAAACAAATCCATGGGGTCAGGATCGCATCCGACCTTGAGGACCATAGCATTAACAAATATATTTTCATAGTAAACTCTCTGCATGGTATTTCAGACTGTCTTGTCATATGGTGGCACAATAGCTTGTTTAAATTGATTATATTTTTAAGAATCTAGCATCGTAAAAAGAATGAAATCTTGCAACAACGTCAGCAGGTAAAACTGTAATGACGGACATTTTTTTTTTTATGCTGAGGTGCCTATATATCTGAAGTGAAAATGTGCCACTTGTAAAGAAAACCAATGGTAGTTTTAATTGTAGCCTCTCGCATTGGCGTATACACACAAACAAATATATATATCATACTTATTATAAAACCCAGGTTGTGTGTGTGAGTGTGTGTCTGTACGTTTATATATTGGATCGGATTTCCTACATTTTTCAACCGATTTCAACAAAACTTCACAGGACTACGTAAAATTACCTTGCGGTGGTTCTGACAGCGCCAAAAATTAGAAAAACACAATTGATTTTGCACAAAATCAATTTGAAAACAGGATTAAAAGGCATCATCACGAGAATGAAACGGGGACAACTCTTATCGAGTTATACTTATTATAAAACCCAGGTTGTGTGTGTGTGTGTGTGTGTTCGTTTATATATGGGATCGGATTTCCCACATTTTTCAACCGATTTCAACAAAACTTCACTGGGGGGGCACTTAGTGTTTCTTATTGTCTTGCACACATTTTTTCTTTATTTTTACATTCAGAATGCTTTAAAAATTCCATTTACAAGACAATTGTTTATAATAAAATTCAATGTTTGAGTTTGGGTTTGACCAATTCGTAAAAGAAAAAAAAAATAATTAAGACATGCGTGTCCGTCAACCTTAAACAATAATCTTTGTCAATTTTATTTTTCAGTCTTTATGATGGTTGATACTTGATCTATCTCTTACTGTTACATCCCCGGGCAACGCCGGGCTCTACTGCTAGTATATATATGTAACCATCCATTTTTAAGTAATCATAAAAGTTTTATCGAGGAAGAAATTTAACAATTCTGTATCTAAATGCAAGTGTTATAAGAACGATGCCAGCTGAGCATATACGACTTTATATATATAAAGTTTATATTAACAGAATATTTTTTCTTAAGCTGAATGTAAAATTCTGTTTTATGTGTTCACCATTTTATGTCGGCTTTGGTAATTAGTCATAGTTATAATTAATCTAATAAATAAACTTCCAATAATTTGCATAAAATTTAAAACTCCAGTTCTCGTATATTTTTACATGCAACTTTCTTGAAAAAAAAAAGTTAAGTTTTGTAGATGTATCTTTTCATAATAAACAGTCATATCCTTTGAAATGGTCGTAAACATGGACGTGTCTTATGTGGACAAAATTAATATCTTTTAATAAAAGTCATTAATAACAAAATTATAGGAAAAAATAAAGTTTTGACTTAGAGATGTCATGTAGTTTCAATTATCGCTAAGTCTTTTGATCTTTAGTTCCTGTTTTTGTAAAGAGAGCCGCTTGACACGTGTGTGTGAAGATGAACTGACATTTTTAATTTGGCTGACTATAACCTGTTGCAAAATCTAGTATTTATCTATTTTCAGACGATACAGATTCCAAGAAGTTTTTTTTAACTTATACTAACAATTGGTAAAAAAAAATCTTTATATCTAGCGATGATGTGTTTTCTACTGTGTCTGCATAATTATAATCTAATTTTAAAGCTCCTATTTGGCAGTTTCTTTTTCCGCAGCCTGTCACATTGGTTATATATATATATATATATGCATATATATATATATATATATATATATATATATATATATATGTTTTGGAATGCATCTGAAATCTTTATACAGCAGTTATTTTGATTATTAAATTTTATATATCTAAAAGTTACTGACCGAATGTGGTTGACAGTATGAGGTACTGAGAGAATATTATGCATTATATGAATAAAGCCGTTGTAAATAAATTGTATTGAAAATAAACCTACTATATACATATATTCAAAATCATGAAGAAAGGAATTAGAAATTATAAAGAATCAATGTAAATGTTACTTGAGCAACAATTTTGCGGAAAACGACGAACAACCATAGCATTCCCAGTGATCAACGATATTAAAAGAATTGACAATTAAACTCCTTAATTCCCTTTAAATGCCATGAAGATCTTGGAATACCTGTAGCAGTTTCGTGAATTATCACAGAACAGGGAGATTTGGAGATAAATGATTGTTTACCAAGATGAGAAATCACATTGATTTGCAGTGTGCCTTCAAGTTGAAACGGCTCTGATGATGTCACTGACAGAATAGGACTGTTAAAATGTCTTATTTCCTCTCGCAAATCATGCATTAAAATAGTGCAATCCCATGTGCATAAGACGCAGTTTTTTTTTCTTTCAAAATCCTGTCGGGTCTTATAATTCAGTTTAGAACTAAATCTTATTTTTCCATGACTCAAAACGGAAAAATTAATTCAAATTAGATTTATTTGTTTACGGAAGATGTAGTATCTATCTAATGGCGTATTGCAACAAAAGAAAATAAATCTTATACGGTTTTGTACTTTTTTCTAGATTCATTTGCGTTCAGACACCTAGGTGAGTTCGGGAATCATTCAAAGGTAAAAAAAAAAAATATTGTTTAATTTATAATCAAAAAAATATACAAAAAGACGCAAAATTTAAAAATGAAAAAAAAAATAAACGAGTTTATATTCACTTAATTTTATTTCAACTTATTTTTCTCAATGTGATTTAATGGTATTATACCCAACAGCCACCACGTTCACGTTATGCATACGAATCACAAAAGTAAACAAAATGTCCCTTTATTTTTTTCATTTTTTTCTTTTCCTTTTTCACAAGTTTTGGCCATTTTTTTTTTTTTTTGCTCATGTTCTTTGCGTTTTATACATGAAAATTAGCTCTTTTTTCCCTGGAATTTCTCTGCTTTTTTAACTGCGTCTTAGACTCTCTATTTATACACAAAAGATTACGGTAATTATCTTGTTAAATATTCCTTAATCTGTAGACTTTAAGATATTGTCAATTTTTAACAACTATAGCTCGATTGACCCAACGATTATAGGCACGGTGGATGGAATAGCTGAGCCGAGTTCAAACTCCAGCTAGAAGTGTTTGTTTTTGGGAAAGGTGAGATTCCACTTCTCCTAGTGCTTCACTATTCTTAAATAGCAAGGAAGTTAAAGGACGTTCTTATTTGTAAAGGAGATCTATATAGACAGGTACACCTATCGTCTGATTTACACTCATCCTCAGTCTTTTGAACAGGATTATAAGGTTTATCCCTTGTTATCTGTTTAGGATTGGATTTCCAGTTTCTTTTAAAGTCTACTTCAATTCTACACTTCTAAACTCTCCCTGTAAATTCTGAAATTTTATTTACTAATTATTTTTTCTCTTCGTTAGGAGTAGATGAGTTTGCCTGTCGTCCGGTTTACACCCTCCCCTGTCTTTGAAACAGGAGTAGAGGTGTTAGAATTGTATTTCCGGTTCCTTCTAAAAATCTTTTCATTCTCTTTCACTCCCAGTAGCCATTTGCATCTTAGTGGCATTATCACTTTGCTTAAGGCGAATTGGTGGAAAACAAAAAAGAAAGACTAATTTCCTTGCAGCTGAAGAAGAAATACGAAGCGGCAGGTGTGGATCTACAGACCAGGTGAGCAAAGAGGAAGTTTTAAAAGAAACACACTTAGAATCAGAAAGAGACAGTCGAAATTTCTGGGAAACATTATGAGGAAAGAAGGCTTGGAAAATGTAACTCACGAGGCACATTGAAGGAAACCGGAGCAGAGGCTAAACGACGAGCAACCTGCCCAGAGAGCTTGTGTGAATGGATGGCAAAGCAAGGACAAAGAGGGGAGGTAGAAACTCAAACGATGCTTAGAGCAACAAGAAGCAGAAAGTTGTGGAGGGCTATGATCGACCACATCTGGAAAGGACACAAAAAAAATGATCGATCTCACCACTGATTCGTTCTTTGCTTCATGCTGTATTTTTTTTTCTTCACCTCTTGCTGATCGAGAAATCAGTATCTTTACTTCCGATTGTCTTTGTATGTGTTTCAACACTTGCTGCTCCAACCTGCTGGAGGATAGGAATTAGACGATTCTTTGATTATTCAAGTAAAGTCGTGTGGATTAACCGCGTTTGGAATTCAGATCTGAACCGGACTGGGTTAGGTTGAGTAAATGCTTCTAGATCTGCCTGACATTCCTCTACAGGAATCGATTTGCATTGTCTTCAAGATTTCTTTAAATGAAAAACATTTGAGTTATGAAGTCCGATTCATGACAAATTAAAAAAGAAAGAAAGAATAAAAAAAAAAAGAAAGAAAGAAAAAAAGAACTTTTGTTTTATTGTTAATAAGGGTAACAACTTTCGGTACTTCTCAATGACCAGTTTCAAAATTCTGTCGTAAAACGCTCAGTGCTTGTAGTTAAAGAGATTTGGTAAATCCCCAACAGACCCTTGAATATTTTATGAGAAAAATGATTTATATGACCGACAAAGAATGACTGTTTGCCTGCTGCGAACATTTAGCAAAATTATGCTTGCTCTGAATCGTATAAGTGTTGGCTGAGCTCAATTGGAAGAAGAGATATTCACGAACAAGGTATCGCCAGAAAATGTTTTCAGACATTGATCATCAGGGAATTTGAAAAAGATTAAATGCGTAAATAAGACATTTAGTGTGTGTCTGTGTACACACACAAACACACACACACCTATCCTAACTACGTTCTACTTATGCTTACGGCCATATCACGTTGAAACACAGTTTACCATACCATCACTGAAGTTAAGCAACGTCGAGCCTAGTCAGTACCTATACGGGTGGTCGCTTGGGAATACCGGGTGGTGTAATGTCTTATGGCACGGAATTGTTAATCGAAGAACCGAGTTCCAATTCCAGTCGGGTTCGTTATATTCACTTACGTGCAAATACCCTTGGGAAAACTATGAATCTACCTCTCGCCCCAGCTATGGGTTAATTAGTAAGACTTGTGTCACTAAAGCATTATTATTTCCAAAAATAAATTAAAATTGTGTACAAATTAGTTATATTTCGGCATTAAAATAACCTGTAAATGGTTAATATTCTGCTAAACAAAAACAAATAAGCACTCTACTTATTCTTAAAATTGTTTGAGAGCGTATCAAAAAGTACATAGTCTGATGAAGATGCTTTGATATTAAATTATATCTGAAATTTTAATTCCACAATGTTCGATATATGCGATTAATATTCACTGTTGGATTAAGTACATTCACAAAGAAGATTATGTTGACAAATATTTTATGCCAAATAAATATTTATATTATTCATCATTACATTATGGAATTACTGATATCCCTACATAATTGTTTAAAGTCTCTACTTTTTGCAACTTACGGAAAATTATACCGCGGATAAAGTAGTCCCACTGTAAACTATAAATTGTTATTCTTCTAAGTGCCGACTCCCTTCAGATGTAAGCGATGATGGCTCTCCACGACTTCCTGTCCTTTGTAGGCCTGAGTAAAGTTTGTGTATTTGCTCTACCACCTAATCTCTGTTATGTCAACCATTTCCATAAGCTCGTTAGGTAAGTTATGCACTGCTTCCCTCTGTCCTTTCACTGTGTCTCGTGGGTGTCAAGTTCTCCAAGCCCTTCTTTCTCATTATGACTCCAGATATTTCAACTATCTTTTTCTGATGCAACGTATATGTGTCCTTTCTGGTTCCATTTTCTCTAAAACTTCGTCGTTAATCCCGTGCCCAGTCCATGATATTCTCAGCATCCTTCTGTAGAGCCAAATTTCTGTTGCCTCAAGTCTCTTTTCCATCTGCGATAAAATGGGCCAGTATTCACTTCCATATGGGAGTAACGATATTAAATAAAAGTCCAGTACTCTTCTTTGTTTCCAGTGGAATTTTTCCAGTTTCTTAATACTTTGCTTAACTTTTAGAAGGCATCTTTCGCTATGCTAATGCGCCTTCGGATTTTGGTGCCGCATTTTTCGTCCTCTGATAAAATATCTTCTTAGATATTTTAATTTTTGCACTTGTTTAATTTTGGTATCTCTAATTTGTAATTCGAATGTTGGTTTGTTTCTGTTTTCTTAAACTTGATGCTTAGTCCTTTCTTCTTGCTTTCCTTTACTTCCTGTAGTTTCCTTTCTCTTTCTGTTACCAACAGTGTGTCATCTGCTGATCTAATGCTGTTAAGATAAACTATGAATTACCAGTTACAAAACAGCTCTATAAGGTATATAATAACAAGACAAGAAAAGTGTGGTTGACAATAGGAAGGAAGTTACATTTAGGTTTTCTTTCAGTAGTTTTTACTTAGGATTTCAATCGACAGAATTTATTGATTTCGTTTGGTTTGTTTTACGGCATATCAACCTCAATGGGTTATTTAATGCCGACAACTTTTTTTTCTGGTAATATTTTTGTTTTGTCAAAAATCTATTTCTGTTAATATTTTTTTCCTCAAAAATATATAGCTGGTAATATTATTTTTTTCAAAAACGTATAGCTGGCAACATTAATTTTTCAAAAGCGTATTATCAGAGGTCTTGCTGTTGGACGTAGTTTATCGTCTTACTCAGGACGCGGATGTAGTTTATCGTCATACCCAGGACGAAATCTGAGTTTGGGGTTTAACTATTTACCCATAGCTGGGACCCTAACAGGAGCTACCACCCCGGGTCAGGGTGGACCTGGGAACACCAGCAATTAAGAGGCAGTTCCACGCTCCTCAAAACCTCCTAATCAGAGGCCTTGCTGTTGGACGTAGTTTATCGTCTTACCCAGGATGCGGATGCAGTTTATCGTCATACCCAGGACGGAGAATTTATTGAGGAGATGGAAAAAAACCCACAATATGCTCACAGTAAAAACTGACCCTATATAACAGCTTACTTCACATTAGATTGCATTCAAATAACTACACTCATTTCAATATCTGTCTATATTTCTGAGATGAGGTATTGTAATAATTTACACATGACCCAGTGGATAAAAGCGTTGGTTGAATACAGTAACTGTAACCCAACGGGTTGTGAATTCAATACCTGGCTACAGCAGAGGTGAACAAAAACTTGGAGAATTGAGTTAAAGGGAGATAACTTATAGTGAGACATCCGGAAGAGGCATGACACGTGGAACTGGAACAATCTCACCCAGTGGACGAAATAAAGGGTTCACAGATCGTAACATCTATCAGAGAGAATAAATTTAAATTTTTATTATTGCAAAATTTTAACACACCAACAGATAGCTATTAATGTCAACAACTGAACACAGATAAGTATTAATTAAAAAATTAGCAATTAATGTATAATATTATCCATAACTGCATGTACAAGAATATCGTTTTTGATAAAAGTTTAAAAAATAGCCATAAATACATAAAAAATGCGTATATTGTCGAAAATTCCTCTTTCCAAAATATAGCTATTTGTGCTTTTATAATGCTTATTACCTAAACAATAATAATAGAATTCTTTTTTTTAAACATTAAAGTATATTTAATCACATCTCCCTAATAGCTGTCGCGATCTGTCAGTTCAAAACTCCAATCGACTGAAGAAGGCCGGAGTGTACAATGGCCGAAACGTTGTGAATATGGCAATGAATGGTGGCAACAGTCCGAACAATGTAAATCGTGTAAATACATTCACTTCGTTTTTATGCTACGTTCTTTCAGGGCGTTAGTGTTCATGACTCTCTACAACAGTCATGGGGAAACTATGACCCGCGGACCATCATGGCACGCCTAATTTAATGTTGAAGGTAAGGTTCTCAGCATTTTAAACCATTGGCAATATTCATTAAGGAGGATCATACGTGTAAAAATAGTTTGCTTTAGAAACGAGAAACGTTCATTATTATTTTTTTTTTTTTGTCTGGAGAAAATTTTTTAAAAGAATTTTTGTATTTTCAGATGAATAAATTAGAAACGAATTTCCAAAATTTCACAGTTGGTTTATACGAATTCTTCAATTTTTGAACTCTCTAACAATGTTTTCCCTTAGTATATTCTTACGACGACGATATTCTGTAGTGAAAATGACCGCTTTACTTTCAACGAAAAATTACTTTGAATTTATTCCCGGCCTTTTTCAGGGGATGTTTAAGCGGAATCATGTCTCTCCAACTTCCTGTTTTTTGTTGCTTTAAGTAACTTTTTCCTTTTCTTTATTTCCTTCAAACCTGTTACATGCTATTTCCCCTTAATTTTCTTGTCTTTCATATGTCCTGTAAATGTGAAATTCCCTCGGCTCTCAATCCTCATTTATAGATTGCATAAATATCAACTGTCTCTTTCTGATTATAAGTATAAGTTTCCTTGTAGTTCCTGTTTTCCTTAAGACTTCCCCATTGCTCACATTCTCTGTTTGTGGTATTCTTAGCATCCCCCATTAGAACGATATCTGTATTGCTGACTTTTGTTCATAATACCATGTCCCATCAGGATGTAAGCGATCATGTCTCTCCACAATTTCCTTTTCTTTATTACCTGAGAATTGCTATGCACTATTGGAATTTTTTGTTATTTTCTCTACAATTTAGAATTCATAGTTTTCTTCTCCAGAACTGATTGCCACGTCATTACTAGCCAAAATACAGGATGCAGCAGAAATAATATACCTCCCTGATAATGGTAAGATATTAGCTAGATGAAGACACCATTGCCACAAATGTCTTACCATTATGTGGGAGGTATTTCTGCCGCAGTCTGTACAATCTAAATCTTTGACTATTTCATGTCCGATTTATGTCATTAATATTCACTACTGAATTAACGGCCTTGACAAGGAAATAAGTTATCTAAAGTACACCTATTTGGTGTGTTAAATAAAAGAGGTTTTCATCATTAGCCTCGGTATTTCTAGATGTACCTTCGTGTATATATAAGTTCGGTTAAAGAGCCAATAAAAGTTATTTAACGATCTTTTATTTACTTTTTACTATATTTCAAACCATTCTCCTGATTTCCCGTACATGACTTATTAACATCCAAATATCTAACCGAAATTAGAAAAATTGTCCGAAATATAGAAATAATAAAAAAAAAAATCTATAAGAAAGAACTTTCGTTGATCTTTAATCGAACTTGTATATACAGTACATATATATATATATATATATATATATATATATATATAAAAAAGAAAGAAAGTGTGTCTGTTAAGGAATAAAATGAATAAAAAGACAATAGGTGAAACTATTCTTAGCCGACGCGTTTCGTTCTCTAAGGGGGCTTTATCAAGGCAAATGTGCAAAATGTCAGCTAAGTAGTTTTTTTTAATCTCGTCTTTATATATATATATATATATATATAAAGTGAACATAGAAGTCAACACTTAGAGGCGACAGTCTGTTTCATGCTAGATGCAATCGTTAGGCCACGATGATTGCATCTAGCATGAAACAGACTGTCGCCTCTAAGTGTTTACTTCAATGTTCACTTTTATATTTACACACGCTCTATCTCTGATATTGAGCACTTTATCCCATAAATATAGCAAATCTTAAGAGTATATTTCTTCATATATATTTGTAGGTCTGATGAATTGGATCGTATTTACGATTCCAATGGAATCAATTATGACCATGGAATATTAGTGTTTAAGCCTTTTTATTATATCCTTACTCTGTCCTAGACATTGAGTTCTACCTGGTTTCTATCCTCTTGGAATTATATTATGTGTGTGTGTGTGTGTGTGTGTGTGTGTGTATGTATGTATATATATTTATAAAAAAAGAAATGTATTTGTATATTAACCACTAATATTATCAATCAATCTATATAATATATATATATATATATATATATATATATATAAGCTCTGTTATTTAACAATGTGCAGTTTTTCTTACACTGTAGTATGTATTTGTATATCGCTCGCTCGTACATCTACCTATATTTACCCATTTAGTTATATAGGGCTTTACGCGCTTCACTATTTTTGGAACTGCTCTAACTTCCGCTCCCATACCCAAAATTGGAGCTGGCTCCCCTCACGCTCCCCGTTTTCAAAAAGGAGCTGCTCCAGCACCAACTCTATTAAAAAACAAAAAGAGCGGCTTTTTTTTTTGGGGGGGGGGTGCGCTTCATAGTTAAAATCTACTTTCTTTCATAAACGTTGGACATTTTAGCAATTAATATGCTGGGTGTGAGATATTTGGTACTCAAATTTAATAAGAACTAACATTTAGCCTCTCAGCATACTCTTTTACCCCCCCCCACCAAACATACCAAAATTTCCCCAATTCACATGACATTCCTAACTCCAAAAGAATTGCTTCAATAAACAGTAAATTTAGTTTTACAAATTTTATTGTAACAAACTGAAGATTAACTTTAGTAATAATTGTTTTACGAAATTTTCGTCTTTAGGGCTGTGACGGTTTTTTCGAAAAAAAGATCCTCTTCCAAGAAGGTTGAATAGTCTCTCAACAAATACTGATGAGGGAATTACCGTGTTGAATTTGCGAAATAATTCACATTTCTGGATATTGGGACAATTCTTCAATTGTTACAATTCTAGCCCCTGTATATTGGCTCAAAATGTCTGCATTTGTGTCCTGTTTTTTGGATACTTGGAAAATTTGACCTGCAACCTGAATTGTCACTTTTCACGAAAATTCGGTAACTATGAAATATAAGTCGATTAAAAATTGATTTTAGGTCGCTTCTGGATTGGGGATTTGGGGTTAATCCTCCCTCTTATATTTTTAAATAACTGAAAATCATGGGGGTCCAGAAAAAAGCCCTACAACAAAAAACAGAGCCGTATTTATAAAAAGAAGGTTTAGGGGACTAGACCTCTTTCCCAAATATTTTTTTTTTTTTAATTATTATTAAAATAATAATTTGAAAAGAATATACAAGAACTTTAACGTAGATGAATCGATTTTACTTATTTAAAAAAATATTTTAAAATATTAGAGGAGGTCTTAGTCCCACCAACCAGAAAGTACGGCACTGATATTGTTGCAGTGTTGCCCAGAAAATTCGGTAACAGAAAATTCAGTTACTAACCGAATCTTCCGTTGCCGAATTTTCCAGGCACCAAACATTTGGCATAAAAGTTCAATTTTATGAATTTAGACAAATTCGGTAATTTTAACCAGATTGGAAAATTCGGTAACTATATTTGATAATGGCTTATGTAAGCCGAAAGCTGAGATACGATTAAAAAATATGTATCAATATTGTGATTTTCTTTCTTCGTTTAATGATAATGTTATCAAGCTTATGAGAATATGAAAAGAATTTACATAAAATAAATAGACAAAACTTGTCTATATTATTTAATGAAACATGCATCAATATCTATCTACCTATCTATCTATCTCTCTCTCTCTATATATATATATATGTGTGTGTGTGTGTGTAGCACACTCCCATTGGTTTCAATGTAAAAGACTCCATCATTTTAGTATTATATAAGACAATCTGTAGGACGGGCTACACAGATGATTTGTTCAAATTGGTGAAGGTTTGTGTGGGACCGGCCACACATTTTGGAAAGACTGATCGCATACTGCACAGTGTGTTATGATTCCACTCAGCAGCACTCCTCGGGTTGGCATATGTGACAAGCGAGCCGGAATGTCTCAAACTACTCCTCCTTGTGTTGGTTTAACGTGCATATTCGACAACACCAATGCTGAGTGTTACATCCAGATGCCAATGATTCCTTTAAGTTATATATAAAAACTAGAATAGGGAACATCGACGTCGCTTGATCAATTACGACTGACTAGAGAGTTTGAACCTCCCTGGGTTGCTCCATACTTTCGGTATTGTACCAAATCTAAGCTACGTTTAATAAATTGCTATAAAAACTGGAAAACGTCTGAATACTTTGTGCCTTCCGACACCCATTTTGAGTATATTCGTTAAAAACTGATGGCGCCTCAAAGATTAAAAGAAATCGCCTGAATATATGAATACACACACACGAGTTTCAAATAAACGGGCAGGGAGGTTTTTTTTAATCCACCTTGGAGATCCTTATTCCAATCACCTATTTTATTAAATATTCAAATGATATGCTAAGTCCTTGAAAGCCTGTAGCCTAAATTAATGAGTCGGTAATAAGTTCTTGAATATTCAATAGAAAAGGTAAAACAATGTTCAGTGCGTATTATTTTCTAAGACAGAATAATCCCCCGGGCCGTCTATTTGAAACCTGATATACGTGTGTTTGCTCCCATTTCACGCTTCTTATTCTATGTACTACGTAGGCCATCATGGCTCTTCACAGTTTCCTGTTATTTGTAATAATTAATAATTTTTGTCTTTTTGATATCTCTCCTAAATCTACTCTGCCAACCATTTATTCACGCTTAATAGATAGCTTATGCTTTGTTTTCTCTGTCCCTCTCGCTTTCAATCTGCCTTGTGAGTATCGGATTTTCCCAGCTTTTTTTCAACTGATCTTATGTATAAGTTTAATTTTTACGCTTATAATGCAACTGTTATCGTTAATACCACGGTTGTTTTATTATCTGTTAGTTTTGTTATATTCATATCTGTGTGTACTAGTTTTAATTGTAAAGACTAATTGTAAATCAAGTCCTTAGTATATGACAATAAACAAAGCTTCTGATTGGAGATGGTGGGGGGGTGAGAAGCATGGAATCACCTCTTAATTGCTATTGCTCCCAGGTTCACCCTGACCTCAAGGCGGTTGCAACACTTAGGGTCCCAACTACGGGCAAATAGTGAACCTCCTCAAACAAAAAACAAAACACTATGAAAGTATAAAAATACATTTTTTTATAATAAAAAAAAATACCAATAACACCAATTTTTAATAGAATGACCAACGATACATTTTTATAGCAAAATCTTTATCTGTAGTTGAAGCCATAAAATTGTGTTCAAAATATTTAGATGTCGGTATTTAATGACCCAGAGAGATGTTGATATGCCGCTAAATAAAATCAACGAAACCAAATTAGCAAATATTAAGGCAAATATTATTGATAACGCATTGTATTTAGTTTTGGATATTACTGAGTGAGCGCTTTGCAATATAAAATGATTCAAAATCGAATCCATGCAATTAAAATAAAAAAATATATTTTCATATTTAAAATGAATATTAGTAAAACTTGAACACATTTTATGTAATTCGACGACTGATTGTTTTTTTTTTATTGTTGTTTTTTTTTAATATCCCATTCTTCAGAATTTTATTTTATATATTTCATTATTAAGCACTAAAAGAAAACTATCACAGTATGATGAACAAATATCGCTTTCTTTAATTAAAATCAATCATTTTCATCATAAATGAATATAATTTCTTCGAATTAAGAATAACAATAATTATACCTACTTATTTATTTATCATGGATGGACGTATATTTAGTATATTTAGTGTACGTGGGGAAGAGAGATTCTTTTTTTTTTACTGCGAAACATTTCTACGAAGAAAAACACGTGATTGAAAAAAAAATGTCTCCTTCTTCACGTCTCTATAGTTCCATGAATCAAATAACATGTAAACATGTCTGTCCTATAAAATTGCTTAAGGAGGCTGCAAAGAAGTCAATTCATTAGTATTTTTAAAAAGGAAACTAACTTATTATTTACGAAAATAACGTTGCAACTGACTACAGAGTCTGGTTGACCATTAAACCCACATCGAGACGCTTTTTTAAAAGGACGTTTTCATTGCAAGTTATTTAAAGTCAGAAAATATGTTTAGAATAATAATGATTTAATGATACTCGTCTTACTAATTAACCCATATCTGGGGAGCAGAGGTGCATCCATACCTTTCCCAAGGATATTTGCATGTAAATGAATATAAGGAATCCGACTGGAATTAAAATTCAGCTCTCCGATTGACAATTCTGAGCCATTATCTATTACACCACCCGAGTATACGGCACCTGGTATTCTCAAGCGGCTACGCATCTAGGTAATGACAAGCCTCGACATTGCTTAACTTTGGTGATCGTAGCGGAACCTGTGTTTCAACGTGATACGGCCGTAAACCTATCAAGAAATCGAGATGCTTAATGGGAAAGCTCATCAGAACAATGATCGCACTACAAGCACGATAAGGAAAGAACTCGTTACTCCCTTGCAATTCGGCTTACGAATTAACATCCTGAAACCCCAAACATACCGAGAAGACGCATCATGGCTCAAATATTATTAATGAAAGAAAGGATGAAAGATAGAAAGGGTGATCGAGAGACAGATAAAAAAAGAGAGGATGAAAAATAGAAAGGGTGATCGAGCGACAGATAGAAAAAGAGAGGTTGAAAGATAGAAAGGGTGATCGAGCAACAGATAGATAAATAGAGGTTGAAAGATAGAAAGGGTGATCGAGAGACATAGAAAAAGAGAGGATGAAAAATAGAAAGGGTGATCGAGAGACAGATAGAAAAAGAGAGGATGAAAAATAGAAAGGGTGATCGAGAGACAGATAGAAAAAGAGAGGATGAAAAATAGAAAGGGTGATCGAGCGACAGATAGAAAAAGAGAGGATGAAAGATAGAAAGGGTGATCGAGCGACAGATAGAAAAAGAGAGGTTGAAAAATAGAAAGGGTGATCGAGCAACAGATAGATAAAGAGAGGTTGAAAGATAGAAAGGGTGATCGAGAGACATAGAAAAAGAGAGGTTGAAAAATAGAAAGGGTGATCGAGCGACAGATAGAAAAAGAGAGGATGAAAAATAGAAAGGGTGATCGAGAGACAGATAGAAAAAGAGAGGATGAAAAATAGAAAGGGTGATCGAGAGACAGATAGAAAAAGAGAGGATGAAAAATAGAAAGGGTGATCGAGCGACAGATAGAAAAAAAGAGGATGAAAGATAGAAAGGGTGATCGAGCGACAGATAGAAAAAAGAGGTTGAAAAATAGAAAGGGGTGATCGAGAGACAGATAGAAAAAAGAGGATGAAAAAGAAAGGGTGATCGAGCGACAGATGAAAAAAGAGGTTGAAAAATAGAAAGGGTGATCGAGCGACAGAATGAAAAAAAAGAGGATGAAAATAGAAAGGGTGATCGAGAGACAGATAGAAAAAAGAGGATGAAAAATAGAAGGGTGATCGAGAGACAGATAGAAAAAGAGGATGAAAAATAGAAAGGGTGATCGAGAGACAGATAGAAAAAAGAGGATGAAAAAGATCGAAAGGGTGATCGAGAGAAAGAAAAAGAGAGGATGAAAGATAGAAAGAGTGATCGAGAGACAGATAGAAAAAAAGAGGATGAAAGATAGAAAGGGTGATCGAGTTTTTGTCTTCAATGATTTAATTCTGTTTTTATTCTTATTTAGAAATGTTTCTATGTCAATGTTCGTTGGTTTTCTTTGCTTTTATACTTTTAAATGATTTGGAACACACAACCTGTAACCATTCGATGCGCTTATGTTTCAAATGGATCGGATTTTAATCGATGACCCCTTTTTTTCAGGAAATGGTTTGCATGTACTTGGATTGAGATCAGCAGAGTATAAGTGTCACAAGGCCTGAGGGAAGGGGAAAGATTTAAATGGCAATTAAGCTAATTAAAATTGGAGAAGATTCTAAAAATTTCAATTTTCTAGTACTTTACAAACGCGCCGTCATCAGTGTAAGTAGACATTGCTTATGTTAATACAAACACATACATTTGCAGATACAGACACACGCTTCAGATATGTGTATGTTGGTACATGTATATGCATTTCATAAATTATGACGGTGTGGAAAGGGAAAGTTTATCTTAGTTTTTAACTGCTATGCATATTGGATTGAATCAAAAGTTAATATTATTTTTCAATAAGCGACGTTTGAACACGTGATTTCGTTTCACACGTGACCGAAGTGTTTTGCATATATACATTTTTTGATCATATCACCCCATGCAAGGCAGTAAAGTCACTAAGACACAAGGGGTTACGGAGTGTGAAAGAATAAGAAAGAAGAGAAACCTCATTAAGAAGGGAGAATAATAAAAAAAAAATTTTAAAAAAAGTAATCAGGAAGACAGTAGATAGTGATTGACATTGCATTTAAATTTTTGAAGATCAAAGTTGGCTCGAAAACATGAAAGCAGAAGAGAGAGACAGAATCGAGAAAAGAAACTGTTAGCATAGAACTTACGTCGACATATAGTCAACTCAATTTGTGAATTGATGAGACCTTGTCGCCAATCGAGTACTACACTTAAATTCACAAAGTCCATACCGAAGATCTAATCCGAACAATTAGCATGAAATTATTTATAAAAAAAAGGTGGTAAAGTGACTGAGGGCGAAACACCAGATCAGGATCAATAATATTGTCGATTGTCCTTTGGATTTTATCAAGAATCTCTAAAGTTAATGAAACCGAGACGCTCTGAAAGGTGGAATCTAAACGCATCTTTCTATACGATTTGTGTTAGGGTTGTGAATTTTAAATTTATTTTTTTACGTTAATAATAAAGCCAACGAAAAAGAAGATGCATTTTGTCATTTGATGCTCTTTTATTTATGGGAAAGACAAAAAGTACTGTAAAACAGCAAAATATATGTGCTTTTTTATGGAGATGGTAGAATCGCAGAAAAATATTGTTCGTAAGTGGTTCGTTGGGTTCATCAGTGACAATTTTGATTGCGTGAGAACGAGCCCATTCTAGAAGTTTTGCAGTCATTCCTAATTACCAAATCGAAACGCTGATTACAAATACTCCCTGTCACGGGATATCGCAGAGATACTCCACGTCTCATATGAGTGTATTAAGGCATTTGAAAACAACTGGATACGTGATTCGGCACGATGTTTGGATGTCTCACAATGCAACGGGATAAATCAAGAAAAATTAAAAAAAAAAAAAAGAAAAGAAAATAAGAACGATCACATGTGATGAAAAGTGGACTGCTTATAAGAATAGGGAAAAATGGAAATTCTGTCTGATGCTATGTATCTGGTAATATTTTATTAGGATGTCCTTCCCTATAACCAGACACTAAATTCAGACAAGTACCTTCCCACGTTGAACCAGTTAACGATAGTAATCGAGGTCAAGCGTTTGGAATTGGCCAATCGGAAAGGTGTCGTCTTCCAGCAAGACAACGCCAGACCGGCCGTCACTTTGCAGATCCAACACAAAACATAGTCGCATACATATATTATAAGACGAACGGCTATAACCCTCTTTAGTCTATTAAAATCATCTTCCTAATATTTAGTCACTAAAATACTTAGTTCACATTTATTGTTCTATATATGAATATTTTTATCTATATCTGTGTGTGTGTGTGTATTATGTATTATATATATATATATATATATATATATATATATATATATAAAGTATCGAACATGGTGATATATAAATAGATACAAGCAGTAATATTTTTATAAATCTGCTTATTCATACGTAACCACACACACACATATATATATATAATTTACATATGTCGATGTGCCATATTTGTGTGTACCTTCGTATTATTTTTATAATTACTTAGATATGTATATTTATATTTAACTTATTTTTCAACTTTCGTAGCCTGAAATATAGGTTGTGTTTTACATATTCGCCCCTCCCACTTATTTTAAATATATATTTTTTGTTTTAAACAATCCCCGTAAATAATATGGACTGCTCCACTATTAGGATAATCCTATTATGCATAATTTATTATTTAAATTACGTAACGATCAAACTTCATCCAGCACCAGAAGATTGTGTTTTGTATGAAGTGCAGAGTTGTGCTACCGATGACGAAAAAATGGATATTTATTATTAATATATAATTTATAGCGCCGTTATTTTCAATCGAGCATTATTTTATTAACACCAGCACACAATGTGCTGTATATATATATATATAGTTTAAAGTGTGCCATATTTATGGGATAAAGTACTCAATATCAGAGATAGAGCGTATATATATATATATATATATATATATATATATATATATATATATATAAAAGTGAACATTGAAGTTAACATTCAGAGGCGACAGGCTGTTTCATGCTAGAGGCAATCATCAGGCCGCGTGTGTTGAATTTTACCTCGACTATTTATATATATGAGTCAGTGGTGCATTGTGGGTAATCTATTCTGGCGGTTATTATGGCGGGAGTGGCTTGTTTATTTATTTATTTATTTCGGTTAATTTATTTTACTTGTTTTTATGTTCATTTTTTTTTTTATATATTTATTTATTCTTTTCGGCTTTCGATGTTTTATTAACCTAATAAAAAATGTTTTGGGGATTTGTATATATAAATAGTCGAGAAAGATTCAACATGAAACAGACTGTCGCCTCTGCATGTTAACTTCAGTGTCCACTTATATATATATATATAAATTTTACTGTTACACTCGGTATATATATATATATATATACCGAGTGTAACAGTAAAATTGTCCAACTGATAGATTAGGCTTTGAACCGTTGTATCTTAGAAATGATTAAAGATATCTTACTGGAATTCTCCAAGGTTTTTATAACACTGTTAGACTCTAATTTGAACAATAAGAATGTATTTAGCCTATGGTGCATTGTGGGTAGTCTATTTTGGCAGTTATTTTACCGGAAGTCGTTTAGACTACCCATAATGCACCACTGACCCGTATATATATAAATAGCCGAGAAAAATAACAGCACTCGTGGCCTGACGATTGCATCTAGCATGAAACAGACTGTCGCCTCTAAGTGTTGACTTCTATGTTCACTTTTATATTTACACACGCTCTATCTCTGATATTGAGCACTTTATCCCATAAATATAGCACATCTTAAGAGTATATTTCTTCATATATATATATATATATATATATATATATATATATATATATATGTGATGAGAGAGATGGATAGATACTGTTATGGTCCGGTTCCTTGTACCACGGTGATAGTCCAAGGTAGAACCAATAAAGAAGAACTCGAACACGGATATGGAATAGCACAGATATATTACGAACAGGAATATATACAGAGAGGTAGAAAGTGTTAGTACGAACAATCAGGTTTAGTAGTAATTGTCTGAACGCGACTCTGTTTCGGACTGCCACTGACTCGACTGACTGACTCGCTCTGACTGACTGACAGACTCCTGACGGACTTCAGTCCAGACTTCAGACCTGTGCAGTATTTAGTTACCCTCCCCCACGAGGGCATCATGTGGCACAAGGTCGGTTTAACGTGGGATCTCCGAGCCCGTGGACTCGGCCAAAAATATGCCCTTTGAACCCGTATAAACGGTTTACCTCCCCGAAAGAGACTCCGCCCTTCGGCGTAGCCTTGTTCGGGTTCCTCCCCGCCCGAAGGCAGAGATTTCAACCGATCAGCCGGTCGCCCGACTTCAGGCTGAACTCCCTGCTTCCTCTTGAGGCGCAGTATTTATTATGTATGGAATAGTTCATTATGTTATTATGGGTAAGGTCCCATAACAGGCAGACAAACCGCAGAACAATTGTGAACGTCATAGTCCTTTCTATGGGTATATAGTACCTGCTTCACCGGAGCTACATACGGTTTTGAATTGAGAGTTGTCATTAACATAGACTAATAGTTAACCACGGCTAGAAAACCCAATCTTCCCTAACTCATAGCTGTAGGGAGAAGGCATGGATTAGCACTTTTCCCTAGTGTATTTGTGTAATGGACTCGACCGGAATTCGAAATCTCGCTCCGAGCCTTTAGCCATTACTCTATTTATAAATACATAGAGGAAGAGAGTGTGGGTGACACATAGACAATATTATATGCATGTTAAGTATTAAGCTTGTGTGTGTTTCAACCGATACAAATTTAATCAAAACTGTGTGCTTTTATCATTTATGTCTACCAGTATGTTTTTCACATGTTGCCCAACTTAGAGATACTTGCTTAATGGAGAAAGCTAATTTGCATTTTCAGCTTTTAAAATAAAATTTTTAAAAATAACATTATTATTATTATTCATTTCCACTCTAATCTTTAAAAAAAACGTTTGTTTTGATCATGGCTTTTGTCACAGAAGTGGCGACGACCTTAGCATTTAGATCACAGTTTAGGAATAAAATGAAGTAAGTAATGAATAAAGCGAAGTAAACAATATTAACCAAATTGTTACTATTGAACCGCTTTAATTGCGAATATTTCGCTCATGCCATTTTGCGGCTTAAGAATATCTCAAGGCCACTTTATATTGGAATCTTTGGATACGTTAGTCATTTTAAAATTTGATTATCGACTCTCCCGTCGTTTTCCACGTATTTTGTATGTATTACTTGGTCTGCTGCTAGGAAAATTGGTTCCCTATGCCATGCTAGGCATTTTTTTTTTTGTTATGTCGGGAATCTATCTTGCATATTTATAAGTCTACCATTCGTCCATGCTTCGAATATGGCTGTCACATATGGTCTGGTGCTCCTGATATATATATATATATATATATAGAGAGAGAGAGAGAGAGAGAGAGAGATTCTCGATAAAATCCAAAGAATCATCTGCAATATTATTATTCCTGACCTGGCATCTCGGTTTCAGTCATTTTCCCACCGCTGTAAAGTAGCTTCCCTGTGCCTTTTCTATAAATATGTTCATAGAATTTTTTCTGATGAATCACATTTTACATTTGAAATGGCTAAATGCAACCGTAAGTTCTATGCTAACAGTTTCTTTTCTCACACTTCACGCATGTGGGACTCTATTCCGGCTTCAACTTTGATCTTCAAATTTTTAAATGCAATGCCAATCGTTATCTCCTGTCTCCTTAGTAATGTTTTCCTTTTTCTTTCACACTCAGTAACCCCTTGTATCTTAGTAGCATTACTGCTTTGCTTTGGGCGCGGGTAAATTATTAACGTACAGCAATATGTGTGTACATCAACCCACTTCATATAACTAAACAACCAGGCTATTCGTATATATCATTTGCTTATAATGAAGGAAGGCTATATATATATATATATATATATATATATATATATATATATATATATATAAATAGGGCTAAGTCCGACAATTATTTTAATATATATTTCTGTTTATACGTTATTTTTATAGATGCAAATATTCAAGTAAATCCTCTGTTTATACTTAACAGTATTAATTACATTTACCGGCCTGAATATCTGAGAAACATCGTAGAAAAATATGTTTAAAAACAGTAATTTGAGTATGCTAACCAGATGCTTCCTCTGTAGCTAAATGGTATAGCACATCAGACCAAGTGACCTGTCTGTGTAGGCTACACGTTGGAGGACATATATTTTCTATGATATTTCTCGAACATTCAGGCCAGTAAATGTAGTTAATATTGTTCATAAATATTTGTATCTATAAAATAACATATAAACAGTGATATATATATATATATATATATATATATATATATATATATATATATATATATATATATATATATAAAGTAGAAAGATTTTTGCATCGACCAAGAAACAAGCACTTCCAAAATAATTCTGTTTGGTTATATGATCTTTTTCAGGACCTCCATCTTACTTTAAATTTTATTTTTAAAATATATTAATAAAAGTAATTAACAAAGGACATATATTTGTTGTTTTTTTTTAATTCTTCGTTACGTTTGGGACAGTCATTGTATTTGCGCTTCTGCGATTACAGTTTGTTTTGGTGGGAGGTATCAATTAGCATTTGTGCTAGTATTTATATCAAGCAGGTTGTTTATTTTTTGGCGTTGTTTGTTCTTGTACTTTGATTAGTCGCAAAGTAAAACTATGAGTAGTCGCGAGGCATTTAGTTTCTCTGTCTAGTCGAAAATAAAAGACAAATGGCGGCGAAAAGAACGCTTGTCTCGTCAAGGGACGGAAAGAAAAGGAAAACTAGTTCGGGAGAGTGGAGGGAATAGAAAACAGAGACTGAATTGTCGTTAACGAGATGAAACAATGTCTTAAATGACTGTTGTTTTGTGGGGAGGAATGAAAGTGTCATCGCCCGAGGAGTTGTCTCGTATGGACCTCACTGAACTATGACAGGAACATTAAAATCAAAAGGGAGAAATGGCGGCCGAGTTGAAATCCTTTTAATTTTTTTGTTTTCGTGTTTTCGTTTTGTTTTTTTTTTTTGTTTTTTTTTTTTTTGTTGTTTTGGACCTTTGCCCGTCTACACTTTTCGTTCCCACGTGTCTTTTTGCTTCTTTAACCGACCGATGTCTAATTCCTTTTTTTTTTCTTTTTCTTTGTTTTAGTTTACTTACCTCTGTCGCAGTTTTTCGAGAAAAAAAAAGGAGCCAAAGGTCATCAACCAGGTAAGTAATGGATTCATAAAACTGGCGACATTTTGTCAGAGATGAAGGGTCAGGTACGAATTCGCAGTAAATATGGCCTTGGGCTACCTAGAGTGCTTACTGATAGGGTTGGGTCACTTAAAAAAAAAAAAAGAAGCCTTTCACACATACTTAGCCACGTTAAATTTCCTTTCCCTATATTTCACTGTTTAAAACCAATATAATTTGATAAATTGCTATAAACAAAGCAATCATACTGACTGGCCCTAAGCAATGGTTAACGAGCGCGTCTCGCTTGGTCACAGCGGACGTAGTCAGTTGAGGCGCCTGTCGTAAAGCTATTGTTAACGAAGGAGTCTCGTGGTGTTAATGTAGTGAGTTCGATACTCACAAAATACACCTTGATTGTAATCTAATGTTTAGTCTAATCTAAACTTAGTAGATATCGACTTTCTTTTCCCTTGTAGCTGCGACGTCCTAATAATGCCGTTAGTACTCGATTTAGTTTAGTTTGGTGAATCAGAGTATATAAAACATTTTAGCTTCTTTAATATCGAATTCTGTCATTTTGCTAAACAATAGAAAGATATGCATAAGTTTAGTCAGCACGAGAGTCAAAAAAATATAAATTTGGTATGCACGAAATTAAAAAAAAGTCAGAAACTAGTTTGGTTTGCACGTGAGTCAAAAAGGTAGATTTGAATTGTACGAGAGGCGAAAAGTGAGACAAAGGTTTGTACGAGAGGCGAAAAGGTAGAAATAGGTTTTGTTTTCATGATATTCAGAAAAGTAGACATACATTTAGTAAACATAAATGCTGAAAACAGATGTCTCGTTTTGTGCAGGACTATTCCTCTGCACGGGATTGCAAATAGCGTAATCCTGATTTCAACTGACAGGCCGTTGTTAGTGCTCGAGGTTAACGATTAAAAGCTTCGAATTTCGAATCTTGTTTGCTTTGTTTTTTCAAAACAAGTCCTCCCCACTTGGAGCATTGTTTCAACGTGATCTTCCATTGACCACCCCCTCCATTTGTTTTTATGTCTATACTAAATAAAATTGAATAAATACTTCAAATATCCATCATTATTTGGAGCACAGTTGCCTCGTACAAGCGGACATTTGTGATTTTTGAGACCCTGAATCATTTTCAGCTAAATTATGAAATTGTATTAATGTTTATTTGTAATTAAGAGGAAGAGTTACACAAAACGTTCACATTTCTAATTGAAAATTAAGGGTTTAAATCTACAAACTCTGGTTTACAGCGAAGAGACAAAATTTCCGAAAATAACGTAAATTTTTAACCCATTTAGACATTTGGGAGGGGGGGTGAGGATATCCAATGTCTGAAATGAATTAATTATCCCATAAAAACAAGAATAAAAATCTAGATCACGATTTTCTGATAAATACAGAGGAAGTTATGTCGAAAATTAATATCTAGTACCCGGCATATGGTCCCTAAAGCGGATAATGATCAGTTTAACGTTTCATACACAAGGAATCAAATACGTTTTAAATAATTTCCCGAAAATAATTTTCTTACATTTTGCACATTTTAATTGTTTTAGTCTACTTATCTATATATAAAATTCTGTGACTTCCGCCCGTCTGTCCGTCACACCCTCTAAAATAGCCATACATGGACCGATCGAAAACAAATTTTGTGGGGAAGTGCAAACTGGTAAGAGGATGGTCCGAAAGCCTTGTCGCCCCCTACATAATATAATTTTCTATTTCAACGCTCTGTGGGGGAATTATCAAAGAGAGAGTTCACATGAATGATAACCAGAATACCCATCAATTGAAGCATGTCTTTTAGAGAGCCTTTGCAACAATCAACGAAGCACGACTTCGTAAAATATCGCAGAAGACATGACGCCGCATCATTTTGTGCCACTAAAATGATGGTTGTTCATACAGACTCTTCTCGATATGTGAGAGCGTCAATGAAAGCGAATAAACTGAATCCAGTACATGTGCCTTGTATTTACTGTATTACTTGTTCTATTGTTCTCGCTATTTTTTCATAGGAGTGACAAGTCTTTCGGACCAACCTATGCACTGGTTTTACTATGGTGCGTAGCTTGATACAATAAATTTTAATTCATTGTTTTGGGAAAAATTAAAAGTTTTATTATTTAACATACAAAACGCTCGCTCTATTTTAAAAACAATTTAATGATTAAAATAACAAATATTGCATATCTTTTCTTTAAGTCTTTTTATATAATAACCCAATTTTTAGTTCACCCTGCGTTTGCGAAATCTATAAACAAATCACAAGGCCAAACGCTTCAAGCTGGAATTTGGTTCCAGGAAGAAATATTTACGCATGGACAGTTGTATGTTGTAGGCTCAAGAGTAAGAAATCCTAAGAAATTATTCTTCGCTATTAAAATGGAAACCGGAAAAAAGGAAATTTTCTTTAAAAAAATATAGTTTACCATGAAGTCTGATAAAATTAAATTAAAGAAATTATTAAACTGCGAAGTATGGTTTTTGTCAAAGTATTTTTCAAAACATATCAGCTTATTCAAGTTTCATCGATTGTTTTATGAAATTGGCAAAAAAATGTTAGCGATAACTTCAACAATACTAAATACTGTGAGGATTTTAACACGCGTTAGTGTGTTCCATACAAAATGCTTGCATTAAGAGAGAAAGTTAGTTGTCTCGGGCATTTTTTTGTTTTTTGTTTTTTGTTAGCGTTATTTGAAGTTGGCACAGAAATGCAGGTTAAAATGTATCAATCTAACTTAATTATGTGCTAAAAA
Source organism: Acanthosepion pharaonis (assembly GCA_903632075.3). Lineage (NCBI taxonomy): Eukaryota > Metazoa > Mollusca > Cephalopoda > Sepiida > Sepiidae > Acanthosepion > Acanthosepion pharaonis. Next base: position 32,593 of record CAHIKZ030000603.1, read on the forward strand.
TAGTTAAATATTTTTCTCTTGCTGATAGATTTTTTTTTTACTGCTGTGGCAGTGGAGACTTCAGGGGTTATTGGCCCTCGTTCGATGGCGTTCCTTCGGGGGATTGGCACGAATGCGTCTCGATTAAGGGACGAGCCTCGCGAAACGGAGTGGCTCTTGCAGCGTGTCTCACTGGCCATGGTTCGAGGTAATGCTTTCACCATCATTTCGGCTGGCAGAGGATAGCCAAAAAAATTGTTTATAGTTACGTTGTTCTGGAATTGTCATCAGCGGTCAACTGAACTTGTTTTGTTTCAATAAATTTATTCATTGTTAAAAAAAAAATTAGAATTATAGTATTCTCAACAAAGTCGGGATGACGCTAACGAAACATTTCATTCTTGTAATGTAACTGATAACATTAATGATTAACGTTTTTGATAATAATTAGAGGTGGTGAAAATTACTCGAACAAAAAAAACCACTGTGAACTTTGGACAGTTTCTTCACAAATTTGAACTGGATTTGTGACGGATTATGTGTTGTAAGTGATTCGAACTTTATAAAATAGTAAATAATAAAGATTAATTAATAATCCTAATAATTACTATCTGTGTATATCATTGCTTGAACCGGCTTCTAATGCTCTAGAGTGAGCGGCTTGGTGAGAGTAGTCGTGGCTCCAGGGGGCACAGTCCTACAGAGAAACTCAGAGTTCCACCACGGGATATGTGAGCGAGCGGCGTTATATTGAGTCTGATTTGCAATCTCTTCGTTACCGAGGCCCATGGAAGCAGTTGGTATGATGTTTGCTTGACAACTTAACCGTGAGGGTTTCAATTCTCGGTAGTGGATGCGCACTGCTGATGAGTCCCAAATATAGGATGAAACGGCCGTCCAGTGCTTTCTACATTTTGTAGAGGTTTCTATCAGACTTGATGAATTAATTAAATATAAAGATTAATTATAGTTCGTTCACATATTTTAATAATTTCGTAAATATTTATAAATTTAAAATTCTGTTCATATTTCTTTCTTTATAAATTTGTAAATGATAAATATTACATTATTCTATTAAAAGCCGGCACAGAAATGCAGGAGAAATATAGCAAAAATGTGTTGATCTAACTTAGGTGTTGTAGGCCTCGCAAATCCACTTGATATAAGTCAGTTTTGCTAAACAGTGTCACATTAAACCTGTCTTTCAGTTATGACATTCATTTCAACAAGATATCAATGACTTCCCCGGCAAAAAGAAACTCACCAGAACTAAGCCTGTAAAAATATATTATCGAACATGTGTGAGTTTTGATTTATTTCAAACTATCATAAATTGACAAACACTTAGAGTTACCTACCTGTACGGGGTGGGTTGAGCCGGCTCCAATATTGGAGTTTCATGGGAATCTGGAATTCACAAGCGGTCCCCAAACCCGCATGTATAGCACATGAGATTTGATTATAGTGGTGAAGGTTTCGTGCAGGACCAGCCACACTTTTTGAAGGGCCGATTACAGAGACCTGGTACACTATGTGCCACAAGGTCTCCAAACGGCCCTCCGCAGGTTTTGAATTCAGAGTTTTTCCTTCTCCTAGACCATTTGCCATCCAAGGCTATAGAACCCTGTCTGTCCTGCTATTTACCCATTGCTGGAGGGAGAAGAGGATTCACACCTTTCCCAAAGGTATTAGCACGTAAGTGAATTCGACTGGAACTCCTCAATCCAAGCCGCTATCCATTACTCCACCGTGCCTCCTTCACTTAGAGTTAGGACAAAGGTAGACCAGTTCTTCAATTCTGACCCTGTTTATTTCCAGTCTGGATATAGCAATTGAGAAATCTTCTAAAAATGACAAACATCCACTTGCGAGCAGGTTGTGTGGGGGTCTGTCTTATAAATGAATATGTTGCGTATTGTTGTCGATGTTCAAGTACCGGTAAAAGTTGGGATTTTTAAATGTTGATTTTTAGTGACAGTTTTCTCCTCCATGAAGAATTCGCTCATTACAGTCTGCCTCTGTTATTCCTTTCATCTCGACTCATTTGGCCATGCACAAGTCTCTAAGCTAAGCTTAGAAAATATCTGTTGACTAGTGGAAAATCCCAGGTGGTAAAATAAACCTTGAGGCGTCAAGTATTTTTTTTCAGTCGGCAAGAAAGCTCAAAGATTCTGAGCAATGTGTGGCGGGAAAAGACAGAAAAGCCAATAAAATCAAAGTATCTATCACTTCAATCGACGAATAAAAATGTCCTGTCTATATCTCTTTAGAGCTGAAAAAATAAATCTATTTATCTGTTTTTATTTGAGGGCCAAGAATAGTCATTATCTTGATCTATACTAGGCTAAGTTTAGTACGACAAAAGATTAAATGGAACAAAGAAAATAAGAAGATTGTGTTGCGTTAATATTTCAAATTGGGAGGTGTGCTTGACATGAAAGTCAGCTTTCTTAACCCTGCCTTTTATCTGGGAAAACAAAATTTGGATTAATCGTCTGAATACACAATCGCATCATTTGCGATTTACTTTCCTCAGACGAAGACTGTGTTGCGTCAATCTTTTAAATAGGGAGGTGGGCTTGACATGAAAGCCAGCATTCTGAATCCTGCCTTTTTATCTGGGCAAAGCTAAAATTGTATTCTTTGAATACACCATCGCATCATTTCCGATTTATTTTCCTCAGAGGAAGATTGTGTTGTGTCAATCTTTCAAATAGGGAGGTGTCCTTGACATAATAGCCTGCATTCTGAATCCTTCCTTTTATCTGAGCAAAACAAAAAATGGATTAATCATTTGAATAAACCCCCATATCATTTTCGATCTACTTTCCTCAGTGGAAGATTGTGTTGCGTCATTCTTTCAAATGGGGAGGTGGACTTTCCTTGAAAGGCAGCATTCTGAATCCTTCCTTTTGTCTGGGTAAGGCAAGATATGTTTAATCGTCTAAATATCATTTCCGATCTAATTTCTTCAAACGAATTTAAGTTTAAAGTTAGATTTTTATCGATAGACAGACTAGAGGTTTTATCATATACATTTTCACATTGTGTATATGCAGTTGTCGGCGTGGAAAATGAAATCGGCGAGTCGGGTTCAAATTCCACCAGAGACTGTTCATGCATTCCTTTCCTTTTGTTTAATTATTATATTGTTAATTAGAATGGTTGGCAAAACATCGGTTTAATTGCCAAGTGATTCAAACTTTATAAAACAGTAAATAATAAAGATTTTCTTATAGTTCCTTCACATATTTTAATAATTTCATAAATGTGTATAAATCTAAAATTCTGCTCATATTTATTTCTTTATAAATTCGTAAATGATAAATATTACATTAGTTTTAATACAATTTTATTAATTTTGAAAATGTAAATATAAAATTATTCTTGTAAATAAACAATCTAATAAATAAATAGTATTTAATATTTCTGTTGTAAAGTCACAAGAACAAACACTTTCAACATATGTTTAGGTTTCATTACAATTCTAATCATTGCTTTTTAAAACAATAATTATTGCTGAGGAGCGAAGGTAGTTAAAATAATGGCGGTGTCAAGGGAAAAACCTTCCTTTTAACACTCTGATTTATTGCGGGCACGAAAAGTCAAGTCTGTTAATTTTTTTTTTTTATGTATCGCTTAATGTTTGCATTTATTATAAGGACAGGTCCTCGGGGAATTTAAATCATTCTTTATCACGCAGGACCCTCATTTGTAGAAAATTTGCCCTGAATCGCAAAATAAAAAGTCCCAAAAAACTAAGACATTTTTCATTAGAATTAATTGCTTTTATGAATAAAATATACTATGTCTAAAAAAAAAATTGATGAATAATTAATTTTTACAAGAATTCATTTCGTTTTTTTAAATTTTAATTAGAATAATTTATTAACTGTTAAATCTTTTAAAAATTATGTATTAATTTATAACGGCCAAGTGATATTGTCATTAAATTAAAACTGTATTTATTAATCATAAATGGAAAAGCTCACTTCAATTTAAAAAAAAAAACAAAAAAAAACGCTAGTATTTTAAAAAGAATTGTGTGTGTGTTTGTAAATACGGACATCCATACTCGACATTATCAGAAAATAAGAAAGGTTTCCTGTTATACACCGTACATATGAACACTAATGGTTATGTCCCAATCCTTATAAGTACGTTGGACGCTATTGTAAGCGGGGAGGGGGTAATATGCTGTCTAAGTAGTCAACCACTAGAAGTTGATGTTATAAAGATTTCATATTCCGACCTCCGTTTTGGTTATTCCTCATTCAGTAACCCTCTCTAGGTTACAACATACCTATAATAAATTTAAAATTTATTGATCATTTTCTGACAACAAGCGTTTTCGTAAGTAAGGCGATAAACCAAAGTACCTTGAGTTCAATAAAATATTATATTGCTTAGAATATTCTCTTAATTTATTTTTTAGATTGCTAGGTAGTTATATATAGGCGTTTTTTCAGGTATGTCCCCCTTACTTAAATTTCCCAAACATCTCCTGTAGTTTAGATAAAAAGTAAGTAATATTTGCTTCAATTCAGATTAATTCAATTTTAAATCACCTAATCTTCCTCAAATAATGTTTCAGAAAAGTGTATTTAATTTTTTAAATATTTTTTTGAAAAAGAAAATTATGCTATCAATATAGATTTAAAAAATATTCCAATCAACTTAAATTCGGTTTGAAATACATCAAAGTATATGGCTTATTAGGAATATTAAATTTAATTTATAAGCTTGGAATTAGAACTAATATTAATGCTTAAAGAAAGATAGTCTATTTTTGTAAATGCAGTTTAAACTTGGATCTCTCTCTCTCTCTCTCTCTCTCTGTCTGTCTGTCTGTCAGTCTGTCTCACCTAAATTTACATAATATCACAGAATGCTGAAGAAATATAGTACCGATCAAAAACTGATTAAAAACCATCTGGTGCTTGATCATTTGGTTACATTTAAGTAAGTGGGTAGGGCGGGCCGAAAACTTTTTAGCCCCATCCCCCCCCGACCCTATAAATTATAATAAATGCAGGTTGTGGTTTCCAATGCTTTTTAATTGTTCGTATTAAAATCATTTATAAGATTTGCTTTTAAAACCAAAATTAGATTCTTGCACATTACTTTTACGAGTCATTGTATAACCAATTAAACGATGGTTCAACCTGCAGCATAAAACTGAACTGTAAAACTCGTGGCTCATCCCAAAAAGATTTTAACCGTGACGTACAATAGAGAACCGGATTAGAGGGTTACATCCTCGTTGGTCATGTTTTAAAGGGGGAAAAAAACTCTAGCAGAAATACCTTTGTATTTTTCTTTTTTGTTTTTGAGATGGACACAAATTATATATATATATATAGAGAGAGAGAGAGAGAGAGACTGTTTTGCTGTATCACAGCTCATCAGTGTGGCTAGACGTCCGATTTCCCATAGCGAATTGGCGTCAGTCGAAGAATATACCCCTAAGCCGTTGATATATATATATATATATATATATATATTACGTGTTTTTCATTTGTTTTAAGTAGACAAGATAACAAGCATGGTTTTCTTACAATATCTACGCAACCAAACACGTAGCTGAATTTTTACTTGAAATTTACGTCGCATAATCTTAGATCTACGTATTGAATATTAACGGCCGAATTAAGTGTCTTAACAAAAAAAAGGAGGCTATGTTGGAAAAAAAGTTTTTTTTCATTATTTGTAGTTAAATGTTTGCACATGTGATTTTTTTTTTTAAATACAATGTATATTAATCGGTTACGCAATCTCGTCTTCCCTTCTTAGTGATGAGATATCCTGTGGTTATTTTTACAAGAGGCACTACACAACGTCAATAAAAGAAAATATCAGGTATTGCCATAAAAATTAAAGGTTTCAGTAAGGGGTGAATGTGATCAGGTTGCTAATATATTGCTTTTTTATTTTGTTTCGTATTCACTTGTTTTTTGTTTTTGTTTTTTTTTACTATGTTTTTAAAAGCAGAATTCTTTCTTGCCTGTGACAAGAGAGTGAATTGTATAGATAAAAATCCTTAATTATTCCCGCAGAAAATTATAAACACAAAGCAGTTGCAAAGTTAATGGAATATTTCTGGTATTTTATGAAAGTACTAGTGAACTAGTTTTATAAAGGATTCTTGAATACCAAAGTCGACATAGAGACTCAGCGAAACCTGTTAAATTAATAAAAGAAATAAAAATAAAAATAAAATTATGAAAAGGATTCTTGTTCTTGACGTCCATATTTTCCCAGATGTAAACTCTGCAGCATCTTCATTGTCACACTCAACTGGAAGAATAAAAAAAAAATAGTGAATTTCACAACTGCCAATTAAGGGAATACTAAACCGGATGCTATTTTAAAACCAATGAAAAAATTATGCCTTTTTCATAAAGACATAAACGCATATGTTTACTTAACATAACTTGTTTTATTTAGCAATAAAACCAAAATGCAAGTTTAGTGCTGGAAATACGGTTATGCCAAAGGGAAGTCGTAAAATGCTTTTTTTAAGTGACATGTTGAAATGTCTTGACTTAATCAGCAAAGAAAAAAACTCGTATGCTGAGGTTGCAAAGATCTGCGTTAAGAAAGAATTAGCTAATCTCGCAAAGGACATTTAGTGCATTATAGTGTCAGAATTGTTTCATAATGAATTATTGTTATTAATCTCTTATTGTGACCAATTTATAGAATAAGATTTAGTATGTATATTTGTATACACAGTACGAAACTTTGGTGAAAAGTTTTCGTCCAGGCTAAGAATCCATTCTAAAAACATCTATTTGGTTATTTGATCAACGCCACTATATATATATATATATATATATATATATATATATATATATATGTGTGTGTTGGGTGTGCCTATTTGTGTGCGTGTATTTATATATATATATATTTATTATAATTTTATCATATAGACAAAACCATTTTACTCACTACAAAGATGCAACTTGGTTTCAGTGCATTTCAACTGCACTTCGACGGGTGAGAATCGAAAATGGTTATATATATATATATATATATATATATATATATATATATATATTAGAGATTGTTGCTTTGGCAATTTATTTCGGTATCATTTTCCGGTTTTTCCTTGATACAGCGGTTTTCGATTCGGTTTTTCGATTCGTATTTTTGCTTTCTAAGGACGCTCTTCATTTTCTTGTGTAATGATAGCATTTCCAGTCGATATCTGACTTCGTTTGAGATTGATAAATTTGCAATTTAGTTCGTTCGACTCGCAATTTCTTCTGTATTTCTGGTCCAATCTTATAAATATTCATATGGCTGGAAAGAAAATAAAATAATCTTTCTAAATATGTATACGATTTTATTCATTGAATTATTTTTTTACGGCGAGTTAAAACGATATTGCTTCGACCAGCCGAAAATGCGAAATATTTTTTTTCGAGACTAAATTTTACACGTTACTTTGTTTCGCAAAATCAAGGTGACCAATCTTTACCAATATTCTTGAAATGGTACACTCAATCAGAAGACACCTTAATCTACAATAAGGAAGATGTTCATTTCTTCTCTGACTCGTGGAAGCGAATTCCTTCAAAAATTATCAAGTAAACAGCAAAAAGGAAAAAAAAAAGATTAACTGATAGTATGTGGGGGCAAAAGAACTTTCAAATTATTGAAACTACTGTCTTGTCGCGTAAAATAAACGCTCCATATACTTTTCGACTTTCGAGTGTTGTTTTTTGAAACGTCTGTCATTCTGGAAGTCTGTTATCTGGTGCGTAAGAGGTCAATAGTTGTTTTTAAGCAAGGTTAATAAAAATTTATAGACATGCCTTAAAGACCACTGGAATTGAAAATCCGAAAACTGTGAATCGGGGTGGGTAATAAAGTAGGGATTGTTCACCTAGAGTCAGTTTTTAGGTTTAAAGGTAATTTAGTCACAGAATTCATGACTTAAAGTTTATTTATCAAACTTTCGAATAATCTGTCAACTATAAATAACTACCATATTTATTATCAAATTGGTAAAATACGAAAGAAACCCTCGCATAAAATATCTATATTTTTGTGTCTTTGGACAACACATTTTTTGAGAAAAAAATGGTATAGCAGCTATAGCTCTTCAGAAATTAGTTTATGATGTGGCTTTTAAAAAAAAAAAATTAAACCCCTCATGTTTAAAATAATTAAAAATACGGCAATTCTTTTCTGGTACGCCAGTCAACTGTTATTTGGGTTTCGCAAATAAATTTCTAAACAAGGAAAATCAATGAGTTATTTTTTACCCTAAATAAAAATGTTTTTACCTAGCGAATACGCCTAAAATTAAATATTAAAAATAATTAAAAGCTTTTAATTTCATTTTTAGAATCTGTCGATTTCCAAATTTGCGAGTATCATCTGTTCTTTTTTTAGATACACATTTTAAAACTGAAATTAAAAACTATTTTAATCATTTTTTTATACGTGTATTCACCAGATAAAACCATAAAGATATTTATAAAAATAAAATTAATTAATTTTACTTGTTTAGAAGGATTTTATAGGCACAACACCCACCGAACACGAGTGGCTACAATAGTATAATTTTTACTTTGGGTTTTAAAAAAATGATTTGCAGTTTTGAAAATATACACATTTTAAAACATAGTTTATTTTATTTTTAATCTCTAATTTTAGGTGTATTATTATGGAAATATACACATTTTAAAAGTGAAATTAAGAACTATTTTAATTATTCTTAATATCTAATGTAGGTGCATTCTCTAGGAAAAAAAAACAAACAAATTTATTCATAAAAACAGATCTTCATTCATTTTTCTTGTTTACAACAACTTTATTTCGTAATTGGCGTATTGGCTTACTAGAAAACAATTACGTACGACGATCCTTACAAAAAAAAACCGATTTCATAAAATTTAACATCAAGACGAAACTGGTGACTATTTTTTTTTTCATTTTTACTCGCTATTTTGTTGTTAACTTCTTAATTTTACCACAAAAAGTTGTTTTGTTTTTGTTTTTTGAAAATTGAAGCAACTAGATTTCAGACATCATGTCGTATTTTCCTTTTTTTCTGTTTGATAACATGATTTCCAAGTGTCATATCTGTCGTATTCTTTTCTTTTCTTTACTCTTGTAAACATAGATTTTCACATTTATTTCCTAAAACTAGTCAATTAAAGATGTTTTAACATATTTTTGTTCAATCTTTATCTCTTACAATGGTATAAATGTTGATTAAAATTTAATTCTAACATCTGAAAGTCTTTTTCAATAGTGTTTCTTTGAATATGGTCACTCTGTGGTGAGCACTTAAAAAAAACGAACGATTTCAGTTTCAGAAAAATTTCGATGAAATTTCACGGTGTGAAGGTGAAACCGAAAGAAGTCGGTTTTCCTTAAACCGCCCATCTAATATATATATATATATATATATATATATATATATATATATATATATATATATATAAAGGCATGGTGGAGTAATGAATAGCTGCTCGCATTGAGGAATCGGAGAGTCGAGTTTGAATTTCAGTCTAATCCATTACATTCACTTACGTGCTAATACCCTTGGGAAAGGTATGAATCTTCTTCTCCCTCCAGCTATCGGTAAATAGCAGGACAGACTGGGTTCTATAGCCTTGGATGGCAACTGGTCTAGGAGAAGGACAACTCTGAATTCAAGACCTTCGGAGGGTCGTTTGGGGACTTTGTGGCACCAAGTGCACCAGGTCTCTATATTCGGCCCTTCAAAAAGTGTGGTTGGTTCTGCATAAGGCCTTCACCATTATAATCGAATCATATGTGCTGGTGTCTGGGCTGTCCATTCCTAGGAACTGATCTGCTTGACCCTCATACATCGAATATAAGTTTTTCACTGATTCTTACGGCAAATGGTGTCAAGATGGCTAAACATATTATCTGAAATCCTGGAAAAATTAAACTCAATTAGTTTTGTGTATTTTTAGATATCAAACATTTTGTGGGTCGCTTGATTTGGACAATTTTGCAGTTACAACCGGTACATTTATGTACATATATATGTGTGTGTGTATGTAAGTTTAATATATATGTGCGTGTGTGTTTATATATATATATATATATATGTGTGTGTGTGTGTGTGTATATATATATATGTGTGTGTGTTTTATGTATATGTGTGTGTTTAATATACATTTATATATGTGTTTAATATATATTTATGTATGTGTGTTTTTAATATTTATCTCTATATGTGCGTTGTGTTTAATATATATATGTGTGTGTATGTTTAATATATATATATATGTGCGTGTGCATGTGTGTTTAATATATATGCGTGTGTGTGTTTATATATGAGTTTGCGTGAGTTTAATATATATTTATATATGTGTGTTTAATATATATATGCGTTGTGTTTAATATATATATGTGCGTGTATGTGTTTAATATATATGCGTGTGTGTTTAATACGTATGTATGTGTATGTGTTATATGTGTGTCTGTTTAATATATATATGTGTGTGTGTAATATATATGTGCGTGTTTTTTATATGCGTGCGCATGTTTTGTATATGTCTGTATTTAAATATATGTATGTATGTATATATATATATGTGTGCATATTTATATATATATATGTGTGTGTGTGAATTTGTGTATTTATATATATATATATATATATATATATATATATGTGTGTGTGTTTATACATATATATGTGTGTGTGTGTGTTTATACATATATATGTGTGTGTGTGTGTGTTTATACATATATATGTGTGTGTGTGTGTGTTTATACATATATATGTGTGTGTGTGTGTTTATACATATATATGTGTGTGTGTGTGCGTATTTATATATATGTGTGCATGTATTTATATATGTGAGGGTGTATATGTGTGTGTAAAATAACATACACGTGCGTGTGTGTGTATGTGTAATATAACAGTGCTAACATTCATTCTAATTATGAATATATATTTTTCTTAAACCTTGTTCCGCCATCCATCAAGCCCATTAAATAGTTTACGCGTTGTTTTTTCTCTGTCCTTCTTGCCTTCAATCTGTCCTGTAAGTATTAGATTTTCCAAGCCCTCTTTCCTCATTATGTACCCCCAGAAATTGCAACTGTTTCTTCCTGATATTAAGTATAAGTTTCCTTTTTGTTTCCATTTTCTCTAAAACTTACGGCATCCTCAGCATCTTTCTGGAGAATCACATTTCTGTTTCTTCAAGTTTCTTCTTCATCTCTGAGGAGATTGTCGTGCACTCACTGCCATATTGGATAGATATCTCGTAACAATTCAGGACTCATTTTTGTCTCTAACGAAGATTTTTTTCTTTTTCTTCATACGCTGCTTAGCTTTTGGAAGGCATCTTTGGCTATCCCAATGCGCTTTCGGATTTCAGTGTCGCACTTTGCGGTAGAGGTATAAACAACGGGGGGACTCTGTAGATGTTGGAGAAAACAAATGGGCCTATGCATATGGGTATTCTTGGAAACGAGCAAATCACAGATTATCTGTGTATCTTTGAAAGAGTTCGGATAATAAAATACAATATATTCATATCGTAAAAATATATGGACTTTAATGTTTCATGTAAAATGGTACTTGCACCATCATTGCTGTTACGATATCGATATTCATTAAGGTTAGCTTAGTATGGCTCAAGGCCACAAGCAAATCCAAATTAAGGATATTGTAAACACAGCCCAACAATGGGGTATTGTTTGGTCCTCCTCTAAAAAATATTTAGCCCTTAAGACATTTTTTAATATAAAATAAAATAATGTTTTCATATCGTGGAAATATCTACATCTTTGTTATAGACCGTACCTATGAACATCAATGTGTATGTCCCAATCCTCATAAATACGTTGGACACTATTTTAAGTGGGGGTAATATGTTGTATAAGTAGTCTACCACTAGCAGTGGTTTACCTAGTTCACGCCGCTGGCGAGTATTGTATTTTGTTAATGTTATAGAGATTACCATTTCATTTCCAACCTCCGTTTTTGGTTATTCCTCATTCAGTAACCCTTCCTAGGTTACAACAGTCTTTATGTTGTAAATATTAAAGAAATTAATTAGAAATTTCGGAACTTGTTCCTTAGAACCGTCACCAAGTGTCGTCGGAATCTGGGAGAGTCTACCCGTACCCAGAAAAAATATTTGACCTCTCGTCTGTGAACTAATTTTAATGTGCACCCCACTTTCTTAAACGCCATTCCTCTGCTTCAAACACTCTAATGACGGGTTTATTATTAGTTCACACAATCCACACTGTGACAGGTTGATAAGCCGTAAAAAAAAATCAAAAACCACATCATGCCAAACGTTAAAATAGACACGATTTTTTGATATTACAACAATCTGAGTTAGAGTTAAGAAGTCTGAGAAAGAACTTAGCAGCAGTCTGGGTCTAAAAATATTGGTTGCTAGAAGAAGGGCGGTCACCCACAACTACAATGCTATCATTTAATTTTCATGACGGATAAATAAAATTTTTAAAAATACATATGGAAAAAAAGGGTACAATTAAAATGGTTGTGGAAAAAGTGTATATTTCTTAGTAATGTACTGTGCTTATTACTGGCAGTAGATATAAAATGTAAACATATAATATTACAATTGAATTTTTCATTAATTTCTTTTAATTTTAAGTCCAGTGCAACCTCGGTTCTTGAACGTCTCATATGTCGGTTTTCGAAAAGAAAATTCGAGATGAAAATACCTCAGGTATCGAACAACATTGCCGAAGCGAGTTAACTCGAACGGAATAATTTCTGAATCGACCGCCATGTTGTATACATTCATGTGTTATAGCGTGCTTTTCTTTTCCAATTTTATCGTACTTTTCTTTTCCAATTTTATCGTACTGTGACTTTTTTCTCTACATTGCTTCCTATTGGAAAAATAGTTTCGGTTTATGAACATCTAACAGATAGTTCAAAAGCACAATGGAGTATTGCATTAAGAACAATCATTTGTGTTCACTAAATGATTGTGAAAATCTGCCAATAATTGTTTCTGCATCCAATTCATTGTACAATTCCTTTTCAATTGATAGCAACATGTATAATTCCTCAGAGCAAATTTCTTAACATTGTCTTTATGATATTTAGCTCTTCTCACATTGGACTTGAGTAACAAATAGTGTACAGATAACTTATTCTTATTCCTTTTTATTACTAAAACAGTTGTTCTGTGCTTGCTTCTTTATTGCATTTTTATTTGATATAGGAAGGAGGCACTCCAACAGGGGCCCACTTGTCATCGGACAAGCTGACACCCTGGCCAGTCCGCCACTGTCCGATCGAAAACGTCCTCAAATGCTTTATTTATGTTATAAATAAAGTCGATCTCCAATGGACTTTAAAAACTAAAAACAGAAACGGATTTTATAGCTTAAGACCCCGACAAAAAATAGCCAAGAAATGGAATAATATTTTTTTTTATTTTTATAATGGCAGTTTTACACTTGCCTTTTAGGTTTTACCACAGATATGGTCACTAAAATAAGGATTAAATCTTTCTCTTCTGGTAGCCTAAACATTAAACAGCTTGTTTTGTATAATGGTTAATCGGGCCGAGGCGCCAGCTGTAGTGTTCCTTGTGAAACTCACTCTCAATACAGTATTAAAGGTCAATAAAACTGGCTTATTCACTATCCACTAATGAGTGATGAGATGTCTGTTGTAACGATGTTTAGAAATAAACTGAGAATATTTCTGTAGAACTATTTAATCACATTTTAAAACTTTAATTAATCTTTTTTTTAAAGGCCACTTGTTTTATTTCTTCTCCGATGTACAACAGAAAAAAATAATGTAGTTTTTAATTACTAGTTTTTATTTTTTTAATGTTGATTTTTAATTTTTGCTTTATGACTTTAATTTATTTATTCTTTATTTTATGAATTTTTTTTTTTTGTGTGTGTGTGCGTGTGTGTGTATGTAGGGAGGGGAAGAATCTCTACATCCAAAATCTATGAAAAGAATTATGACAAATACATCATTTACTAGCTAAAATAGTTTATTTAAACATAGAATTATCTCCAATTTAAAATGTGACTCAGTCCAGTTAAAATGTTTACGATATAAATAACAAATAAATAAACAGGGCGAACTTTTGACCCTTTTTTTTTTTAAATTGACAATGCCCTTTGTTCCTTTTAAAAGGGTGCACATGAACGACAAAATAGTTGTACTTTGAATTTCGAGGGGTAAATACAAATAATTTAATACAATGTTTTTTTTTTCCGAAATGCAAATTTTAACAGTAGCAGATAAATGAAAAAAAAAATGAGATTTGTATTTTTCTTGGTGAGTCTTGAAAATCTGAAGTTCTCCTCGGTCATAGACGTTATGAAAAAATGGCCGTGTGATTCCTCTGTCAAGAATTTGAAATATACTTCCCTTTGACGGTCGTTTTCAACTGCCATGCAGCCGCTTCAACGTAGCTGAATTCTTGAAATGTTTTCAAATTCCAAAAGACCATAAAAATCTTACAGATACAGTGTAACCCGGATGTAAGAGAGTTGTCGGGACCGGAGAAGAAGTCTCTTATATCCGGGTTTCTCTTATATCCGGGTTTGGTCTATTTTGTTTAGGTAAGTATGGGCTCTAATTTGGGACCAGAGAAAATCTCTCTTATATCCGGGTTTCTCTTATATCCGGGTCTCTTATATCCGGGTCTCTTATATCCGGGTAACACTGTACAATTTTTCCTGAGTGAACAAAATTTATTTTAGACAGGTTATTAATGTTGATACTTGAATAGCAGTGGGTTAGCTGATGAATATGTTGATGCAACAAAATCCATCATTTTTTAACATTGTTTTATTCACATAAATTTATAATATCGTTATTCAGCCATTAAAATATCTTTCTCAGCTTTTGATGATATTACGCCACCTGTCGAACTCGGTTAGAACAACAAAATATTCATATCTTTCTTTCAAGAATAATAAAAAAAAAATAAACTTTTTTTTTTTATTAATGTTCATCTATACCAAGCTCAAGAGTGGCTCAAGGTAGAAGGTTACTGAATGTGATCTGATATGTAAGAGGAGGACGTAATAAGTGATGATTATGGATATAAATAGACTAGATAATATTAACTCTTTACTTGAAGAGGTTAAGATTCTAGTGTTCATGAAAGCACTCCAATGGAGTTTGTTCCACAAAGAAGCAGTTCTTGGGAAAAAGCTGAGTGTAACTTCCTCTTCCAATTGGAATACAGTGAGAATGAGGATGATTCAACTGTGGATATAGCATGACGAGTCTTAAATGTAAAGTTCTGAACTGGCGGAACTAAAGAATAGAGCTTATCTGAATAGTTGCCATGGAAAGGGCGATAAGCTTGCTACATTGCGACTCTGGGGAAAAAGGCTGTAGAGTGGAAAATAAGTCATCGTCTACAAACGGCGTAAATGGTTTTGAACTCTACCAAGGCTGGAAAGCGATGATTTGGCAGCTTCAACCCAGATATAGCAGCAATAATCCATTTTACCTTCCACTTTTGGTATAATATGACTCTTGTAAAGATAAGACGTGGTAGAAAGAGTATTTATTGTCCGGGACACTAGAAACGTATTCAAAATATAAAATTGTTTGTTTTTGTTCACTGTACGATAAATCTAATGACATCATCTCGCAGACCAATTAGCTTGTGTAGCGAGTTTGATTCTTACAAGTGCCCTACACTTGTAGCCTTGTGCCAGACTGAGCAATACTTAGTAACTATCTATGAATTGTGTTTATGTGCTCTTAAATTAAAGCCGATATTGTCTGTGTGATTAAACTCTGCTGACACTATTTTTGCCCTCCTCCACGAGAAAAAATATGATTATATATCACTGATAGATCACAAACTATAATTACAAAACCCATACTAATTACGCGACCTTTTTAATATGTGCATTTTATGAGGTTGTTATTATGTCAGGCATTGATTTCTTTATGAGATCAACATTAATTATCAAATGCATAAAATGCTCATAATAATTTTGTTGCCAGCCTCCGAACAACTTCTATTGCCAGCCTCCGAACAACTTCTTTCCAAGCTGTAATTAGTTTCTTTTTAATCATATGTAAATTGTTTTAGATTGATGGGAAGAACCGAGAAACTCTCTTGTAAATTTGATTTCTTTTGTCTTAATGACTGAGAAGAATTCATAATTAACTGCAGTATTATTAAATATATTTAATTATTGGATTGTAGTTAATAGGTGCTTAGAATGTAATGAACTGACACGGTTTAATAAAATATAAGTCACTCAGCCGTAAACAGGAAGCCGAAAGTTGAAACAGTGACAAATTTAAATACAAGGATGTGTCTTCTCACCGGACTTATTCAACCTTTTCAGTGAGGGGATTCTAAGAGAATTAGAATTCAGATTCATTATTATCGGTCACAATTTTAACATTAAATATGCAGATGATACACTGTTGGTAGCAGACACAGAAAGGAAAATGCAGGAACTCTTACAGAAGAAAGTAAAGCTAAGTGAGAAGAAAGGACTAAACATCAATTGTAAGACAACAGAATGTATCCAAGATTCGAATAATAAAATTGGAGATACCAAAATTAAGCAAGTACAAAAATTTAAATATCTAGGGAGTGCTTTAATAGAGAACGGAAAGTGCAACACCGTATTGTTGGTTTATTTGTTGCTTTTGTTGTTTTGTTTTTTTTGTTTTTGTTTTTTTTTTTTGGAGGGGGGAGGTTGTTTTTTTTCCATTCACCTACACGAGAGCGTAAAATACTAATACTTCTCAGCACGACCCACATCCCAAATTTGACCAAATGGCTAAACATCAGCTTTTTCTTTTTGTAGAATCTGTTTTTGGCGGGACCAAATATTTATCAGGATATATATATATATATATATATATATATATATATTATAAAGAAGTAATCATCCAAAGAATTAATCAGTAAAGTTAATGTAATTAATTGCGAAATCACTTCGCTAACAGATCAATAAAATATTAACTTACTAACAACACTCTGAATGACGCGATCGTTATGTTTAAAATTATGTGATGGATTAAATGTTTTGTTACAAGTACTTTCGAAGAAATTCGCTCCTTCATCGTCAGGTATTAATATTGTTTTCATTTCAGGTGAATTTCCAAGACGAAAATAAATGTATTGCAAGCCGAAAGATGTTTTGTTTTTTTAAAGCGTGCTATTATTAACGGTACAATTACGGAATGTGCGGTGTCACAACACTAGAGTTGTATTTTGAATATTTAAAGGGAGAAAAATGTTTTCAAATAGTAATTTATTTATTTTATTTTTTTTTTTGGTTATCATTTTTTTCAGTTAACGTAACATGAACAAAATGGTCAAATTTATTGATCTGTTATCGAAGTGATTTCGCCATTAATTACAATAACTTTACTGATTAAATCTTTGGATGATTACTTCTTTATAATATTATATATACTTCAATTATATTATGTGTGTGTGTTTGACGAACAAATCATTATCAAGACCAACGTTGAATATCAGTTTAAATGTCCTTTGGGAGATTGTATCTGACAAAAAGTAGCTACATATGTTGGTTTGACGGTCACAACATTATAAAGACGACTTAAACTTCATTTATCGGATACAAGTTCTATTGTACGACATCTAAAAACATATTCCTGTCCACCTTTACAATACTGGGAAATACTTGTTGATAGCACTAATATAATACACCGCAAAAATAAACAAAAACCTCAAATTTTCGGGGTCCTCTATACCAAAAGCAACCAACTCAATAAAATTTATTACGAGTCTAGCAGCAACGTGTTGAAGTGCATATAACAAATATTTAATGCCATTTTGCATGCTATCAATTTTTGGTCAGCTCCCTTATATTGAGACGGTTGTTTTGCAAAAAAAAAAAAACCATAGCTACAACGGATAAATTAAAAAAAAATGTAACAGAGCACGTTCACGCGAGTTTTGTTTTTTTTAAATCTCTATAGCAACGAAATGCAGATTTTATCACAGTTATAATAAGTTTGTCTTTGTAATTTACCTCTGAGGATGATCTTGGAGGAGGTCGAAATTACTTGGGTAGGAAGAAAACGAGAACGCCTTCCTTGATGAATTTCATCCAAGAAACTAATTAGAGAACTGGATCAGTATAAAAATAAATATGACATATTATTGTTTAAATTATTCAATAAAAATATGTTAAATATAATATATATATATATATATATATATATATATATATATATATATATATATATATATATATATATATATATATATTAGGGAAATAAGCATGACAAAGTGGAAAAAAGTTATCGTGTGACGCGTTTCGTTTTTATCACTTCATCGGACTAAGTTTATGTTTACGTTGAGGCGACTGCACGAGCGAAGACAGACGCTGGCAATTTCATTTGTTTTTTAATATGTATTTTGCGTTTAGATTTTTTTTTTTTTACTGCGAACCACAGCAAGAACCACATTTAACATTGCGACCCAGTATGCCTACGTATAATAAATCAGAGATAAATTATGTTCACTCGGTTAATTTATTTCGCATCGACAATTTATATGTATATTTTTTATAATCTGCACATATTGGAATTGCATGTATCTATTTGTATTATCTATTTGTATGAAAATAAAATTATTACTTTTAGAAAAGCAAATTGATAAAAGAAAATTCCGACAAAAAGGTGAAGTAAATAATTCGCAACGAGTTTGACGAACAAGATACATAAACTGAATGAAAATAGACTATATATATATATATATATATATATATATATATATATATATATATATTCATTCAGTTTATGTATCTTGTTTGTCAAACTGTTGCGAATTATTTATTTATATTATATATATATATATATATATATATATATATATATATATATATATATATATATATATATATGAACATTGAAGTCAACACTTAGAGGCGACAGGCAAAAGACGCGATCGTCAGGTGGCCTGACGATTGCGTCTAGCATGAAACAGACTGTCGCCTCTAAGTGTTGACTTCAATGTTCACTTTATATTTACATTTGCTCTGATATTGAGCACTTTATCCCATAAATAGACCACACCTTAAGAGTATATGAAGCGCATGGCATACGACCACATCCCATACGATCACCGAAGTTAAGCAACGTCAAACCTGGTTAGATGGGTGACCGTTGCGAATACCAAGTGCTATGAAACTGGATGTGCGGGTATGTGATGGATAATGGCTCGGAATTGTTAATACCCTTCGGAAAGGTATGAACCCACCTCCCCTCCCAGCTATGAGTCAATTTAGTAAGACTTGTATCATTAAAATCATTATTGTCTCAAAAAAATATTAGCATCTAAAAATATATTCTGGCTTTAAATAACCAACAAAGTGTTGATAAGCCGTAAGAAAAGAAATCAGATAAATCTATAAAGAGCAAGTATTTCAGCCGTTAGTTCTCAGTAGAATCTTTTTTTCTTTTATTTTCTTTTTGTCGAGAAATGCATAATCTTAATTAAATAAAGCGAAACCAGATTGCACTTGTAAATACAATCGTATTTTACAAACTGTTAACGAAATTAAAAAGGTCAATATCACACATGAGTAGACATGTACACATTCAAAGCAGAGTTCGAACGTCGTAACAAAAGAGTAAAGCGCTTTCTTCTCAAGTCAAAAACGCCAAGTGTAAATTAATAATTTCTGTCGTTAATTACATAACAATATTATACAAAAGTAGTAGAGCGTGAGAAATTTAGCGGGAAAAATTCAGAATTGGGTAATATCATTAGTAGGATAACCCGAAGCAACACTTTGATATTACCATAAGATTATAGATATTTATTTAAATAAGCTTGACCTTGTACATCGCTACAAAGGAGAGGAAGATTGAATTCAATATATATTCAAAAGTTTTAATCCTTTGTAGAATGACTGTACAGTATAGAGCTTTATGTCGTTCAGTCGTGCTGTTGGTGTTTCAGTAGCGAGTAAAGGGCTTATTTGCCGTTCAGTCGTGTTGTTGGTGTTTCAGTAGCGAGTAAAGGGCTTATTTGCCGTTCAGTCGTGTTGTTGGTGTTTCAGTAGCGAGTAAAGGGCTTTATACCGTTCAGTCGTGCTGTTGGTGTTTCAGTAGCGAGTAAAGGGCTTATTTGCCATTCAGTCGTGTTGTTGGTGTTTCAGTAGCGAGTAAAGGGCTTTATACCGTTCAGTCGTGCTGTTGGTGTTTCAGTAGCGAGTAAAGGGCTTTTCCGTTCTGTCGTGTTGTTGGGCTTAAAGGGCTTTATACCGTTCAGTCGTGTTGTTGGTGTTTCAGTAGCGAGTAAAGGGCTTTTTGCCGTTCAGTCGTGTTGTTGGTGTTTCAGTA
This sequence comes from Acanthosepion pharaonis, assembly GCA_903632075.3. NCBI lineage: Eukaryota > Metazoa > Mollusca > Cephalopoda > Sepiida > Sepiidae > Acanthosepion > Acanthosepion pharaonis. The sequence continues at coordinate 52,904 of CAHIKZ030000603.1, forward strand.
GCGAGTAAAGGGCTTTATACCGTTCAGTCGTGCTGTTGGTGTTTCAGTAGCGTGTAAAGGGCTTATTTGCCGTTAGTTTCAGTAGTAAAGGGCTTATTTGCCATTCAGTCGTGTTGTTGGTGTTTCAGTAGCAGTAGTAAAGGGCTTTTATTTGCCCGTCGTGTTGTTGGTGTTTCAGCTCTTTATACCGTTCAGTCGTACTGCTGTTGTTTCAATAACGATTAAAGGATTCAGTAGCGAGTAAGCTTTTCTTGTCTTAGACTGGTTTCTAACAAAGGTTCTCCTCGAGCGGTTTCCAACCAAACTGAAAGGTTCTGCTTAAACCCGTATTGCGCAAAAATCAACACAACGGATATTTGATCTTGCCTTTTTCACACTCCAAGCCGAAAAACGCTACGCAACGCACGCATCAAATATTTATTAGTGTGAGCTTAGCGTTTCACAGGGACATATGTGGAGGACACCCAGTGAGTATCTAACTCATTACAGTAGAAAATCGAATATCAAGATGAGACTGCTGACAGTCGTGCCTCACAAAACGCCCCTTCAGTTTCGTAACTTGCTTCTCTAATCGCTCAGTTAATGCAACCTTGTACCAGACTTGACCAGTGCGAGTAAATAAACTCTTGCTATAGAGCTGAGTTAGTTTCACTAAACATTTCCACTGCATTCGATTTTTCTGGTTTACTAAGCCTAACATTGTACATCACAAAGTGGGAAAGACCTGCCAGCGTTGAAAAATTCGACCTATTGGTTGGAAGTCAAAAATATGCAGACTGCATCTCGTTGCAGACAGATAAACCCGCCTAAAAAACGTGTTCAAATGTTTACTATGCCTATTTATTTCGTGTGCAAACCGGACTTATGTCCGCATTTTTGTCTGACATTTTTAACTCTTGTGTAAACCAGACCCTTGTCAAAACGACATTAAATAACCTGGAAAAGATTGATGTGTTATAAAACAAACCAAATCAAACCTTGAAAGATTGGCAGTCAAAATCCTAGATTTTTACATGATATCAAACTATCAACCAATGTTGCTAAACGTAAAGATACACCTGCCTCAGCCACGAAGTAAACTTATTACTAAGAAATATTTATAAAATTTAGTTTACAATAGCACATAATTAAATGGTGCAAAGATATGTTTTTGGATGCTAGAATTTCATGCTACACATTGTAAGGACAGACCTCACTATGAGCTCCGTGAATGTGATTTTAAGCTGAATTTTGCTTTGTCGAGCAAGTATCTATTAAATCCATTGACGCCAGAGTCCGCATTTAAAAATAGTTTTCTTAAAAAGTGCCACCGACAGAATCAAAGAAATGGAATACGAGACTTTGAACTCGGTGATACTGTTCCCCTAATACCGGCTGTCAAATTCAGAATTCTTATGAGGGGTGATTTTTTTTCCCGCCTAAGGGGAACATAATAAGGTTTGGAAATTTTGATACTCACAAGTCAGATTGAAGGCAAGAGGGACAGAGGAAAACAGCTTCCTAGTGAGCTTGAGTAAATGGATGGTGGAACAAGGTTTATTAAGAGCTACAAAGGACAGGGGATTGTGGAGAGCCATGATCGCCTACGTCCTGAAGCGATATAACAAACCAGAAGAAGAAGAAGAAATAATTTTTTTTGGTTTCTTCATCTGAGTATTAAATTCAATAATCTCTCCCTCCCCACTCCCTATATAGGACTTTATCCCGTTATATATATATAATTACAGTTATGTAATTCTTTTCTGTGTATATATATATATAGTTAAACCTAGAGAGCCAGACAAACCTACCAAGGTTTCACCTAAGCGGATCGTCAGGGAAGACTGGCTAAAAAGGTAAAAAAAGAACTTCGGTCTGCTCTATTTAGTTATTTTGCTTACTCGCATCGGGTTTTTTTTTTCCTTTGGACTTGCATGCTAGACGATTATTTTCGGCTAACGTTCATGTTCTTGGTTCTTTCTTTTTATACCTTTTTCTCTTTGGTATTGGTTTGATTTTTTGCAAATCAAGACACCGAAGGTTTTCGAACTTCTGTGCATATATATATATATATATATATATATATATATATATATATATATATATATATATATATATATATATATATATATGGGGCTTGATGGATAAATAACTGTTGTCTAAATTACACAAAATGAAAATAATACTGACATTTCGTTTTAACAGATATATTTACCAAAATTACACAAAAGTATCTTGATATACTAAAGAGTAAATTTATTCAATAAAATCGCCATTGGCTTCAACCACAGCCTCCAAACGACGTTGGAATCTCCTGCAACTCTTCTGGGTGGTATCTTTGTTTAAGTTGGTGAATGCTGTCAAAATCCTTGCCTTCAGTTCAGCTTTGGTGTTACAAGAAGTTTTGTTGGTCTCTCGCTCAATTGCGCTCTACATATAATAATCAAAAGGGTTGCAGTCTGGTGAGCTTTGGTGGCCAGATGTAAGGGGTCATGTGCTCTCAGAAATTGTTGAAAGCCATAAATGGGTTCTCTTGCTTGTGTAGCATGGTGCAGAGTCCCGTTGCCAGACATAAGTTCTTCCAGCACCACCGTCTTGACCCAGGGCAGCACCACCTCATCAAAGCATGTAGGCCTCCCTGTTGAGTCTAAGGCCCTCATCAGCAAATTCGGGAGTTATTTTCTTATCAGAACGATCAGAGTGCATTGTCCGAGTTGCCGTACCTTCGTAATCACCATTAGACTCATCCAACTCATTCCATATCTTCTGCACTGTCCTCAAATGTTTGTATTGGAGCTACCTGCATGAATGCCAAGCAGTACAACGTGCCGTTTCCAAATTTCTGTCTGAATGAATTGCGTCATGGTGCTCTTTTTCTCACAAACGGTGTGCAACTGACCCTACTGTACTGTGCAGTCAACAAAATCAAAAACCAACAACGCGTCTGCTTTAAATTAAAAATATAAAATGGCGACATTTTACCCATCGCACTCTCTCTCTCTCTCTCTCTCTAGTGTATTTGGGCAGCAATTCCTTTTTTATACATGTTTCATTAAAGACGACGGACAAGGTACTGCGATTGATTTTTTTATTTAATTTTTCTTGTGTTCGTACAAGTGTTTTCTTTTCTGGACACAAAGTATGTAAAAACTGGCCAAAGATTCTGTATGCCCGAGCGATTTCGGCTATACTTTTAGCCATTAACAAGGATGATTTTATTTTGACTTTTAACTGAATTTATGAGTTGTGTTATATATGAATAATGGAGACACTAATAATAAAAAATAAAGAGCCAACATTAACTATGAACATGACCACAATATGCTGACCGTATTCGGAAGAGAAGACATTCCTGTAACTTTAGACACATACATAAAAAGGCCCACATATTTAGTTAAAAATAAAATTAAAAATAAATAAATAAAAATCGCCCTTGATAATAGCGAATGGAATAGCCGAAAGCGCTCGCATATGCAGAACTATTGGACACTTTTTACACATTTCGTAACCAGAAAAGAAAACACTTAACGGACACAAGAATAAAAACTTAATCGCAGTACCTTGCCAATCGTCTTCAACGAAACACACACGTGTGTGTGTATACAATAAAAAGTTCACCCTTTGTAATGAGGTATCTTTGGGACAGATTAGGCTTTTATAAATATATTACTCTAGCCTGACGATCTTCTTCTATGTACCGTGTCCCATCAGGACGTAGGCGATCATGGCTCTCCACAATTTCCTGCTCTTTGTAGTTGTCAGTAAATGTTGTCTTTTTGTTATCTCTCCTAAACCCTGTTCCACTATCCATTTACTCAAGATCACTAAGTAGGTTATGCTTTGTCCATCTTGCCTTCAATCTGTCCTGTGAGTATCAGATTTTCCAATCCCTCCTTCCTCATCTCGTCAGTCAGTTCTGTGCCATACGTGATACATGTTTGGGTGATCATGTCTCAGTCAATTCATGACTGACTAGGCACAAAATTTTCCCGCAGTAAGTTGCGGTTTCTTTCTGTGGTATATTGGTTGCCAACCAAGACTATAGGACCCCATCTGTCCTGCTATTTAACCCATGGCTGGGGAGAAGAGATGGATTCATACTTTTCTATGGATATTTGTGCGCAAGTGAATCTAATGAACTCAACTGGAATTAGAACTCAAATCTAGTACTGCAGTTAATTTCATAAAAACTAAGTTTCGAAGAGAAAAGCTCATCAGAAGAATTGCAATGCCACAGGGTAGCTACGTTACGTCGGTGGGAAAGTGACTGAAACCGAGATGCCAGGTCAAGACTGATACAGATTCATCTTCGGATTTTATCAAGAATCACTAAATACATAGCAGAATCAACAGACCAGATGTGAGTTATTTTTTCAAATGCAAAACAAAAACAGCATTTACTAAGAATCTATTTTATAATCAAATCGTGAACGCCAAAGTAAATGAACATAAAGAAAGACAGTTGCAAATTTTCTGCTATATAAATTATCACACAGGAAGAATGAACTGAGATTTAAATTTAAGAAGCACCCAGCGTGCCGAGCCTGTACTCGTTCTTGTTAAAAAAAAAAGTCATACTTTTACAATTGTTCTTTATTTTATGAACTCCACTTCGATGTCGATTATTCTCAACTTGTTCAGTCTAAGCTTTTAAACTTTCTACTCATTTTTGTCTGTTTATGTATTTACTAATTATGACATGTTCTTTCAGGATGTAGGCGATAATGACTCTCCACGGCTTCCTTTTCTTTAATATCTGTAACTGCCAATACTTCTTGAGAAAGACCATAAAGTGGTGTCCTGTTGCCTTCTTCACAGTTTTAAATTCAGAGTCGTCCTTCATTTAGACATGTTGTAATCCTCTGCTAGAGAACTTAGTCTATCCTGCTACTCAGATGTTTCAAACAAACGGGCCGGGTCGATTACTCTGTTTTAGAGGAAAATCCATACGACTCATCCTTATTCCGAACACCCCTTTTATTAAATTCAAGAAATTTCCTCTCACCTCTTAATTTAAGCCAGTGGTTCTCAAACAGGGTTCATATGGAGACTGGAGGTCCATGTAAAATTAATACGGTCTACACAAAAAAAAAAAAAAAAATAGTAAATATTTTAAAATGGTTTATTATGAGTTATTTTACTAGTGTACATAAAAGTTCCATATAATTTAGTTGTTAAATACAAGTTTATTTTTATTAAATTAGTTTTACTTCAAAATAAAGCATATATATTTACTATTTCTATTAGTAGAAAGTAAAATAACCTTTTTTTTTTTTTTTGTCAAATGTTTATGGGGGTCCACCAAAAACAAAAACAAAAAAAAAATTAAGAGTAAAGTAGACCAGGGGTAAAAAAAAAAAAAGGTTGATAACCACTGGTCTAAATTAACTGATGATTCTTAAAGTAGATATGAAATTACCGTGATGTAAGAAAGATAACCTTATAATAAAAATTAAAAAAAACAAAAAAACTATAATGCAATTCCTGAACCTATCTATTAGTAAAAATAATATAAACTTTTTTTTATCATCGAATGGTTATGGGGGTCCACAAAAAAATAAGAGTAAAGGTGGTCAATCGATAAAAAAAAGGTTGAGAATCACTGATTTAGGCAGTGATAATTATAGGACAATGTCTCATTACTGATAATGATAATTAAAAAAAACGTTTAAAAATCTCAGCCACACCTTTTATTGCAATCATTTCGTCTATTTTAAAACCCAAGGTTAGAAGAAGAAATGGATTTTTGCCATTTTAAGAAATACACATCCCACGTTAGGACCTTTAGAAGTCTATATCTGCTAAATTTATTTTAGTACGTAAAACTTAAAGTAATCTTGAAGTAAATAATAGGCTTTTAATTCAGCTATATTTCTTATTACTATAAACTTTATATTCTGTGAGTACACATGTTTGAATAGACATCCCTGATCATTTTATTACACTGAAACTGAGGCTTACCAGCCTAAACAATCGAATGCCTTAATAATAAAAAAAATATACCTCTCGACAATGATTACACCTGTATTCGCGAAACACGTGTACTCATTAGATATAACCTTTATAGCAATAATGTCGGATTAAAAAGAAAAATCCATTTAATTGTTTATGTTTTGTATACGAAAATGAAATCGGCAGACATAAGCTCCGAAAGATCCCGAAGGGAGATGTGCATTTTATCTATGTAATAAATGCGAATGTCAATGTATCACTCTTTTTTTCTTTTTTTTTAACTTAAAGGGACGCAACTCTCTAACTTTCAATAGCTCATTTCAAATGAAAAAAAAAAATAGTGTTCGCAAATTATAGTGTTTCAAAATAAAATTGTCCGTGTTTTCAAGTTTACTCTGAGAGGCCGTAGCCCAACATACCATTTTGGAATCAGGCCGACTCCGTGAGCAAATTAAAGACATTCCGAACCGGATCCGAATCTGGATCAGCAATCCTGAAATTCTGGATTCCCAAGTTTTTATTACTACGATTGTCTTTGGTGATTTTTAACGTGATTTTTGTATAACAATTTTTTATAACTTGGAAATAAATTTGGGAATAACTGGAATTAATTGCGAAATCCATGAAATGACAATAATTGTTTGTACAGAAAATAAGGACCTACGTACATCAAATCGTCTTTAAATTAAGTAGCGACAGAAGAATTATCGTTGAACTTTTAAAAGATAAGCTTAAATATTAATGCAATACTCAAATGCAGCAATCAATTTTGAGTTCTTCTCTAGTTTATTGTTGCCTATCACATCTACTCCTCCCTACCTATTGTGATAAAGGCCCAATCAAGATCCCTTCGCAGGAGCTAGCTTAAATGCCGCCCGATAGAGAGGCTTTTAAGTTAGTATTCATATAAACACAGGTCTTCAAAAAACTTAAAGGAAGCGACTCATAATTTTAGACCATTCATAAAAATGAAATATATATATATATATATATGCATGAGACATAAATTTAACAAATAGAAGGAAACGCCTTGAAAGTTAAAAACTTTTTGACCGACGGGTCAAAATTAACCAGGATATAAATTCCATTGTTTTCAATTTCCCCCCCCCTCTCTCTCTCTCTCACACACACACACACAGAAAACTACAGTCGGAAATTTGAAAGTATTAAACTCAAGATAATCCTGAATACACATTTATTTAAACTGAGGTCGCGTTAAGGGTTCTTGAAAGAACCCTTAAGGACGGAAAAAACAGTGACAGTTGAGAGTGACAGATACACTGTTCTTTTTCTTTTCTTGTTATTTCTTCGTCCCAGTTTAGCTTGGCACAAAGCCACACGCTGATGATATTCCTAAGTCCCAAAGCAGTCATCTATCAAGTCCACTACTGCTTAATTTTGGTGATAGGACAAGAGATCGCTTTCATTAATGTTTTGCCTTAAGTTTGTGCTTCGTAGTCATTATTTCCCCCGCCCAATGTCTCTCTCTCTCTCTCTCTCTCTCTCTCTCTCTCTCTCTCTCTCATCATTATTTACAACTATTGTAAATCCCCAGATTACGACAGTCTCGACTTAAGGCGATTCTTGGTTACGACGCAACATCTATTGATCATATTTCCTGGTTATACGCCATATTGAATTGTTGTGCATTCGCTCTTTTTCGTTAGTGGAAATTTATTGTCCTTCATTATAGTTCCCCGTAATAGTATAACCTCTTCTGATGGCCGTGCTACAAAGAAAAGAAAAACTATCATCATAGAAGTTAAATTACAGGCACGTTCCAAATTAGACGGAAAATCGCGTTACGGCGTATCATAGGAACAGAACTCTGTCGTAAGTCGAGGACCTCTTGTATTTACATTCAGAATATTGTCTTCCTATTTGTTGTTGTTATCACAACTTTTCGGATGTTATGCCCTCCGGCCTTCATCAGGTGTATGTTGTTCCGGGTAACTTACAGATAATTCAAAAACCGAACCCTTTATTTAATCTACGCGGGTAGACTGTTCTCATTCTACTGCTCATGTCTAGTGTACTTCCTTGTCCAGTTCTCCATAAATATAACCTTTATAGTAATAATGTCGGATTAAAGAGAAAAATCCATTGTTTATGTTTCGGATACGAAAATAAAATTGGCAGGCATAGGCTTCGAAAGAACCCGACGGGAGATGTGCATTTCATCTATATAATAAATGCGAATGTCCATGTGATTGTGTTACACTTTTTCAACTTAAAGAGACACAACTCTCTAATTTTCAATAGCTCATTTCAAATGAAAAAAAAATACTGTTCACACATTACAGTATTTCAAAATAAAATTGTCCGTGTTTTCAAGTTTACTCCTAGAGACCGTAGCCCAACATATATTACTATTTTGGAATCAGGCCGACCCCTTGAGCAAATTAAAAATATTCTGGGTCGGATCCGGACGTGCAATCCTGAAATTCTGGATTCCCAAATTTTCATTACTGCGATTAATGTCTAGTGTACCTCCTTGTCCAGTTCTCCCTAAATATAATGTTTATATTAATAACTAGCAGTAGAGCCCGGTGTTGCCCGGGGATGTAACAGTAAGAGATAGATCAAGTATCGACCATCATAAAGACTGAAAAATAAAATTGACAAAGATTATTGTTTAAGGTTGACGGACACGCATGTCTTAATTATTTTTTTTTTGTTGTTGTTTTTACGAATTGGTCAAACCCAATCTCAAACAAAACCATTGTTTTCAATCGTTATGAGTCTACCGACTGAATAGAATTTTATTATAAACAATTGTCTTGTAAATGAAATTTTTAAAGCATTCTGAATGTAAAAATAAAGAAAAAAGTGTGCAAGACAATAAGAAACACTACCTGTGAAGTTTTGTTGAAATCGGTTGAAAAATGTAGGAAATCCGATCCAATATATAAACGTACAGACAGACAGACACACACACACACACACACACACACACACAACCTGGGTTTTATAATAAGTATGATGTCGAATTAAAAAGAAAAATCCATTGTTTATGTTTCGGATACGAAACTAAAGTTAGCAGATAAATGCTTCTACAGAGTTGATGGCTACCCTTTTCTTTCTATACATCATTAACTATGCCCAATAATGTATGAAGGGAAAAAGGTAGGCATCAGCTTCTATGGAATTAAGCGAAAATACTAGAGAAGGAAGAAAATAGGCGCCTGAAAGACTCAGTACATATGTTAGGCTACGGAGAACCCCTTAGTAGGCCTAGTATAGAAATAAATGCCGTATGGGAGTCGCTAATAAAAAAAGACGGACAGATGACAGTAAGTCTTCAACAGCAGCAGCAGCACTATTCAGCAGCCAGGTTAGGTTTAAATTCACCACCTACGAGACAATAGCCCTGAGAATTAATGCGTTGTTTCGTGAATTTTATGACATAGTAATTGTAAGTTCAATCTCTAGGTCGGGCAGTACATACTTGGACTCGGTGGAAACGGACAAACAATAACTGAGCAGTTCTAAAAAATAAGAACTAGACACAGGAAGTTGGACGAGAACAGTCTACGCTCGTAGAGTAAATAAAGGGTTCCGTCCTGAATTCCCTGTAGGTTATCTAGAGTGAGGAAGGTCTGAGGACACAACGGCCGAAACATTGCGACAACAACAACAAAGATGAGGACAAAAGTCCGAATGTAAAAAATGCAAATAACGAAGCATAATATACATTAAAATATTCCATAGATTCGCTTTCCAGTTGAAATCCTTTGTGAATGAAACCTTCAAAAGGAGCCAAGTTTTATGATATTAAGTCTCATTATTTCCCTGTTGAAATTGCTAGATGTAACCGCAGGTTCTATGCTAATCGTTTCTTCTCTCGCACTTCTCACTTGTGAAGCTCTGTAACCGGTCTTTTGCTTTGCTAACAACTACGATCTTCAAATATTTAAGTGCAACGTCATCTTCTCTCTCCTTGAATCCTGTTCTCTTATTCTCTGTCCCCTTGACTCTTGTTCTTTTATTGTTCTGTTCCCTTGAATTCTTGTCTTTTATTGTTCTGCTCCTTTAAATCCTGTCCTTTTATTGTTCTGTCCCTTTAAATCCTGTCCTTTTATTGTGTCTCCTTGAATCCTGTCCTTTTATTGTTCTGTCCCTTTAAATCCTGTCCTTTTATTGTTCTGTCTCCTCAATGTCTTTCACTCTCTGTAACGCTTTTTGTCTTAGTGATTTTTATCGTCTTGCTTAGGATGAAATGTTAGGAAAAAAAACAAACTATGGAGACTTCGATTTGGGTATCTGATATTGTTAGAAATGAATTCTCCGCTTCTGGTCCTAGTGGTCGGTGTTCGATTCCAGAAAAAAAATCCGAACAGAGGTTTTCAACGTCGTTTTTTTTTTTTTTGTTTCTCTCACTAAGAAGATTAGATCATCCACAATCTTCATACCAACTCCGTGTTATAAATCATACAGTGAATTGAAATTTTATGCAGGTGCCTCGCCTAATTGACTTATCAGCTTTGGGTGTGGCATATATACAGAGGAAATAATAATAATAATAAAAATTATTGTTGTTTGGGCCAAGCAAAGGAGATGTAGACGAACGGACAGAAGTTAAATGAGGATAACTGAAATCTAGCAAAGGACCATGTTTAGCCAAGTCAAGGTCAGGTCACTCATTGCTTTGTTTTACCTACAGCCTGATAAATTGTAAGCGTCGACAGCTGATGACTTCCGGCTGTGGTCGCGACCCAAGGGGGTGAAGAAAGGGACAGCTATAATTATCAAAAGAAGGATGTCGAGCGCTGCACCCATGTTTTCGAAGGGCTTTCATTTGTCCACTATACTCATTTGCTGATAGCTGCTTCTTAGCTTGACAAAGCACGAGCAAGTTGTTGGTAATATCTACTTGGAAGTGAGCAGTTCTTTTTTCTTTGTGGCTATCAATACTCGTAATTGTTCTTTCTCCGATTGGTATGTACTTTTGTTTTTCAAAAGGTCTTGTTTTTATTACACTTACTTACAGCTAATTTTTTTTTTCTCTTTTTATCCTGTCAGTATTTCGTCTTTAATTTTGTTTTCATTATTAACTTAATTCGTAAAAGGATTATAAAAAAAAAAAGAAAAAAAAAAAGACATTCATTTTTACGAAACATACAATAGTTCTTTCAATCTACAGCCTTTTCTATTTCTATTTATTTTTTATTGGTTACGTAAACCCCTGATGTCTCAGAATTAAATATCTATTTCGATGAAATCGGGGATTTAAAAACAAATTGACACAACTTTATTACTAAATTATGATACAAAACAAATAAATTTATAAAACTTACGTCAAAACTTTACTGAAAATTTTCAAACATGTTCTTCGTCTGTATCCTTTCAAATTTCAAATCTCTTCTTATCGTTGCGAAACACCTTTTGAATCATTTCAAGAGTTATCTCCTGTACTTCTTACTGGATGTCTTTATTTAAGCCCAGCTAAACTATTGGGCTTTTGGCAATAAACTAATGCTTTGTTTTGTTTCTAAAAACCCATCCGAAGAAATCTGGTGAGTGAGGGGAGGGGGGCGAGCAACAAAAGTGCATTCTTGTGTATTTATTTTCATAGAATTCTGAAAGGCGATGAAAATGAAGTTAGAAAACAAATATAAAAATTGTAATAAAATTAGAAATCTATACACTTATAACACATGATGAACAGAATTAAAAGTGACATTTTAAAAATATTCTCCTATTTCGGTGAAATAGTTAATTCTGCGACACCCTGTACAGTGTACAGTAATAAATAATTTTCATTTTCCCAGCCTATGAAAAATACCTTAAAACGCTTTGAAAATTTTATAAAGACGCAACTATTTAGAAGCAGGAGACTGCCTTTTATGGCATGGCTTCTTGTCTGTGCCACCAGTGTGTGTTCGAGTCCTACTGTTTGGAATCGGGAATTTTCAAAAATAAAAAAAAATGTAGGGCGGCTATACCATATATAAGGAAAACTCTACTTTACTCTTGGGTCGTATAAAGGCAATTCTCCTTTGTGCAGTGTCCTTTCAGAGCATTGACGATCATGATTGTCCACAACTTCCTGACTGGGCTGGAAATGAGCCGCTCGTAAAAAAAAAAAAAAAACACTGAGAAAAATATTTTTTGTGACTAATTTTTCTTGATTATAACTTAAGCATTCATTTAAACCAGATCTGCACAATTAAAAATACTTGAAGGGTCACATTCTTCGCAGAAAATTAGACGCCGGCCGCAAGAGCAAATTTTTAGACTAGAGAGTAAATTAATGGGTGAAAGAAAATAGCGCGAATGTAGTAATACATTCTAAAAAGGAGCCATGTATTTATAAAAATAATAAAAAAACAAATACTTGCTAAATAAAGTCATGCTTCCACAAAAGAAAAATAATAATTCTACGCGGCCAATAACCAAATTTATTCTGTTGATCACAAAAAAAAAAAAAATGACTATTTTGAAACCCCCTCTCGAGCTACATTTTGAAACTGATTTGCATTAGGTCTTCCTTGTTAGAATCTAAAAAATATCGACCTTCTGTTATGTTCATAATATAAAGACAGTATCAAATTGATCTGTGATTTTATTTATTTTTTAACAAATATCAAATTTGAAACTACTCACATCACAGAAGGGAAGTCTAATGAATGTTAAAAATTAGTCAGAAAAAAAGATATATATATATATATGAGCGGATCATTTTCCCTCTGTAATGATCGTATTAAGTTAAGCTTAAGCAACACAGTGAGTTTTTTGTTTTATTGTTGCTGTTCCTTATCAGCCAAAAAGATCTGTTTCGTTGTCTTAAGGGTCATTTAGTTTCAGGCGTGACTCAAAAAACAATGAATAATTCAATTTTATTAGCTTTATAGGAAGTGTGAAAACAGACGGGAAAAGAAAATCACTTTCGCCTGCACTAAGAATATATAACTGGACACTACTTAAGCAGACTGGTCCACTCATAAAAAACAACGATTTTTTTTATTAGGAAATAAATTTTGTAGATTAGCATTCAGTTAGACCTTCCTTAACCAGCGTTACTTGTCAGAATCGAAAAATATTGCTTTTTATCACCTTAGAAATTGGGTATTATAATATCGAAAAAACTGTATCAAACCAATCCGTGACTTTTAAAGAATTATTGGCTTTAGTTTAAGTGATTTACCTTTTTACTTACAAATGTCAAATGTACGTTCATTATTGATATCTAGATATTTTTTTTAATTTTCTTAATTTAAGTTTTTTTTTTTTTTTTTCACCTTATGATTCTTGTTTTGTATGGATTTTTTTCAGGGGTACATTTTGCGGTTGATAAATATTTATCTTGAATTAAGAATAAACGGATGCAAAATTTTATTTTGTTCTGTACTTAAAAATGACTATATTCCTTTTATTCGTCATTGTTTTTAGAGAAATCTTTTTTTTTTAACCGCACCTCAAAACAATCTAGGCTTACGTTCATATCATGTTGACTCACCGAAGTTAAGCAACGTTGAACATGGTCTGTACCTAGATGAGCGACTGCTGGGGGATACCAGGTTCTGTAAGCTTGGATGTGCGGGTGGTGTAATGGATGATGACTCTGGATGAGAAATCGGAGAACCGAGTTCAATTTCCAACCAGGTTCGTTATATTCACTTATATGCACAAATAGACTTGTAGAAGGTATGAATCCACCTCTCCTCCCCGCTATAGGTTAATTAATAAGACTTGTATCAGAAAATCATTATCGAAACATAATTCTTACAATCTAAAAATAGGTTTTGGCTTTAAATAACCTCAAAGTTTAAGCCGTAAAAGCAACTCGACAAATAAAAAAGAATCCGTTTTCGTACGCAAAACAGTTAAGTCCAATAACTCTTAAAAAAAAAAACAGGAATCGGTTTGATACGGTATCTTTAACAAATCAATAATTGTTTTTGATTCTGACAATTGTCGTGATCGAAAGAATGTTTAGTTACAAAAATTATCGCCCCACCCACCAACAAAAATAAAATTGTCATTTTTTTTTTATAAGTGAACCAGTTGTAATCGTAACAGAATCATAGAATAATAATTAAAATTTAAATTTAATTTAAAATAATTTTCAAAATAATAATTTAAAATAATTTCTTCATAACCTTTAAAAAATATAGTAAATATGTCAGTCTTTATTAAGTTCTAATTTACTTCTTGTTTGGTAGAAAAGGAAGTTTATCATAAAAATGAAACAAAGTATTTTTTTCGTACTTGACAACACAGACTTAGACTTTTAAATTCATTGTTTTTACTAACCGCTTTTTCTTTTTACTAAACGGATTTAATGATACTAACTTAGTGCTTTTATAATCATGTGGGTCCAGGAGGTCATTTTAAAAATGAAAACCAATGTAATTATAAATAAACTAGATATACTTTATTCAACACCCACTCAAATATTTTCTTTTGTTTTTATACAATTAAGGCGTACTAATGTACTTTTCTCTTGGGATCACGCGTTAATAATAAAAAAAAAAAATGCCAGAGTAAGTCTAACAGTCTTAACCGTCCCAAAATGAAAAATTCTTTGCAATTTATTCGTCCTTAGCGCACACCACTTCAAATGTCTTTTAGGAAATATTCTCAGAATTTTTAATAATTTTACGCTTCAATTGCTAATCATCCTAAGTTTGTTTCAACACGAAAGCACATAGAAAATCAGTGTGATTTATAATTTTCAACAAGGTTATAAATCTTCAACATGGCTGCTCGTTTCCAAATCTGTCGTCTGCTAAGACACTTTTGTTTCCTGAACAACCACAGAGCTAACATGTATTTAATATTGCAACTATACTGAGCCAGCCTTTTGTTAAAGTTCAAGTATGTTGAATTCAGAATTGTCCTTCTCCTATACAGGGCTAGAGAGTTTAGTTTTCTCTGTTATTTAACCGGTAGCTGGGAGAGGAAGATAAATGGTTACTTAACACGTCCATTGCTGTGAACATACTTATACGTCTTTATTAAACTGACACCGCCTACTGTCAACATATGTATATAATGAATAATATAGACATATTATGTCTATTTTTTAGAATAATCCTTTCTAGTTCTCTAATCAGTTTCTTGATGTTAAGATGAAATTCATCAAGGAAGGGGCTGTATTTTTTGTAAAGTATTTGGGTTAACAAAAACTATGACGCCTTCCTTGGGGAATTTGATCTTAACAACCTGTTTTGTGACACATTTCTAGTGTGTTGGGAGAGTGTCGTTCATCTTATTCGTTACTGCAAAATATTCGGTCGAATGAGTCCATGAGAAATCGCCGTCATCGTTCTTGTAGTCATTTATTCCCAGTAAATGGCAAGTTCCGATTTTTTCCAAAAATCGGTCAGAACATCCAGACTACAGTGCCATAATGCCACAGTGAAAGTGTCAAACGCATTAAAAATATGAAACTTCTCGTGTCAATACTTTATTTATTTGTCTGTTATCTGTAAGAAATCGATATATTTCATGCTTAATCCGACATTATTTTTCATTACTCAAAACGTTATTTTTGTGGATATATATGTAGACCCCCGCCATTTTTAACAGTGTAAATTAAGACTACCAGCTTGTGCATTCGAAAGACTTGTTAAAAAAATTATATTTTATTGTCTCTCGAATGTGTAGACTGACGGATGTAATTCCCACTGCTTAAAATAAATATAAGAACACAGGACGTCTATTCAAACATACGTACCCACAAAAATAACACCATCCAAAACTTTATATTTTCTGCTCTGTTGTCGAGTCTTAAGATATCTTGACTGTAGAGAGGTAACCCCCCCACACACACACACACAAATACATACACAGATAAAAGTAAATGCCAAATTTAAACGACCAATATTCCCTATTCTCGAATCAAATGAGTCAAATATTTCTTTTTTAAATTATTTCAATAATCCAATTGTAGACATATCGTAAAATCAATCACCCAAAATTTACTTACGTTGTATATGTTTATTAAACTTAGCTTATTATGGTACAAATCTAAACGCATAAACGTAAAATAGGAAGATTATATTGCGCCAAACATCCACGTGTGAAAGGACTACCTACTGAAAAAAACGTTCTTCGCTAGAGATCTTTAGCTAGGTGTCAAGTATTGACCACCAGAATCGGTCAACTCAGTCGATCGGGAGAGTAGTCTAGACTGGCACAAATAGACATTAGTGGTGTACCAGATTAAAATTAAACTCATAACGCTAGCCTGCGAAACGAAGTTGCAGAGAATGACTCCACGGAAGGCGTTGTTCATTTTGGCACCGACGCTTGGATTCAATACGAACTGATTTAATCTTTTAGTGACTAGTAAAATTCAAAGCGTGCGACATGTCCGGAAAAATAGTCATAAGATACAGTTATGTGAGGGGAAATAAGTCAAAACTTCAGCTTCTAAATCGGAAAAAAAATCATAGAAAAATGAATAATATTGTAATTTATTTTACTCATTGGGATTAAATAATATGTAATAAACTAAATAAAAAAAAATGTATTTTTTTCTCGTCAGAAGCCAAAGTTTAAATTTTCCTTTGTCTAAATTAGCATTCATTTCATTTTATGATATTTTATAACATTTTTCCGAAAATGTAAAGAAAAAAATCCATTTTACAGCAGACTTATCAAACTAAAAAAAAGAAATATCAGTATTTCTCGGACTAAGAATTTTGTTTATTTTATCAAGCTAAGTTTTGCGCATGCTCATTTGCACGGCAAGCAGGAGGAACACGTAAAAATTCACCACAACCGTTAATAAAATCGTAAACTGCAAAAAATGGATATGTCTTGATTAACCAATTAAATTAGACCTGACATTTAATTGGTTAATCAAGTCATACCCACAAGTCTATTTTTAATTCTGACCTTATGTCCCCTCCCTTTAACTTTCGGAAAAGAGGTAACAATTTGTTTTTAAATTTCCTTAAAAATCATTTTATCACCAGCTACTTTCCATCGCCTGAAGAAGTACAATCATAGTATTGAAACATGATAGCTTTCGAGTAGCGATTTAAAAATGTTTTTATTATAATCTCTTATAATAAAAATATAATAATATATTTGCTCTACTTTGTATTGAGCACTTTTTAAAAAAAGTAATGGATTTTACTCTATCTGTTCTTTCTCTCATTTGGATGCACATATATATATATATATATATATATATATATATATATATATATATATATATATATGTGTGTGAATTACTGATTTGAAATATACGACAATGTTGTAAAATATGTAATCTATGAAAAGCAGTTGAGCTTTTTCTCTTTTAAGTGTTAAAGTTTCGATGCTTTACGCGAGCGTTTTCATTTTTGTTTTGACACAATATTAACACTTAAGGCTTTTCAAGATACAAGTGATATTCACATATTCCATTTTATGCACACACACACACACACACATTGTTTTGCTGCTTATAAGAAGCATTATTTTTCCTATAAAAAATCTCAAAAAAACAAAAAACAACTTGCATCCTATAAATCGAATGTTGCTAAGGGGAGTTAACTTTTCTTTTAATAATTGCATTCTAAATTGTCACCATAAATTTTACTTTTTCTCGGTCTGTGTTGAATTTGCCATAATTAGTCAAGTTTTCATGATGAAATATCGTTACTCAGTGGGGAAAATGGGGGATAGAGAGGGGGGTTATGAAATGCAAGAATTTTTTTTTCCGATTTCTTCCTTCAGGATATAGGAATATATAGGATTAGGATATATATATCATCGCTCACAACGTTTTAATTATTATTATTTTTTGTTTATTTCTTTATTAACTGTCATGACTTTTGGTGGTGAAATAGTGAAGTGGTCTCCCGTTGTCTTCTCAATGGCTTAAATTTTAGAATTTTTTTTCTCCAAGACTGGGTTCTATTTAGGGCTAGTTAGTTCAGTCTACCCTGCTACTTAAACCATAGCTTTGGAAGAGGAAGAAGTGTTGGGTTCATTTCTTTCCCAACGGCATTAATGCGTAATTGAACGCAACAGACTCGATCGGAATTTGAACTCAGATTGCTGATTTTAAGTTGATAACAGTTACACTGACCGTACACCCATAGTATATATTTACTATTCTTTTTTTTTAAAAAAAAAAAAAGTTTCAGTCGATCCATGGAAAAAAAAAGTTAAATATCCTACAAGGAAAACCTGTTTATTTTTCTCACGAATTGCAGCTGAATTGATTGATATATCAGCAGAAACTTATTTTTTCTTTAAAGAGTATATATATCGATGCAGAAAGTGGAAAAAGCGAGTCGATTTCAATCTCCAGCTTAGTCAATTTCGTATTAATGCTTTAGAAAAGCCACGAGTTCAACTTTTCTCCCATCCCTCAGCTATGGGTTAAATAGTAGAGTAAACTGGGCTCTATAACCGTGAATGGCAGCTAGTCTATAAGGACTATTTAAATTTATATTTGATTGATACGTTTTCTACGCCTTACCAACCATTTGCAGGTTATTTAAAGCCAGAAAATATCTTCAGATTGTAAGAATTTTTTTTTTTACTTAATAATGGTTTAGTGATGCAAGTCTTACTAATTAACCCATAGCTGGAGGGAGAGGTGGTGGATTCATAACTTTCCCAATGGTATTTTCACGTAAGTGAATAAAAACGAACCCAACGGGAATTGGAAATCGGCTCTTCGATTAACAATTCCGAGCCTCCATATACATGCTTACAGTACCTGGTGTTTCCAAGCGGTCACCCATCTAGGAATTGACCAGGCTCGGCGTTGCTTAACTTCGGTGATTCTACGGGAAACAGCGTTTCAACGTGATATGGCCGTAATCAATCTAAATTTAAAGCCATGGACAAAGCAACGGGATGTCACTCCGGTATCTTTCTCAAAAATTCATGGCAATTTATAGATAATAAAGAAAAAGGAGTTTTTGGAGAATCATGATCACCCACGTCCTGAAGGGACATGACATGACAGCACTGGGGAGAGAATCTCTGAGGTCCAGCACACAGATTATTTTGAGGCTCCCCCACCCCCGGTCGAAAAAGGGAGATGCTGGGACAAACAAACTCGATCTAGCGTGTCTTACAAGACTGTAAGCGTGTCTGTCTGGTAGGGTTGTTAAATATTATTTTTCTATTATTTATTTGTATTTTTTGTGACAAATATTTATGCACTTAAAACGAATAAAGAATTATCAACGCACAACAATGCTTCAAGACCGCCTTACCAACTTGGCAACTTTCGCGATCGAGTGTTGTGTGTTGATTTAGAACGAGAATTAAACTTTGAGGAACTCATCGCGTATTTTGCTTCAATGAAAGTTCGAAAAATGCACTTTTAAGCTGCTTTGGAACTGGTTTTAGTCTTCGTATTTTTTTCAATAAAATACCGATTCGTAATTTTGCTCTCTGCTTTTTGTAAAGAATCCCCATCCCGGTAAACCCCTAAAGGTATTTTCTTGAGGCCCAATCCCCCACCTTTCGCCGCCATTGTGACATGATAAAAAAATAAATTGGTTAAGTTTAATAAACCTCCTCCCGTGTCTCAAAGGGTTAGTGTTTCTTTCTATTACTCTATTCTCTTTTTGTGAGTATGTTTGTTAAAGTTTTCCAATCAACTTATTCTTATAAGTAAACAGTCTAATAAATAAATAGTTTAATATTTTTGTTGCCAGTTCTCTAAAAAAAAAAAAGTATACAACCAAATGTTCGTAACCAATTTTAATGAATTTATATGGCAAGAGCAAATGGAAGAATTGCTCGGAAAATCCATTTATTTTTCAAAAATGTTATAATTGCACTTACTCGTTGTAACGTGTTCGTTTGAATTCTTCGGCTTTCTCGTTCAGACATGTTAAAAAAGTTTTGAGTAAAAAAAATGTTTTCAAAGCTATTTCTTTATAGTATGGTAAATATTAAACATTTCATTGTGGTTGGTTCAACTATTTTTTATAATTTTGCAAATAAATAATCTAATAAATATTAACATTTTTTTTTGTCAATTCTCAAGGGAAAACATGTATAAATCACATTTCATGTACATATATATATATATATATATATGTATATATGTATATATATATATAATGTAATGTAATTAAAATTCTAAAGAAATTTTTTTTTTTTTTTTGACACTGGTTTTTGCGAGTAAGTTTGTTAAACTTTGCCAAAAGAAAAAAAATACATACAAATAGCCTGGAGCGTCCGATTAATACGCTATCTTTAAGTTATAGAATCCCGCTATTGTAAATAATCACTATGGTGCCAGGTTCTACAAAGAATACTTAATCTGTTTGGTTCTCAACAGAAAAAAAAGCACTGAAAGTCTTCAGTTAGAGACTGAGAGATTTAAAAGAAAGAAAAAGTTAAACGCGCCATTGCACTTGACTTAGTGCCCTTTCGTACAAGGATTATTATTATTTTGACTCCCAACTCTACAGCGGTTCGGGCAGTTGATCTCTCGCTGATGGACCTACTTGTTCTGCAGTGCTGGTATGTGTTCATCATACAAAGATCAAACTGGAAGTCGGATGTTATCGCCTTCAAATCGAGCGTTGATCGATAAAAAGAAAGAAGTAAAGAATCATTTCCGAATCGCTGTTGAGTAATTTATCGGCCGTCGAGAGCTTTGATAATAGATCGATGAGTATCGGTAGATCGTGCCAATCTAAATAAAAGCGAATTGCTGTAATTGGAAATCAAGATCAAATCTAATGAATGGATCAAAGCGAGGCTGATCCTCCGCTCGAAGCTCGCTTGTTATATTGTGCTTTTATGTTTTAGCATTGTTACTTAAAATGCTACGCCGGCAAAATTCTTAAAACCTGGCATTTTTTGATGTAGGTCAGTGGTTAAGCAAAGGTCCGCAGAGCAAAGGATCACGCTTTGACTCTTCGTATCAAATTAGCTTATTATATCTGGGTTTTAAACCGGAAGCTCTTTTTCAACCCTGTAGCCGCAAACAATGTGTGCGTGTCATGTGGACTACTTGTGTCGTAAATACGTTTGTCATGAGTGTCCCACGAGTGTGGGCTTGTCGTCTCTGCTGAGGTTAGTAAATAATTATTAAGCGGGTTGCAGTGGGTAATGATTAATGAAGTAGTTTAGCAATATCGTGCCAGCGGGGTGAGGTTGTGCCTATAGGAAATGTTTTACTAAAAGTGGGCCTGCTGATTTTTTTTTTTTTTTTTTTTGGGGGTGGTAGAGGGTACTTCACAACCTTAAGGGGAATCTTGTGTCTGTTTGATATGATGCCTGGAGAAAAAGTTTAATAATACTCAAGAGAAAATCTGTAGAGCAGGAACCAATGTTTCCGAAGATTTTCGCCGTTGGAACTTTGTGTAATTACGGTCACTAACCAGAAAGAATCACAGATTGCCTTTTCGTTTTTAATATTCAATTCTTGGTAGGAAGGAGCCTCCTCTTTCCAAGAATTGTTCGGATTATAGATCTAGTTCACGTTGTGTCTACTACAGCGTTTCAAACAATCCATTCTACGGTTTTCTTTAGATATAACCATCGCTTAGAAAGGAAGTGGGTGTTTGTTTTTTTTTTCCTCAGTAATGCCAACCAGAAAATATTAACGAACAGAAAAGTTTATGTGCACACACACACACACACACACACACACACATGGTGTATAGTGGCTGTCGAATCTCAAAGCGAGTATGACCATCACTGACAAGTTCAGTCCATCTACAACACTGCATTCATCGGTTGTGTGAACGACAGTGGCTCATAAAGCCAGCCATCGATCTGCATTTCTTGTCACATATGTGGCATATCAAATGATCTCCGGATGGTGGAAGTTGACTTTGATCATCATCGCTTCCAATGTGCCCTTTCATATGCCTTGTCAGGCCCCGGTCTGGACTTGCACATCCTAGTGCAGGTCGGGCATTCAAAACATGGCATTACAAAATCGTCATATGCAATAGACTGTTGATGTTGGTGTGATTTCTAGTGACTGAACTGACATATCCGATTGCATTTGGCACAGATTGACACCTAATGCCAATTCAAACATAAATACACCCACACACACACACACACACACACACTAAGGAGAAATAAAATTGTCACACTCTGAAGGACTGTCAGTTCTAACCTGGGTAAAGTATGTTCATGCTAAGGCGTCTTATATATTCTGATTCTCAATATCTTCAGCCATTTACTGATATACGAAAAAAAAAATAGTTTAACGTATGTCAAGGTGGACTGGATTTTGTCAATAAATATATCTAGAGCAAAAATTGTTTCGAATATTAAAAATATCACTATATTAAAGATGGGTGAATGTTTCGCGATGTTTCAGGATTCAAACGTGAATATTTATTCACGTCTGAAACGTGACGAGAGCCAAACTTTAAGTTTCTTTTTTAATTTACATATTTTGTTACTTTCCGTACTTTATGACAGCGTAATCGAATTCTAAAAAAAAATGATACGAGTATATAATTAACTATACAATATTTTTAATCGATTTTTCAGTCAGAAGCCTTCACTAATTTCAACTTGGCTTTAAACAGAAAAAAAAGGTTACTAAATATTTCTTTGTACGTTTTAATATAATTTTTATCAATCTCTTCAGGAGAGATGCGATCATGGCTCTCCACAGATTCCTCTTTTATTATTTATGGATGTATTTGCAGATGGTGCAGTGGTTAAAGGCTCAGAACGAGAAATCGGCAAACTGTCCAAATTCCAGTCGATATTGCATTCACTTTCACACAAATACCCTTCCAAAAGATATAAATCAAAGCACCAGCTGTAGGTTAAATAGCAGAGTAAATCTAGCTGTATTTGGCAACCAGTATAGGAGAAGGACAATTTTAAATTTAAAACTGTATTTAACCCTAGTGGGGCCCATATTAAACTGTAACTATGACCATCTCGTTGCAATATAAACCACAGGTTGGCTCCGGTTTTTGAATACAAATTTGCCTGAATAGATGGGCATGCTCAGAAAAAGAGTAGCCATACCAAAGATTAAGAATTACACTGATTTGAAATATGCTTTCAAGTCGAAACGTTTCGAATGATTACTCGACCTTCATCAGAAAGTTAGCGGAGTAGTTTCCCGTTGCTTTCACCACGGTTTGCAATTTAGTGTTATCATTCTTCTATTCAACCCAAGGCTCGCTAAATCCCATCTATCCTACCATTTAACCTGTAGTTGGGGAGAGAAATGATGGGTTCATACCTTCTTGAAGGGAACTAGTGCGAAAATGAACGCAACAAACCAAGCCGGAATTTGAACTTGATTTCCTGCACGGATAACCGTTACGCCACACGCGTCAAATGTCGTTGTTCTTCCGGTATTCCCAAGAGGGACATCTTCAAGGTTCTTTGTCATGACTGTAAGAATCGTGGGATTTTGGTCAGGGGAATTTCCTAGCTACATACCAAATCTATCATTTTAGGTGGAGGGTATAGAATTGGGCTTTTTTCTTCGTCCAGTGGGTGTGTCTGCCATGACAACTTTCATTTACACAGAACTATCAATTGCTGATTTGAATGCTTTATTTATTTTGACGCACAATTCACCCCCACAACCAGCATTCCCCAAAATTTGCCACCCCACGTGCACGACTAAAGAATACTTAATGCATCGCAGTTACAATGCGTTTCTTTCCCTACTTAGCTTCCAATCAATCAGTCACTGATTGTCTAAAGAGCTGATATCAATTCTTTCGCTCTTCCTTTTTCTCAGATAAGCTCTTTCTATCTTATTTTCGTTCCACCTCTATCTTCTTTTCTTTCGAACTTTCTTTCTCTCTCTCTCCTCCTCTGTTTTTTTCGAGTTTTTTTCTTTTTCCTCTTTTTTCTCTCTCTTGTCTTTTTTTTAGCTCTCTTCTCTCTCTCTTTTCTCCAGCTCTCTCTCTCTTCTTTTTTTTCTTTCCACCTCTCTCTCTCTTTTCTTTTTTCTTTCCAGCTCTTCTCTCTCTCTGTCTTCTTTTCTCTCTCTCTCCTCTGTCTTCTTTTTTTTCAGTTTCTCTCTCTGTCTTCTTTTCTTTCCAGCTCTCCTCTCTCTCTGTCTTCTTTTCTTTCCAGCTCTCTCTCTCTCTATCTTCTTTTCCAGCTCTCTCTCTCTGTTTCTTTTCTTTCCAGCTCTCTCTCTCTATTTTCTTTTCTATCTTCTTTTCTGTCAGCTCTCTCTCTCTCTCTATTTTCTTTTTTCCAGCTCTCTCTCTCTCTCTGTCTTCTTTTCTTTCCAGTTCTCTCTCTCTCTCTGTCTTCTTTTCTTTGTTCTCTCTCTCTTTTCTTTTCCAGCTCTCTCTCTCTCTTCTTTTTCTTTCCAGCTCTTTTCTATTTTTTTCTTTTCAGCTCTCTCTCTCTCTCTGTCTTCTTTTCTTTCCTCTCTTTCTTTCCAGCTCTCTCTCTCTCTCTCTCTCTTCTTTTCTTTTCCAGTTCTCTCTCTCTCTCTCTCCATCTTTTCTCTCTCTCTCTCTCTGTCTTCTTTTCTTTCCAGCTCTCTCTCTCTCTGTCTTCTTTTCTTTCCAGTTCTCTCTCTCTCTCTGTCTTCTTTTCTTTCCAGTTCTCTCTCTCTCTCTCTCTGTCTTTTCTTTCCAGCTCTCTCTCTCTATTTTCTTTTCTTTCCAGCTCTCTCTCTCTCTCTGTCTTCTTTTCTTTCTTTTCTTTCTTTTCCAGTTCTCTCTCTCTCTCTTCTTCTTTCTTCCAGTTCTCTCTCTCTCTCTCTCTTTTCTTTCCTTCTCTCTCTCTGTTTCTTTTCTTTCCAGCTCTCTCTCTCTCTATTTTCTTTTCTTCCAGCTCTCTCTCTCTCTGTCTTCTTTTCTTTCCAGTTCTCTCTCTCTCCTGTCTTCTTTTCTTTCCAGTCTTCTCTCTTTTCTTCTTTTCTTTCCAGTTCTCTCTCTCTCTTTTCTTTTTCTCTATTTTCTTTTTTCCAGCTCTCTCTCTCTCTATATTCTCTTTTCTTTCTCTCTCTTCTTCTTTTCTTTCCAGTTCTCTCTCTCTCTCTTCTTTCCTTTTCTTTCCAGCTCTCTCTCTCTCTCTCTCTTCTTTTCTTTCCAGCTCTCTCTCTCTCTTCTGTCTTCTTTTTTCCAGCTCTCTCTCTCTCTTTCTCTCTCTTCTTTTCTTTCAGCTCTCTCTCTCTCCCTCTCTCTGTCTTCTCTATTTTTCTTTTCTTCTTTCCTCTCTCTCTCTCTCTCTGTTTTCTTTTCTTTCCAGCTCTCTCTCTCTATTTCTTTTCTTTTCTCTTCTTTCTTTCCTCTCTCTCTGTCTTCTTTTCTTTCCAGCTCTCTCTCTCTCTGTCTTCTTTTCTTTCCAGCTCTCTCTCTCTATTTTCTTTTCTTTCCAGCTCTCTCTCTCTCTCTGTCTTCTTTTCTTTCCAGCTCTCTCTCTCTCTCTGTCTTCTTTTCTTTCCAGTTCTCTCTCTCTCTCTGTCTTCTTTTCTTTCCAGTTCTCTCTCTCTCTCTGTCTTCTTTTCTTTCCAGCTCTCTCTCTCTATTTTCTTTTCTTTCCAGCTCTCTCTCTCTCTCTGTCTTCTTTTCTTTCCAGCTCTCTCTCTCTCTCTCTGTCTTCTTTTCTTTCGAGTTTTCCCTCTTTTCTTTTCTTTCCAGCTCTCCCTCTCTATATATTTCTTTTCTTTGCAGCGCTCTCTCTCTCTCTCTGTCTTCTTTTCTTTCCAGCTCTCTCTCTCTCTATCTTCTTTTTCCAGCTCTCTCTCTCTGTCTTCTTTTCTTTCCAGCTCTCTCTCTCTATTTTCTTTTCTTTCCAGCTCTCTTTTCTTTCCAGCTCTCTCTCCTGTCTTCTTTTCTTTCCAGCTCTTTCTCTCTGTCTTCTTTTTCCAGCTCTCTCTCTATGTCTTCTTTTCCTTCCAGCTCTCTCTCTCTCTCTGTCTTCTTTTCTTTCCAGCTCTCTCTCTCCCTCTCTCTGTCTTCTTTTCTTTCCAGCTCTCTCTCTGTCTTTTTTCATTCTGTCTCTCTCTCTCTCTCTGTCTTCTTTTCTTTCCAGCTCTCTCTCTCTTTTTCAGCTCTCTCTCTCCCCTCCTTCTTTTTTCCAGCTCTTTTCTCCCCTCTCTTCTTCCCAGCTCTCTCTCTCCCTCTCTCTGTCTTCTTTCTTTCCAGATCTCACCTTTTCTTTCCTTTCATCTTCCATTTTTTTCTCTCTTCCTTTTCTTTTCCTCTATTTCTTTTCCACATTCTGTCTACTTCTTCTTCGCTTTCATGTTCTCCCTTTTATAGGTTCTTCATTTCATTCCAACCTTTCCTCTTTCACGTCCATGTTTTCATAGGTTCCCATTAATACATATTATCTAAGTTTCGAACAGATACTACACTGCACAAATGTAGAAAAGCTTTATCGTAATATATAAAGACAAGCAGAATAATAGTATAGATGAACGGCAGCCATGATTTAGGCAATTTTATCTGAGATAAATGGACTTGAAGTAACAGAAATATGATTCTACGAGGACAGAACATATAAGCGACGAGGAAATTTTAACGAAAATAGAAACACTTATACTTACAATCAGAATGAAAAAGTTAAAATTTCGCGTAATGAGGAAAGAAGGCCTAGAAAATGTAACTCACAGAAGTCAAGATGGGCAACGGAGACAACGAGTTTATGTAAATCATTGCTCTCTACTGCTTCCCATCTTTTTTTTTACTTAAAGAACATTCATTTTCATTTATATGCCATGCCCTTCAAGTACGTGGGTGATCATGGCTCTCCACAACTTCTTATTTTTGTTGCGCTGATTTACCATCCCACTTTTATCTTGTTTTGTCATCACTTCCCAAAATTAGTGAAGTAAATTACATACTGTTCCCCCACCATTGTTTCTCTTGTCTTCTGTATATCCTGTTCGTGTTAAATTCTCTAGGTCTTCTTTCCTCTCCTCTTTCTGATTGTTAGTATCAGTTTCCTTATTGTTCCCATTTCCCCTGAAACTTTCTTATCGTTTCTATGTTTTGTCTATGGTGTTGTCACATTCATCTTTGTTGTTTCCAGTGTCTTCTTCATCTGCGACGAGATTGTTCAGTATTTAATTGCCATATAAGATTTTAGATATGACAACGCAGTTCAGGGACACCTCGACGTGGAGTAATGCTTAGCAAGCTTTTCTCGCTAAAACCAATACAACTAAGTAGTGAGTTCGATCCTCACTGGATGCTCATGCTTTCAGCCTTGTGCCACATTTAAGCTGCGCTTAGAAAATCCTTTGGGCACCTCAAGGCGGTGTCATGGTTAGCAAGCTTGTCTCGCTAGAACCATTACAACTGAGTAGTGAGTTCGATCCTCACTGGGTAACCCATACGTTCGGCCTTGTGCCACATGTAAGCTACGCTTGGAAGATCACTATGACAACGTAGTTCAGCACTCTTCTGTATGTTTTTGAGGATATGTTCCTATGTTTTTTGCGTAGTACAGTGTAACCCGGATAAAAGAGAGTTGTCGGGACAGGAGAAGAAGTCTCTTATATCCGGGTTTCTCTTATATCCGGGTTTGGTCTATTTTATATACATTAACACAGGCTCTAATTTGGGACCAGAGAAAATCTCTCTTATATCCGAGTTTCACTGTATCTGAATTTTTCGCTATTTCATATCTTTTCTTTCACTGGCTAAATTTCTTATATAAATAAAAATAATATATAATAAAATATTCTTATATCATTTTGATTATTTCTGTTCTTGTAGAAAAATTAGAAAATAAATTGTCTACTAAATAAAAAAAAAAGTAATGAATAGTAGAAACTAGTATTTACTTGACCGCGTTAAGTACAAGGTTCGATTTTAAAGGTTAGTATCTTATTAGAATTATGCTTGTCCCTCCCTTAGTTAATCATTTTGCATGTACATTGCGTCCTGCCAACACCCCATAAATAAAGGACTATTCCGTTTTGATGGCGTGAAAAAAAAACCCGAAAAAGACGCTACTTGGTTTCATTGAGAAAATTAAAGCAAGGGAAGACCGAAGCGTTTATCGTCTGTTTTATTGAAATAAAAAAAAGTTTTCAATGTCAAATCTTTTAATTTCTACCTCCATACATCTTTGAAAAACGACCAACATTCATATCTATGATTGTTATTCTAATATTTTGTTAAGTTCAAATATTTAACGCTGCGATAGGGGAATTTCTACGGATATTTTATTGTCGTAGAACTCGCCATGAGTTTATTCAATTATTAACCTACGGATTAAGAATCATCAGAAAATTCAAATAAAAACGTGAATTTTTCACGGGTATTTACAGGTATTTTGTATTTTATTTTGTGTCATGCGTGATACACGCTTAGGCGATCATGTATCTTTCGATACATGACTGACAATGCAGATTTTTTTTTCCCGCAGTAGGTTGCCATTTCTTTCTGCAGTAGACCAGTTGCCATCCAATGCTATAGAACCCAGTCTGCTCTGCTATTTCCCCATAGCTGGGGGAAGAAGAGGATTCATACCTTTTCCCAAGGGTATTAGCCCGTAAGTGAATGTAATGGATTCGACAGTTAATATTAACGTATTTAATTAAGAAAAAATTTGATAATCTGATAATTTAATAAAATTTATCTTTGTTTTCAAAAGGCAATTATATTCTTCTTTTATGTGCCATGCCCCGTCAAGATGTTGGCGATCATGGCTCTCCACACTTTCCCGATATGTTCCTATGTTTTTTGCGTAGTACAGTATAACCCGGATATAAGAGAGTTGTCGGGACCGGGGAAGAAGTCTCTTATATCCGGGTTTCTCTTATATCCGGGTTTGGTCTATTTTATATACATTAACACAGGCTCTAATTTGGGACCAGAGAAAATCTCTCTTATATCCGGGTTACACTGTATCTGAATTTTTCGCTATTTCATATCTTTTCTTTCAATGGCTAAATTTCTTATATAAATAAAAATAATATATAATAAAATATTCTTGTATCATTTTGATTATTTCTGTTCTTGTAGATAACATGGCGACAAAGATGAGGACAATAGTCCGAATAATGTAAATAGTGTACATAATACCTCATCTCGGAAATATAGACAGTTAATCTAGTTTGTTTTAAAAAGAGCCCCCCTCTAAGTAGTTATATAAACACATATATGCAAGAATCCCTCGATTAGCGCGGCTAATGTGTACATCGGTAACTATCAAAAAATCAATTTTCAATTACTATGCTTAAACTGAAGAATGTTTTACCGCACTAACCGAGTATAATGTACAGAGTAATTAAATTTTGGTATAGAAAAATTTTAACGCACTAATCGAATGCGCATTAATCGAGGGATGTCTGTATGTAATTGTATATTTGGGTAGCAATCCCGCTTTTACACAAGTTTCATTAAAAACGACTGACAAGGAACAGCGGTTAATTTTTTTATTTAATTTTTCATGTGCTGTTATAAATTTCTTCTTTTCTGAACGTAAATTATGTAGAAATTGTGCAAATGTTTTGTATGTCCGAGTACTTTCGTCTATACGGTTACCGGAGCTGGGCAATTTTTGTCCTTAGCCCGGGTGTATGCGCCTGTGTACCCACCAGAGTAAACTCGACCTTATGTCACATCACGTCTCGGTGGGGAGACGGGATAAATATACTTTTAGCCATGAACAAGGATGATTTTATTTTTACTTTTAACTGAATGTATGGATTGCTTTATGTATGTATCTAGAGTTATCGTTTTATTGTCCGAACACGTTCAGCACATTTTGACCATGTTCATGGTTTACATTGAGTGTTGGCTTCTTTTTTATTAATAATGCATCCATAGTTTTATTTTTTTTTTTTTTTACATATGATGATGCTATCATATTTCTTTTATGAACAAGTATGTTACGAATTTAGAAAGCGCTCGGACATACAAAACATTCGAACAATTTCTACATACTTTGTGTCCAGAAAAGAACATTATAAGAACGCAAGGAAAATTAAATAAAAAAATTAACCGCTGTACCTTGTCAGTCGTTTTTTAATGAAACTATATATATATATATATATATATATATATATATATATATATATATATATATATATAATCGACTCTCCTGTCGAGACTCGATGTATGAGGGTCAAGCAGATCAGTTTCAGGAAACCGGCACATGAGATTTGATTATAGTGGTGAAGGCCTCGTGCAGGACCATCCACACTTTTTGAAGCGACAAATACAGAGAACTGGTGCAACGAATGCCACAAGGTTCCCAAACGACCCTCCGCAGGTTTTGAATTCAGAGTTGTCCTTCTAGACCAGTTGCCATCCAAGGCTATTTTACCCATAGTTGGAGGGAGAGGAAGAGGATTCATACCTTTCCCAAGGGTATTAGCACGTAAGTGAATGTAATGGATTCGACTGGAATTCAAACTCGGCTCTGCGATTCCTCAATCCAAGCCGCTATCCATTACTCCACCGTGCCTATATATAATGAAATAGTTTAGCAGCACCAGCTGAATATAGTGGAAATTCCCATAATTGATTTTCCTTTTTTTTCTTCTTTTTTCTTTCTTCCTGCTTTTTCTTTTTTCCCCCTCTTCTTTTTCTCACTTGCTTCTTCTTTCTTCTATATTCTTTTTTTCTTTCTTCATCTTTTCTCTTTCTTTTTTGCTTCTTTTTCCTTTCTTGCTTGTGGGCTCTGTTATGCTGAAAGGGGGGCGCTGAGAGTTTTTTTTATTTCATTTGGGTGGCAGTGAATATACTCAGGCGGCCGGTAGGCATTTATCCACTTTTTTTTTTTTCAAAAATTATTCAATATTGGCTACAAACAGAAATTTCTGAAAGGTATCTTTTCCAACTTCTTATAGAATTAGGTACGGTTTTAGCATTTACACAGTTTCTTACTAAACCGCCTGCAAATTACAAAACGATGAGATCTACGATTACTTCTAAGCAGTATGGAACCCAGAGTAAGAGCCTTAGCCAGTAAGCACGAAAGTCAGCTATGACATTGAAAACATTGAGATAAGCTATCAAATAAAAAAGTTGATTTTAGCATTTAATCATTGGCATTTACAATAGAAATGAAAATAGTATTAAAAAATGTTATCTTGCTATGAAAGATGAATTTAGTATAATATTCGAAATTTAGTTTGACAGAGAGAGGAGGCATTGACAAAAAAAAAGGTTTGTGCCCAAAGGGTGGGTGTGAAAAAAGGTTGGGAAATACTGGTTTACATTTACTCTTAGGTAGAAGAGGGTACTTCTTATTTGTAGCAAATATTCGGAATCCCCAACGAGCTTATTAAGAACATGCCGTTTCTTGAATGTTGAGGAAATTCTGAGTCCTCAACTATTAAGACTTACCCTTGTATTAGGTAACAAACAATAGATGAGTGAGCGGGTATGATGTAACTGAGAAAAGATGTTTGCTTGAAAAAAAATATTTCCATAGTTGCAGCAATACGTCCGTAGCTTGATGAAAACTATAAGCATTTTACCCAGCAATTATTTATTTATTATCCAATCACTTATTTCAACGGAGTTTATTAATTACATAGAACTAAAATTATACAGTAACAATTTTAGTTCAAAATTCAGTTAAAAACTGCCTATCGGGCTACGGACTTACTGATTTACTTTCGTATTATTTATATTCTTTTTATGCCTGACTTTTCAGACATGACACTCCACAAATTCCATTACTTCATCTGAGAAGTGCATTTTTTTTTCTCTCAAAATGGTAGACACCTTTCCTGTTGCATTCTCCACCATTTTGAATTCGGAGTTGCCCTTCTTTTAGATTGGCTTTCACTCAATGTTATAGACAGCCCAATCTGCCCTGCTATTTAACACATATTTGGGGAGGTGAAGTGACTGATTTATATATTTATAATATAAATATATTTTATATATTTTCAAGGACATTAATGCGTGAGTGAACGGGACAGACACGTCTAAATCCTGCTCGCATGTTCCATTCTCTGCATCGATTGTCGTTACGCTACCCGTATATAATGTCTGTATAATATATATATATATATATATATATATATATATGAGAGAGAGAGATGATGATGATGAGACAAAGTGGAAAAGATATAAACGACGCGAATCGCCGAATGTCTGTTGTTTTCAGCTCTTCTTTAAGTTAGAATGAAAGACAAAGCTGTAAGGAAAATGTATTCGGATCTCTGAAAAGCCGAGACCAGATGTTCGACGAAACGCGTCGTTCAGAGCTTTCCACTTTTGTCTTTTGTCGTCTGTTTCGGGTAGTAGCATATAAGGTGCGGCAGAAATACCTCCTACATTTTAAAGGTTGACAAAAAGATCAAGGTGGCTGCTATTAAAAAAAAATATATATATATTTCACTGTTGTTTAGCAAAAAGAGCTATGTTTTTTTTATTCATTTGATTTTTAAAATGACATCCTGCAAATGGTGGCGACTATTTGCCATACCATGCTGTAGACGATTTCTAAACTTTTCCATCGCCATGAATCTCAAGCGCTTTGCGGTCTCTCATTTGGCCATCTTTTAAGCGCTGAACCTGTGGCCCTAAAATTTTCAACTTATAACAGTATCGATTTTCTATCCGGAGCAGCATCATCCCCACATAACATGAAATGAGTATGAAATGTTCTCTGTGTTGCAATTACAGATTGGCCAAGTCAAGAAAAGAAAAAAAAAAACGTTTCAAAAGCAAACACACTGTGTTCACCGGTCCAAGCCATGATGGTAACTGACCGTATCTGAAAGGAAATGCTGTCTGAAAAAAGAAAGAAAAAGAAATGGTAAGATATTAGCTAAATGAAGACAGAATTACCACTTGCCTACGTTCACAGGGACTAAACAAGGCAAAGTTTAAAATGTGGGAGGTCTTTTTGCCACGCCATGTATATCGCGCACACACACACAGGGTGGCAATAAAGTCATTATACAGTTACTTATAATAAAAAAGCAAAGCAATGAAGCAGGTAGCTTACAGTTCGAAAAGTATCGGTAATTAATTTACTATTGTTTACCATAGCATTTCATTGTTATTAACTGGAATTAACCAGAACCATTTTAATAATAAATTTCTGGACTGTTGATTACTTGTTTTGTCTTAATTGTTATTGTAAGTAACTGTATAGTGACTTTATTGCCACCCAATATATATATATA
The DNA here is from genome assembly GCA_903632075.3 of Acanthosepion pharaonis. Taxonomy (NCBI): domain Eukaryota; kingdom Metazoa; phylum Mollusca; class Cephalopoda; order Sepiida; family Sepiidae; genus Acanthosepion; species Acanthosepion pharaonis. The sequence continues at coordinate 85,830 of CAHIKZ030000603.1, forward strand.
TATATATATATATATATTAAAAACCGGTATATATAATGGTTATAAATATCTAATAATTTTCATGTGTGCATAATCATTTTTGTGCAAATAGTTAAATATTAACTTATAATGTCAATGAAAATTTCAGTTCAGAGTCCAAATAACGTATAGATGTCAGGCTATAAACTTATTGATTTACCCTAGTAGGTGTCTTGACTGTTGCGATTGCAACGAATTCGATCCTCGTGGCAAGTGGGGGGGGGTCTATATGCAGAGTGTTGTCGTCCTCCCCCCTCTATCCTTGAATTCAAGACTTTATTTACTTGTAGTTTTTCTTCAGACTACTTTGTTTTGTTTAGCTTTCTTTCTTCGCATCAAAGTATTTGTTCAGTGTAATTAAGCCCATGTTAATAACAAATAGATAAAAACGTGCCCGTCTGTCCTATATTATGTAGTCCTGTAGTATATAGATGTAGTCCTGGGTATGATGATAAATTACATCCGGCAGCAAGGCCTCTGATCACTAGATTGGCGGTTTTGAGGAGCATGGAACCACCTCTTAATTGTGGCTGTTGCTTGGTTCACACTGATCAGGGGTGGTAGCACCTATATCAGGACAAATAATGCCCCGAATTCAAAACACTAAGAAAGTATAAAAAATACATATTTATAGTAAAAGTAACGGTAATACATTTTTAGGGGGAAAATACCAACAATACATATTTGCAGTGAAATTACCAGCAATGCATTTTATAGCAAAGTGACAAACAATGCAACACTAAAAAAGTATAAAAATACCAGCAATATATTAATAAGTATCCTATATATATATGATAAAAAGGCTTAAACACTAATATTCCATGGTTATAATTTATTCCATTGAAATCGTAAATACGATCCAATTCATCAGACCTACAAATTCAAAAAGAAAACAGAAAAACAACTCCGGGAATAAAAAATAAAATTTAGTGAGTGTATGTATGAGAGTGTGGGACGAATGTTAGAGTAAATGAAATCTATAGGGAGGGGTAACAGACGATAGAAGAACAGGAAGGTCTAAAGATGAAGTGGGGATTAAAATTTAACAGAGAGAAGTTTTAAAGAGGTGGGAGTCAAAGACGGTTTAAGTGAGAGAAATATGAATGTTCTCGGATGTCTAATACATTAAAGAGTATACAATTTGTGGTGGCATACGCACACAATAGACGATTTAATCTTAAAGATCAGAAGATGGGAGAGGAAAAGAAAAGAAAAAGGGGGTGGAGGAAAGAGATGGGGGGGGGAACTAAAACCGAAGGACATTTATAAAAGGGCCGCTGCGTAATCAAAGAAAATTTGACAAAAGTAATATCGACTACAGGTTATAAATCTAATATAAACATATAAAAAAAAATATAACGATTATCTAAACTAGCAAGGACCTATATTTCTATGTTCAAAAACACATACGTATACACACATACACAACAACATGTTTATATTTACACGTACATACATACATATAGGCGTGTACACACATACCCATATAAGGCAGAATGTGTGTGTGTGTGTGTGTGTAACAAATGCACGGCCACAATTTTCGACGGATTTGAACCAAAATTTACATGCACATGCTCCAAGTTAGCATGAAGGCCAAGACTGACTTTGCATTTCCCATCGATAGTGGAAATAATCGATTTTTTCATGCTTCTACGGCAGTTTTCATGTAGTTTGCGGCCATTTTCTACTGGCCAGAGTGAGAGCCTATAGCTGGCTGCCACGAATAGGCAGGAAGATTCTATTGGCCAACGTGAGAGCCAACAACTTACTGACACGAATGTTAACTAGCATGCTAGCACGCAAAAAAAAAATCGATAGCTGCATTAAAAAAAACATCGATAGCTGCATTCGTCACAAATGGGAAAAATTTAAATCTGCATGGCACTTTACTGCAATTGGCTCATTCGCTTGCTTAAACTCAACGTTGATTCCGATTCCGCAGAATTGGGTTGGGTGTGAAAAAGTATTTGTTGTTAATATTCTTTTTTCATTCGGTTTTTCCAGTTACGAGTCCTTTTTTAAAGCTGATCGTTTTGTGTTCATTTTGTTTAGTTCTTTTTCCGTAACAGATTAAATGTTTAGTATAGAGCTTAGAAAAAATTTGCAGTGTGAGATAGGCAAGAAGTAAGGCATGTAGCAACATCAGCACTTTAAAGGCAAGGAAGGGCAAAAATATTTTAAGTCAAGTGATAGCGATTGCTGTATGAGTTGTACGATTTTTGAATCAAGCACGGGCAACGCTGCTAGTATATATATATATATATATATATATATATATATATATATATATATATATCCTTACTCTGTCCTGCACATTGAGTTCTACTTAGATTCTATACTCTTGGAATTATTATATATATATATATATTGTCATCCACAGACAGACTGTTTCGTTATATCACAGCTCATCTGTGTGGTTAGACATCCGATTGCCTCAAACCGGAATCGAAACCCGACTGATTTGGCATCTACCTCTGAGTTATCAGCGCCCGGTAGAGAGAAAAGCGGATTTTTATGTACTCATTCTTCGTATAAACACGTCAATGACCGAGAGAGCTCAATTTGTGCAAGAGCTTTGCAGTATTAAAAATTCGCCTTCTTCTCTGCAGGCGCTGATAGCCTAGGGGTTAGAATCTCCGACTGATGTCACATCGGTCGGGTTTCGGTCCTGGCTTGAAGCAATCGGATGTCTAGCCACACTGATGAGCTGTGATACAGCAAAGCAGTCTGTCTGTGGATGACAATATATATGCGAGTCATATCATGGTATAACCACCTGCCTCTCCATCTCAGTTTAACTTTTGAAAATCATAGACCATAATCTACCTGTCTTTTTTTTTATATATATTCCACGGTTTTGAATGTTAGTTTACAAGGCAGGTAAATAAGTATGTCTTTTTTGCACATTATGTCAAACTACAGAATTTTCTTTTATCTGACTTCATGCCTGAAGTTTGATATATCTATATTTATCTACAACTTTCTCTCTCTTTTATCTCTTTCTCTTTCGCTCCCAGTCTCTCTCTCTCTCGCTCCCAGTCTCTCTCTCTCTCTCTTTCGCTCCAAGTCTCTTTCTCGCTCCAAGTCTCTCTCTCTTATGATACACACACTTTATGTCAATGATTTTCAGTCCCAAGTTGTACTCCTCACCTTACAATCCCAGGTTCCCACAATTTCTCTATTTTAAATTGTCATTTTTTCATCATTATACTTTCAAATTAATTATTGAAACAGTTTACGAAACCAAATAACTTCATTAATCGTAATTAAACGAAAAACAAAATCCCTATTTCAATGAACCTTACAATTTCTATTTAAGTCCTAATGTCTCGCCTAGAAATTCAATTCCAGATTCGCTGTTTTATATGTCAACTCGCTTCATCTGTTGCATCGATAAGTTGGATGATAGTTTCATTCGTCTAAATTAGGAAAGTTGGCGAAGCATTATCTTCCAACCTTAACTCTTTCTGCTGTATAGTAGTACTAAGTGAAGCTTAGTAAATATCGGCTAACAAGGTCTTGATTTTTAAATCCAGTGTTATTTGGAAATCTGCATTGACGAGCCTGCGTTTGAATTTGAAAACTTTTCCCATGGGATAGGTTTCAAATTGCAGATCCCTTTCATGTTTCTGTAGAAAAAGGATTGTCCCAACAATGACGACGTATAGTCGTAGTTCCGACGGAAATGCCACTAGTGGCTAAATAATAAAAAAATTGTTGCATTACTCCACTTATTGCACATGAACGTTCAGACTCTTTTCCATGGTGCATTGCTTAGTGTGCCGGTGTCCCTGCGTTCTTTTCTCGTTGTTGTATGCGTCATTAATGTAAGATTGTCCCTTGCTCAAAAAAAATAAAATAGGACTTTGTGATTAGGAACAGAGATTTCGTGTTTTATACAAATAACGAGCTATTGACTAACTTCAACTTAGTCTGCTACAAGGTCATAGTTTTTGGAGCACACACTGAACTTTATTAACACTGTAGAAAACCGATCTGGGAGACGAGCTGCCAACCACTGCGTTAGAGTAAGCGATCTCATCATGACTAACCGACGTGATGTTATGATTAACAAGTTTTTTCTCGTTAGATCAATTACAACTGAGCAGTAAGTTCAATCCTCACTAGGCGCTCCATACCGTCATCCTTGTGATACATCTGAACTTCACTTAGAAAATCACTATATTGGCTGATCTTAGCTTGGGAAGATTTTGTCGCGCCAAATGTAGAATGCCGATCTACTTTGAAAATCAGCTTCCGAAATTCTTGGTTTGATTTGAACATGATTCAGTAAACCCTGTTATTGCTGGGAAATATGCAAGTTGGTCACCAAGCAGGCTAAAGAACTAATGACTGTTAATATCGATTGCATTTGACTAACTCTGAATTCTGCTACAAAGAAATCGGGACAGTCGGAGAAAAAAAGCTGGATGTGAGGAGGCGTGGATTGCGCTCTAATCAACAAGAGGGAACATTCCGCCTTAACCACTTAGAAAATTGGCGCAACACAATCTTCTTGTCTTTTCTCATTTTGGATATGTGCTGTGTTAAGCTTAGTAGATACCAAGGAGGATTCTTCAGCTCATCGAAGTGCAGCGTTAATCTGCAGTACAGATGAAAATATTGATTATCAATAAAACTAAACAAGGAGAAAAATGATATTACAAATTGAAACAGCGAGACATTGTCCTATTATAGAATTCAATTTAATATATTTAAGATATTTATTCGTCTTCACTGTCAGATTCTTTTGTCTCTTTTTCGTTTTCAAGGAGAAATCTGTAGGTCCCAAATCTTTCCGCCGATCGACACCCGCCACCTTTATTAATATAAATAAACGGAGAGACCCGCTTAATTTCTTAAATAAATAAATCCTACGATGAAATCCACCAGTTACTACTAACGACGTTTTATAGAATCTTGGGATTTAAATTCTTAGATGAAGTACCGGGGCGGTATGGCGAGAGAGTCTTTACGCGTGAATTATTTATTCGGGGATAAGGCAGAGGATATCGTTAACAAAAAAGAGAGAACTAACGAACAGAGCTCGTATTTCATTTCGCATTAATCCATTACTAAAAGGCATGGACCCACATCTCCCTTCAGTTATGGTTAAATAACTGTTACGGTAATTTACCCATGCACGCATGGACTCTCCCAGCTATAAATAAGAGCAGGTACTGCCTTTTAGTGAGTGTAGTTTCCAGCAGTCAGCTCTGATAGTCGTACCGAACATTCTTGCTCGTTTGTATATGTTTTGTATAACTGTTTCTCTTAATATATTTAACACAATTCCTCTCTTCTTGTCTTTATATCTGGCCACAACAATAACAATAGCAATTAAAGCATTTTTATTTGTTTTTTTTTAAATAATAATCTTCACTCTATACAAGGCCCAATAGCCACTCGAGGCAGTGTTACAATGGAAACGGCAAGGGGCACAGTTTATGAAGATATGTAGGGAAGATACCGGTTAACCCTAAACTTGAACAGGTTAAGGTTGTAGTGACCGAAGAATCATCCTCTTAGGAATCGGTTTTGTAAAGTAACGGCTCGTGGAATTTACATCTCTACAATGGAATACGAAGGATGGTTCGCTAAAATGGGCGTGGCATGGCGGATTTTAGCCGTGGAGGTGGAACTAAGGAATGTAGTTCGTCTGAACACTTTCCATGGAAATAGCGATAGTGTAGCAACATTTCATCTATGGGGAAAGTGTTTGTAGGGTGGAAAATAATCACACACATGGCTGCATACACGCCTTTGGATTCTGTCGAAGTGAAGACTGAAAAAGATTCGTTAGAAACAAGAAAAGAGTACTGAACTGTTATGTGATATATGTCCTCAGTGAATGCTGGGCAATCTCCTCAAAAATGAAGAACAGACTTGAATCAACAATATTGTTCTACAGAAGGATGGTGGGATGCCATAAACCGAACATGTGAGCAACGACGAGGTTTTAGAGAAAATGGAAACAAAAGGAGACTTATACTACTTAGCACCAGGAAGGGAGAGTTGAAATTTCTGGGGCGCATAATGAAGGAGAGCTTGGAAAATGTGATACCCGCGGGATGGATTGAGGGACAAATTTCTAGCACGATACCGTGAACCAACTTTCTTGTTGGCTTGAGATATTTTTCTTTATTAATATCTAACCTGGCATCTCGACTTTCCCACCGCTGTGACGTGATTTTTCTCTGTATTTCTTTTAGACATATTTCGATGACAGTTTGTTCTAATAAGCTTTCCTCTCTTGTACATCGACCTCATGAATTTAAGTGCAGTACTAGATTGGCAGCTAGGTCTCATCACTTTACATTTGCAATTGCCAGATGTAACCGTAAGCTTTATTCTAATAGTTTCTTTCTTACATTATTCGGACTTGTATTCTCATCTTCATTGCCATATTCACAACGTTTCGATCGTTGTGTGTTCCGGCCTTCTTCAGGTGATTGGAATTCCGAACCGAGCCATTTATTTCGTCCACCGGGATAGATTGTTCTAGTTCCACATGCTATGTCTCTTCCGGATGTCTCAGTTATTTCCCTTTAACTCAACTCTCCAGGTTTTTGGTTCACTGCTGGTGTAGTCTGGTATTGAACTCACAACTCTTTGGGTCTAGTCATTGAATGTAACCAATGTCTTTATACACTGGACCATGTCTCAAAGATACAAAATTAATGGAATGGCCCGCAGCCTTTCTATAGAAAGCCCATCATTAAGAGATGTATATCATCTGAAGAAAACAGGGGCATATAACGGCCGAAACGCTGTGAATATGGTAATGAAGATGGGGATAACAGTCCGAATAATGTAAATAATTTAAGTAATCATAATACCTCATCTCAGAGATATAGACAGACAATAATTTCTTCTATCGTACTCCTAGCCAGGTTTCTTGCTTTTCTACCATCTACAAATTTCAAAAGTTCAAATGCAATGTCTATTGCTATCTTCTGTCTTCCTGAATCCTTTTCGTTTGTTATCCTTTCTCTTCACTAAAGTCTTTTCACTGTCTTTCATTCCCAGTAACCTCTTGCGTCTTAGTGGCATTATCGCCTTACTTGGGGTGAAATGATAAAAATATAACTAAGTTTATCATATTGTAAATATATATATATAAATCAATTCGGCATTTAATCTCCTTCGAAATAGTCCCCTTCTGAAGTCATGCACTTTATTCAGCGTTGTTTATATTGAAGGACGCATTTCTGGAACTTCTTTTTGGGGATAGCGAGCAGCTACTTTGTTGCATTCACTTGGATTTTCTCAGCGTCTTGAAACCTTGTTCCTTTCAAGTGGGAATTGATTTTTTTACGAGGAAAAAGTTGCAATAGGCGAAATCTGAGGAACATGAAGGTTGTCGGACCTGGGAGTATAACTGCTTCACAAGCCATGGTCACCGATGGAACCTCTGCGTTGTGGTGAGATGGCCATGCTGTACACACTCTCCTTCCAAGCACAGACATATTAACGGAAGTGATAAAACTTACTGTGAAAATGCGACAGAGTCCAATATCTATCTGTGGCAAGATGCTTCACACTGTGTAGTTTGGCTCTATTACCTTAACAACTGTCCCGATACTTTTGATCAGACCTCATATATATATATATATATATATATATATATATATATATATATATATATATATATATATGTATGTATACAAAGAAATAAGAACACATAGAATCAATCAGAAGTATTAATGCGATTATTGGCGACATCCATCGCTAGAAAACATAATATATGCATTAAAATCACAAGAAATATTTAAATAAAATTCTCACTTAAAATTTTGAAAAACTTCGCGTTGCGTCTTTGCACGTTCCGAGATCTTACACAACCGTCAATAATAGCAGATATTCAAAAAACATCTTTCGGTCGACATACAGGTATATCGTCTCAAGTTTTTGATTTTATAAGGGAAAAAAACACATGCCTGATGATGAATAGAAGACTATTCGTAAGTACTAGCATTTTAACATCAAATAAACTGAAAACTACAGACAACAAGTTTATCGACGAGGATCAAACTCGCACTATGGATGAACAGGATTTTAATGCATATATGTTTTCTAGCGATGGATGTCGCCAATAATCGCATTAATACTTCTGATTGATTCTATGTGTGATTATTTCTTTGTATGTAAATCATATGCTGCCTAATGTTTTATATATATATATATATATATATATATATATATATATATATATATATGGCCTTATTTCAGACGTATAATCAGTTTAATAAGAAACGTTCTGTCTTTGTGTTTCTCCTTCCCCTCTTTTTTTGTTTTGCTCCCTATATGTTGAGTTGTTGGGAGTGTTCCCGCGTGTGAGTATTCGAATAAAGACAAACACAGTTGTAGGGATAAATACTGCTATATTTGTAAGAGGTAATTAACAACAGAGTGATTAGTAATAAGGAACGCCGGTTAGTAAGTAACAATAGTAAAGGTCTACATACAGTCCAACGGTATGTAATGGTAACCTGATCTCGACTGCTGTCGCTAAACCTGATCCTTCACCCAACACAACTACTCTCTCTAGCACTGACTTATATCGTAGAGGGATAAGTCCATTATCAGTCAGAAGGTGGGTGCGCCCCAACACTATAGGACAGAATCTTGTTTCGACAAAGAAAGATCAATAAAAGAATTTGGGGTGGCTTGGCAACAAACAGAATGACCGTCTAAGAAAGTGAGTAAAAATCGGCCACCTACGCTCACGTGACATAAATCACCAAGTGGTATTGTTGTGTACGTTGTGGTGTAATGGATATCGGCTCCAAGTGAGAAATCGGTGAGCCGAGTTCGAATTCCAGTCGAGTTCATTAGATGCATTTACGCACAAATACCATTGAATCCATCTCTTCTCCCACCACAGTTATGGGTTGAATAGCAGGACAGACGAGGTTCTTTAGCATTGGTTGGCGAAGGAAAAAGTCAGTCATGTATCAAAAGATACGTGATCGTTCAAGCGTGTATCAAGTATGGAACTTAACTGACTGAATTTTAGTTTCCCGATGGCAACAACATTTAGTGAAAAAATACCCTCTCTTCACATGATCGTGAAGGATAAGAAATACACCCCACAAACGTATTCCGTATCTTGTTGTGTAAGGAATAAGGAAATTTAATCCCGAAGATCTTGGACTTATTTGATTTTTAAATGGAAAAAACATCATACCTAGAGAAATACAAAGAAAACATTGTATTTTCATCTCGGATGCAATCCAAATAACCAAAAGGGAAACGGAATATAAATATTATTCCGGAATATTATATTCTACATTGCGTTAGAAGGAACAACCAACTTTTGTGGCCATTCTACAATTCGGCTTTCTCTGTCATTATGAACATTCGAACTCCAAATTCCTGAAATCAGATAAGTTGTTCTTTTATTATTGTACGTTTGTCACTCCATACTTTCCCATATTTTGTATTCTGTTATATAAAATTTATCTATAAATGTTAATCTTTCTTTGTTGTTCGTCAGTACCTGTTCGTGTTATTCCTATCTGAGCGAACCACCCTTTTTTAACCTGGGATTCGTACCCTTATACATTACGAATTCGTAAGAAACACACAACACACACACACACACACACACACACATATATATATATATATATATATATATATATATATATATATATATATGAAGAAATAGTTTTAAAGGTGTGCTATATTTATTGGATAAAGTGCTCAATATCAGAGATAGAGCGTATGTAAATATAAATATAAAAGTGAACATTGACGTCAACACTCAGAGGCGACAGGCTGTTGCATGAAACAGCCTGTCGCCTCTGAATGTTGGCTTCAATATTCACTTTATATATATATATATATATATATATATATATATAAAATTATCATTATTATTAATTAAAGAATATCAAACACTTAAAATCCCATAGGTAATATTTTTTATTTTATGACAGCTTAAAAAGAAGCTCTCAATCTTCAAGACCTACGTTTTGTAGGTCTTGAAGACTGAGAGCTTTCATATATATATATATATATATATATATATATATATATATATATATATATACGAAAGAATGAATATTTCATGGAAATCGTTAATCACTACAACGTTAAATACAACAGATTTTGAGGTAGAACAATATTTTGGTCTAGTATTGTAGGCAGAAAAATAATTATAGGCTCCTTCAAAGCTGATGTTCTCAAGGTAAATGCAGAAAATTATAGTAAGCTCTTGAGCAAGGTGTATTTTGAATTGTACATGTTAAAACAAAGCCTCTTCAAGTTAAAGAGTATACTTATGAAAGCTAATGCTCCTTCATGTTCTGCAAAGCTGATTATTTCCCGCCTTAGCAAAAACAAGTTTCAAAGACACAAAATTAATGGAATGGCCCCCAGCCTTTCCATAGAAAAAGGTGTGGTCCATCATTAAGAGATGCATATCAGAATAGAAAACTGCATTCTGGGAAGAAACAAAAACTGTTTCAACTAATGTTAAAGTTGAAATAGAAGAAAAGTTATCAAAGTCAATGAATAGAAAACTGACGAGGAATGTCAATGAGTTCGTGTTAGCATAATAACATATTAGGTTGAGTCATAAATAATTTCCGTTTTTGTTTATCAATTTCATTCTTCAAATAATAAATTACAATTACATTTTATTCAATTACATATTCACCATCTTTATACTATGCATACCACGGAAATGATTTTACTATAAAAATTTACTGGAAATGATTTGACTATAAAAATGAATTCAAAATTATTTTGCTATAAAATATTAGTTTGAGTCATAAATAATTTCCGTTTTTTATTATCAATTTCATTCTTCAAGAAATAAAGTACAAATACATTTTATTTAATTATATATTCACTATTATTTGCAACAACTTGTTGCTACGTTTCAGGCAGATTTTCGTTACATTTTGAGTAAAATTCTTGAGGTTTTAACGTGAAAGACTATCGATGAACTCTTAAGTCTGGTTTTCATTAGAAAATGTTTTTCCCTATCAAGTCATTTTGAAGCAATTAATAAAATAATATAATAACAATAATCAGATCAGATGGATATGTTGGTTGACGTAGAACAGAACACAAAGTTCCAAAATTTGTTTCCTGTGTTATTCTTACCCCATGCAGCCTTACGTTGTCATTTTTCTTTAAACCTCTGTGTACGCTGCCACTACTGTGTAAAAACTAAGGTATGTTTGTGTACTCCAAATTTATTCTTAACTACCACGCATGATTAATATTTGGGTTGACGCATTTATCATTACAATTGGTTCACCAAAAATAATTTATAACTTGATCTAATATTTATGATTTATATACAATGTATATTTCAGTTTAGAATGCCAGTTTTTTCTTCATTATAATTGGTTCCCAAAAACGGAAATTAATATTTATATAAATATACCATGTAGATTTCAGCTTATAATATCCATTTTTTAATTATTCATCATTACATTTGATTCCCAAAAATGGAAATTATTTATAACTCAACCTAATATTTTATTGTTATAGGGGATATTATGTTAATCAAACTTTTCTGTATCTTGTGAACTTGTTTATGAATAAAAATCTATGTTGCATTTAATTTCTTTGTATAATAAAACCTGCCACTCAAAAAACGAAGTCATTATCCATAGTTTTAATAAAGGTAAATATTTTAAGCAGACTTACTCGATATATTGCACATATGAAAATATATGTTGAGAATACTACCTTTATATTATTTGGTTAATACAAATTTGTCTTGTGAAAACATTGCATAATAAAGTCAGTCATTCATCATTTGTCTAAAATCTGACATAATGTAAATCTTTATAAACATGAGATTATTTTTCCCGGTACCTTATTTACAACGTTTAGCATGGTTCAAGACTAAATGGGACTGATAGTCATTCCTATGTAACGCCAGTGGGTTGTTGCTCCTCTCGATATTTTCTAAGCTTATGTTAGCATGATACAAGAGCAACTACAAAATCACTAGACTTGATTAATTAGAGAAACTTCAGTGGGGTTCGCTTAACTATCTCATCTCTTATTGGGCTTGTGGATGTGCGGGTGGTGTAATGGTTAGCGACTCCGATTGAGAAATCGGAGTGCCTAGTTCAAATTCCAGTCGGGTTCGTTACATTCACCTACGCGCATTCTTAATGATATGAATTTACCTCTCAACCTCCACCAGCTATGGGTTAAATAGAAAGACTTTTGTCTGGAAAAATAACTGTTATTCTCAAAAAATTTCTAATGCAATTCCAAATATGTTTCGGCTTTAAATACCTCACAAAGGGTTGATAAGCCATTAACAAATAAATCCATTAATCTTATCTGGTCTAAAGTTGCTTGGTTTTACCCGAGTTTGGTCTAGGGTCACATTTGGTCTTCAAATTCATTTGGTCTACCCTAGCGAGCAATCTACGAAAGGGTCTAGTCAGACACTCATGAAGCCAGTACTCTTATAAATTCATTTGCATTTTTGATATTCTAAAATCCTTCATCCCCACGGTACACTTGTGAATATGTTTCGGGAGTAAAATATGGCCATAGGATATCTTCGACCCATATTTGGTTAAGAATTTCAATTTACAAAGAAGAAAATGATGGTTTCATATCTGAATGAAAGTATCTTTTCCATTAAAGACCAGTTCTATGCTTTTAAGGTCTGGGATACACCAAAGATATTGGTCGTGGCACCAACATTCGATTTATAGTTAAAGGAATTTTGTGGAATATCTTGGGAATATTTCATTTTGCATTTTATTCATATATATATATATATATATATATATATATATATATATATATATATTTGGTTGGATTGATGTGAGTTTGTGACCCTGGGTTTCACGCTTTTATGATCCTCAGCTCTATCTCTGATATTGAGCGCATATAATATATAAATAATATATATAATATATAAATAATATATATATATATATATATATATATATATATAAAACGTGAACTCTCACGTTGTTTTCGACGTATGAGGGTCAAGCAGCTCAGTTCTTAGAACCAACAGCTAGACTACCCACACATATCATTTGATTATAATGGTGAAGGTTTGTGCAGATCCAACCAAACTTTTTGGAAGACTCAAATACAGAGAACTGGTGCACAGTATGCCACAATGTCCCAAAACGACTGTCATTCTCTTAGACCGGTTGCCACCCAAGGCTATAGAACCCATTCTGTCCTGCTGTTTACCCATACATCAGTGGAGAAGAAGCGATGAATTCATACCTTTCCCCAAGGATATTAACATATATCCCCTTCGGTCATCTAGGGCAATGGGGTAAACTTCCTATGTTTGTAGCTAGTGAGGTGATGACACAAAATCGCTAGGCGGAGGGATTCCTATGCCAAAGCCAACGACCAAAGCGGAGGGGTCCTCCGATGGAATCAACGGTCACTATTCGTGACCAAGTCGAGCTTTCGAGTTGGAGGATATCAGCTGTGGTCTGACCTGAAGAAGGGTGGCTTGCGCCCTATATCCTGGCCCAAGACACGCTACGCGTGACTGAATCCCTCTCCGGCTTTCAACCCAGATATGTGAAGGTCAGGTGGTCAGCTATGCAACGACCCTATAACCACACCCGGCCGGGCCTGGGACTGATGATGATATTTTTAATGTCGGAGCATATAGGTCACTTTTCCCAGCAAAAGAGGATATATTCACCCATGTTTAATTATCATTCTTTTATAATAATTGTATATAACTAGAAAAGACCGTGGCAATTTCACGGTTCTCTAAATGAATTTTCCGATTAGTCTTTATTCTTCAGTTAATGATTGAATAAGCGCCTGGCGAGTTCTATGACAATAAAATATCCGCAGAAATTCCTCTTTAACATCGTTAAATATTTGAGCTTTACAATTTCAACATATTGTTGCAATAACAATCATAAATATGAATGCGTGTCGTTATTTTAAGAAGTGGGTACAAATAAAGATTTGAAACTGACAACTTTTTCTATTTCACTGAAAAAGCCTTTAAACACTCCCATCTTCCGTTCTTTTTTTTTTTCTTTTCATTCATTTTTTTTAACTGAAACCAAGTAGTGTCTTTTTCAAAGCAATCGAAACCAAATAGCCCATTATTTATTAGGTATTGGCAGGACGTAACGGTCGTGCAAACTAACGAAAGGCGGGACAAGCAAAATTATAAGAGGATATCTTTATCTGATCAGTGGTTTCGTTTATAAATTTCTGACCGTCACCAGTACTTTCTTCGTTGATTTTTTTTTGTTTTTATTGTTGATTTTTATTTTATATTTTTTTTTTTTTTTGTTTTTATTGTTGTTTTTTATTTTATATTTTGTTTTTTTTATTGTTTTTTTTTTTTTTTTTTTTTTTTTTTTGTGTGTGTGTGTGTACTATACGGTAAAACTTGCTTAAACAAGATTCAGGTCAATATTTACAGATTTCGAAGTGTAATTATAACAAAAAAATATCCCCTACCACCAGAAATATTTACTTGGCTAGTTCAGAAAATGATTGACGTGGTACAGTGTAATAGAAAACAAGGAGGTCACAATAAGAAAAATCGAAACCCTAACGAAATATACCGTTTCAGCTATAGTTGATGCTAAAATACAACTATAACTCTTTTTCTTTTCTTTTTTCATCTTCTTCTTTACCCTCAGAACTTGCTGTGGCACGACACGCGTAATTTAGAGCGAAAGGTATTTATCCGCACGTCTGTTCAAGCGGAATGTGACACAAGGTCGAGCTTAAAAGCGGTATGGGAACCCACGCGTACATGGAATAAGGACAAAAATTGCTCAAGCCTCCTCGGCACTTCCCCCTTTTAAAGACGCCTTAAGCACCGGGTAATGACTTTAGCACACACACCCCTCTCGAAGAAAAAGGCATTGGCTATTAGAATCGCATCATGGAGCTTCAACACATTATATTATAAATGACTTATTTACTAGCAGTTCAATTAGTGAAGTATATTCCCAAGATTAATGGAAATATTTGACGTATTTATTTAACAAATCCTAACCCGAATACAGGGCTGGCTTAAGGATATTGGCAACTCGGGCTGTCGCCCGGGGCCCCATGTCATGTGTTTGGAATCTTCCAAAACTAAAGCTAATAAAAACATACTTGCGGACACAAGACAGATTAAATTCTTTGGCTATTTTGTCAATAAAAAGAAGATGGGTGTAAAAGGTGCCATGAGAAGATTTCAAGATCTAAAAGCTAGAAAAATGGTTTGAGTAGGATAATGAATGTTTTCATTAGCTTGTATTAAGTTGTATATTGTAATAAACTTATTCTACATTTTCACTTTTTTCCTTGTGAAAAATTTAAACAAATATATATACTTATAAGGACGCCAAAGTTCAGCTGGCCCGGGGTTCCAGAAACTACCGTCACTGCCCGGATATCACGGACTGCGTAAACAATTCGTCATAACTAAGCTAAGAGGGTTTGTGGTTCCGAGGTTTCCAACTCTGTTGCAGCACCTCTCATTGTCCTTAAGAGTTGGTAGGGGAAACCAGGATGAGAGTGCTTGAACAATTATTGTCCTTGACGTATAGGTGCGTATATGGATACCGTATATTTAAAACTAATTTTGATACATTCTGCCGCCGTGGGAAATTCGGTACATTGTGAAGATGGACGAAAAAAATTGTCTTTCTTTACGGAGAATGAGAAGAGGTTGTTATAAAGATGACAACTGAAGACAATAAGGTGACTCAAAGGGAATATAAAGATAGATATGACAGAATAGTAACAGCAATATACTACGAATGCAGATATCGTTAGGTAACAGTCCTAAAAGAGAAACAGGATTTCTTATCATAGGCAGGCAAATAAAAAATGCATCACAATCATGGTGAAGATTTACAACAAAAGGTGGGGGGACAGAAACCCAGAAAATGTCTTTCTTTACGGGGAAAGAGAAAAAAACTGTTAGATAAATCATAAGTGACGACAAGATGGCTCAAAGAAAATATAAACGTAGACACATGGTAGGAACAGTAATAGACTGGGAATTGTGCAAGCGACTGATGATAAAGTGATCTCTGACAAACCAGAAGCTGTTTCAGAAAAGAAAATACTCTGTGCTTTTGAGATGTAGACCGACATCTTATCCAAACCAAAAGATCAGATACGTTTATTGTAAAAAGGAAAAAATGATTTTATCAAATTTCCGACAATTGAGTGAAGATTTCAAGAAAAAATACAAGATATCAGAACCTTACTGAAGAACGAATAAGCTGTTGTAGATTTTTTTTCTTTTTTGGTACCCAGATGTTCTGGGAACTTTCCCAAAGTGTTTAGAGGCGAGACTGTACAAACGGAATATTCGAGAATCTTCAGTTCCCAAGACTAACGCAACAGGATCCTGAAAATTGAACTAAGACTGGAGGAACATTGTTGCTATTCCATTCTCGGCAACAACCACCATATCTCTGCAAAAGTATGACATAATAAAAGCCGTAACCATTGAATTAAGATCTCAGTTGATGATGCCATTCCATCAGAAGACGGTACAAATGAAAAACAATGAAGAACAAAGGAGTAAAAAGACGTATTTGAACAGTTCCAGAGAAATAGGAAACAATACGGAACATGAATGTCACGCTTGGGAATGTCTCTGAAAACTTCTCGGTCTGATTGTAGTGAAGAATCAAGGTGACACTTATTTGGATGTACATAAAAAGATCAAGCACGAGAAAACGTGAGAGTTGCTAGGAGAAAAGACGAGAGTTGCCGTAGAGACAACGTTCGGTGACGTTATGTTTTGCTTCCAGCAGAGACATTTTTTCGTCCGGGAGCATTTTACTTACACTAGCCAAATTCCCAAAATCTAACCAAATATTACAATTTATTTCAATTATTTGTGCTTATTTTATTTTATTTTATTTTTTATTTATTTACTTTTTTGTGGAGGATACCGTTGTTTCCCTCCCCTCCGCGGCGGGCCAAAGGGTGGCGCGCTCCGCTTTGGTGACTCTGGAGAAACTCACTGGTCGATCGCACTGGCTTTTACGCCTGGTAACCGGTCTCTCGAGGGTCCGCCCTATCAACTGTCGACGTTCGGTTAAGTGCCTACCGTGGTTACAACGGGTAACGGGGAATCGGGGGTTCGATTCCGGAGAGGGAGCATACGAAACGGCCTACCACATCCAAGGAAGACAGCAGGCGCGCAAATTACCCACTCCCGGTACGGGGAGGTAGTGACGAAAAATAACGATGTGGGCTCTGTCGAGACCCCGCGATCGGAATGAGTACACTTCAAATCCGTTAACGAGGACCAACCGGAGGGAGGGCAAGTCTGGTGCCAGCTGCGGTACCATATTTGACAGCATATAAGACGCACCCCAATTTCATCAAGGCAAATCAAGAAAAAATTAGTAATTAGTAAAATTAGTAAGCCTACATATGGCATATAAGACGCAGGGCAATTTTAAGTTATTCTTAGTAAAAAAGAAAGAAAAAAGAAAAAAAGTGCGCCTTATATGCCGTCAAATATGGTAATTCCAGCTTCGGTAGCGTATATTAAAATTGTTACAGTTAAAAAGCTCGTAATCAAGCTTGAACGACCAAACACTAAGTGGTCAACAGTCTCAATATGTTTTAAGAAAATCTGCATGCTAGACCTGCGCCATTATTTATTGTGTTGGCCTAGTTATTCCTGGGAAATAGGCTTTGACGCTGTGTAGCCATTATAAATGTCCCCGTTTCCGTTTTTTGATCCTGCACTCTTCAGCTGAGTGTTTACACTAGTACTATCTGGTGGATCTCACTTGAGATCAAGTAACAGCAAGTCTTCTAAATGACTTCAACATTCTCCTCAGTTAGTCTGTTATGTGCCATAACGATTACACGATTAGGCGATCACGTATCTTTCGATACATGACTGAAGAGGCAGATTTTTTTCCTGCAGTAAGTTGCCATTTCTTTCTGCGGTAGGCCAGTTGCCACCCAAGGCTATAGTACCCGGTCTGTCCTGCTATATACCCATAGCTTTTAGAAGAAGAGGATTCACACGTTTCCCAAAAGTATTAGCACGTAAGTGAATGTAATGGATTCGACTGGAATTCGAACTCGGCTCTCCGATTCCTCAATCCCAGCCGCTATCCATTATTATAATATCCATTATATCCGTGCCTCAGTATTCCAATTGATTTTAGTAATGCTGTTATTGATATGGTTTCCAGTTCTTTGAATCTTTATACAAGGAATGCTGAAAAGTTCTAGGCTTAACCAAGACGATATCCCTGGCAAAAAAATAAATAAAAATAATAAAAGAAAAAAAACTCAAATAATTGAAATAGATTGTAATGTTTGGTCAGATTTTGAGACGAGCGGAAGACAAAGATATACATAAGACTGGGTAATAAATTAACTGGAAGAGATGCCGGTATTACAGAGCACCACCTGCCGCTGAAATAGTCATAGAAGCCCATGAGGTCACTATACTTTGGGACTTTGCCATTCATACTGACAGAATATAAAAACTAATAGACAAGACACAGTGATAAAAGATCATAAAAAAATGCCTTTTCATAGATATGGCAGTGCCATCAGATAATATATTTGTTAAAGAATATAATAAAATAAAAATCCTAAAATGTGTCCCCTTAAAACTGTTAGACCTATAATAATAGGAGCACTGGGTATGATTAAGAAAGGATACACACAAGAACATTAACAGGATCCTCGGTAGACCTTGTTTACAAGAGATCAAAATCAGTCCCACTGTGTGAAATTGTTAATCTACTCAAGAGAATATTGATTAATAAGGGTCTGGAATATTATTGATCATCACCTGGCATCTCGACATCAGTCACTTTCCCACCGCCGTGATGTGACTTCCCAATGTCTTTTCTATAAATATTCTCCTGGTAATTGTTCTAAGGAACTTTCATCATAAGTGCCTTGACCGCATGAATTTAAGCGTACTACAAGATTGACAACTAGGCCTCATCGTTTTACTGTTAAACCAGCTAGATGTAACCATAAGTTCTATTCTAATAGCTTGCATCTTAGTGTCGTTATCGCCTTGCTCGGGGTGAAATGATTAAATATATATACAGGGTGCGGCAGATATACCTTCCATATATATCTCCCAAAAATACATCCCATAAGACATTAGTGGCAATGGTGTCTTCTTATAGCTAATTTACCATTATGTGGGAGACATTTATGCCACACCCTATGTAATATATATGGTGATTGCCACATCTTACTCAGAGCCACCACCCCACACTTCACCTCACTTTTAATGGCTTCAATCTCGTTTCGGCGTCCATGAGCCCTAAGATGTCAGCATTCATTTTCATAAGTATCAGGCATATATATATATTTATTATATATATATATATTTATTTTTTATATATATATATATATATATATTATATATATATATATATATATATATATATATATATGTATATGGCAGATAAGCTCTGTATCCTTGATCGGGTTGATTGGATTTGAATGGCTTACAACTTTCCTATCAGATGATGATCTGCAAAGATTGTTTCAAACAACTCAAGTATTATTGACAGGGCGATGAGGCAGGTTAGCATAGTTGACTAAACACTGTACATGTTACGAATCACTTCATGTCAGACATTCTGTAAACAGAATGTGTATATTCTTTTATTCTAGATCCCGGATAATGACCAGATAAGGACTTGTACTAAACAGTAATTAAGTAATAATAAAAATTCATGGTCCTTATGGATTCTGATCTTAATTGATTGGCGGTGTCATCATGCACCTGCTTTGTCTCAGCGAATTAATATAGACTGTAGTAAATATCACGTTCGGTGACAAGTCCTGAATATGACGATAAACTACATCCGGCAGCAAGGCCATTTTTCAGAAGATTGGAGATTTTGAGGAACGTGGAAACCACCTCTTAATAGCTCTTATTCCGAGTTTCACCCTGAACCGAAGTCGTAGCACCTGTTAGGGTCCTAGCTATTTGCAAAGAGGGTTACTGATTGAGGTTGGTAAGAATTGCAGTTTATGAGGATATGTAGGATAGATAACTGTTAAGATTGTGATCGAGAAAACATCCCCCCCTTGGTTTCACAAAGTAGTAATTCTTGAGAAGAAACTATCCGAATGTCCCTCTTCCAAAGGGGATATGGATGATTCGTTCCGCTGTCCTTGGCAGTGAAGGTCAAAAATGGCAGAGTTACTAAAATAGTATAAATGCTGTCAAAAAAACCTCCCAGTAGAAAAGAGTTTAAGAAAAATGACTAACAGATAATGTTAAACAAATACATACAGACACACAGGTCAGTTGCTCCATACTTTTGGCCTTGTGCCACATCTAAGTTACACTTAGAAAATCAACATAGGGGTCAAATGAGGAAAAACTATTTCCCGAAAGTCGCCACTCCCCGTCTCGCTATCTGAACCGAGTCCTCTCTTGAAAACCGGAAATGCTTAGAAACGTAGTCGCTATAGCTGACCAAAAAAAAAAAAAAACTCGCCAGACACACTCCTCTAATTCAATCTTTCACATGCAAAACTTCCCCTCCCCCTGCACATACAGTGTAACCCGGATATAAGAGAATTGTCGGGACCGGAGAAGTCTCTTATATCCGGGTTTGGTCTATTTTGTTTAGGTAACACAGGCTCTAATTTGGGACCAGAGAAAATCTCTCTTATATCCGGGTTTCTCTTATATCCGGGTTACACTGAACAAAGATCGTTAACATGTTAGCCTTCTTCAAAGTCTTTTTTTATACATTCGATGCAATGTCAATTTGTTGATACCTTTGAATTCGTATATTTTTCTCTAAAAAAAAAAAAAACTAAATAAAATATAAAGTAATAATAGTCTTTAAATTGTTTAAAACAAACAAACATAAACAGCGTTAGTGGGTGAATTTCAGGGAGTCACGTTTTGCTGGATCTGGGACCTAAAATGAAGACTAAAGTTGTCCTCTTGGCTTTAATCTACGATATCGCTACTGAGTTATCACTTTTTATAAATCATCACTGTTATTATGCAGGCACGGTGGAGTAATGGATTGAGGCTCGGACTGAGGAATCGGGGAGCCGAGTTCGAATTCACTTACGCGCTAATACCCTTGGGAAAAGTATGAATCCTCTTCTTCTAAAAGGTTCTAGCAGGACAGACTGGGTTGCCTTGGGTGGCAACTGGTCTACCGCAGAAAGAAATGGCAACATCTGTCTCATGTATTAATTTTCAAAATAAATCAGAAAACTTCATTTTCGCCCCCCGAAACGCCTAATAATAATAAGCCAATTTCATGCATAATGTGACCACTGAATTTTTTGGCATGAATTTTAACCGCTCCAGAAAAATATTTACCTGCGTATTTTTGTTTAACATCTTCAAAAAAAAAATTACGTGTTTAGTGCAACCCCCTTATTTCTTAAGCAAGAGGGGGGGCGTAAAAACATCATAAAAACTCGCACTATGCAAGAGTA
The DNA here is from genome assembly GCA_903632075.3 of Acanthosepion pharaonis. NCBI lineage: Eukaryota > Metazoa > Mollusca > Cephalopoda > Sepiida > Sepiidae > Acanthosepion > Acanthosepion pharaonis. The sequence continues at coordinate 107,280 of CAHIKZ030000603.1, forward strand.
TATATGGTATATGCGGAAAAGGTTTGTAAGTTTCATCCCAGAAAATAAGTAGAAGCGAAAAAAAAATAAATAAAAATAATTTGAAATCAAAACGACAAAAAAGTTTTCAGTAGGATAATAAATCTAAAAAAAAAAAAAAAAAATTAAAAAACTAATTTTATGAGTGGATCAAAAAAAACCCATCTAGAATGAGGAATCTTTAAAAGTTAACATCTGATTTAAACCTCCATTCTCCTCTAACCATCATACTTTATTTTGGAGATCCCTCAGCAGCACCAGTAACATGTTTCCAAGCTCACCGACACACAAACACAAACCTTCAGAACAGTAACTACTGTTTATCTGACAATTCAAAGCTTGTTTGTCTGTGCAACGGATTCTTTTCCTCCTTTGTTGTTAATTTTTCACTCTTTCTCCGTTCAATTACTCTACTGGCACAAGGACACGGCTATGGAGCACTTAGTGAATATCAAATTCTCTCAACTGTCTTATCTCCCAGCGAGGCGTCCAATTTAGTAAGCTTAGCACTCGGTGAGAATCGAACTAACAAGCTGCCAAAAACAAACCAATTAACCTTTTAGTCCATATGCCAAAGTGTTTAATAGGCATTTAATTCGTTTAAATTGGCACTAGCCTACAAGTATAGAGAACTAAATGATAATCAGACTGACTAGTATATAGTCACTGATCTTTTATCCCGCGGCGGATGAGATTCAAATGTTGTTTCCTTAACGAAGGAGCTATTCTCTCATGTCACACGTCAACGTTCGATTCCGTAAAAAGGCCAAATTCTCATGTATTAGTTTTTAGTTAAAATTGGACATTTTCTCTCGCTCCGAAGTCGTCGCCTCAACTGAAATAAACGCTGAATCCCCTCTTCCTCGTGGAATAGTCGCCACATTTATATATATATATATATATATATATATATATATATATATATATATATATATGTGATAGTCGCGTGTTCGATCCTGTCACCATTATTGTTCCATTCATTAACTTCTTAGCCATATGCAATCCTCGTCCAAGCCCTGTTCGTAATCGTGTGTTGACATTAACATTTGAGAAAATTGCGCCGAACGATCCAAAGTGTACAAACCTAGGTTATACAGTTGCAGTTGAAAAGAGACAGACACACACTCTCTTTGTGTCACTTTTATATTATATATATATATATATATATATATATATATATATATAAATGCGAGCATGTATATATAAAATGTGCGTGTCTTTGTTTCTCTGATTCTTTGAGTTATAAAAAAAATGTGGAATTATATTGTTACGGCATTAGAAGATAACTATTATTATTGGTAAAAGTTGTGGATTATTTTTTTAATAAATAGTTATTTGACGACAAAAAAAAAAGCGAGTCTCTTCCTCACCCAGCAAAAAAGAAAAAAATATAATAACCAAGAAGACCTGTAAACCATAAAGAGGATTTTATGTCGGGGTGCAGGTTAAGGAGCTTCTTCTAGCCTTTTCCCGCTCTACATAAAGATAACGGTCAGTCTACATTTTATACCGAAGGTGACTACACCAGTGCTTCTTTACATGCATACATACATACAGTTCGCGGTTAGAAATCTTTTAATTTAATGTTTAATACTTTGCCACATGGCGCGCGCTTGCATTCATGTAGTACACACACACGTACATAAAGGGTTATTCCATTCAAAGAGTAATGTCCAGTTTTGAAATGTTGTCATCGATGTAGGTGTAGTCAGTAATATTTAGAGATCCTTCGGCAAATGTTTTCGTATAACGTTTTTGTGTACAATATACGTGTTTCAGTTTCTATATAAACCACACACACACACACACACTTTTGTACATGTACAAGCGTCAGCATGATCGTTTCTTTCCTTCAAATCCCTCCCCCACCTCGATACGATGTTCATTTATTACGGCACGTTTTATCAATTTTCAAATAATTTTTTTCTTTCCTTGGCACAATTATTTTGTCACACGTTTATTAAACACGTACAAATTTCCGGCGGGACATTTATTTCAGCTAATATACTTATTTTATAAGTTGAAAAATTTCCACCGGCTGGTAGCAGACGGCAGTTGTACTTTCTACAAAAGACTAAGAGTCTCTAATTACATGTCTGAGAGGGTGCTGAAAACTTTACGGCTTTACCTATTTCCAAATACCTGACCAAATAGCCAATAATAAAATATTTTATTTTTTATGTTACTTATTTTATTTATTTATTTATTTTTTTTAGATTTTAGATCAAATGCTTATCCGAAAAGTTTTCAGCACCCCATTATACATCCAGTGTGTGTGCATGTCTCTAAAATGTGTGTGTAATGTGTGGACAAACACCTACATTCACATATGCATTTTGCAAAAATCTAGATCGATCGTCTGATTGATTAACCTCAGACTGATTGATTGTAAAGATTACTGATAATCCTATATTGCTTGTCCCAGAACAGCGTCATATTTAATCTTTATTATAATTATTATTGATGATACATACTCAGCTTGGCTTACTTACGGCACAAGGAAAGATTATACTGCGCCAATGTCACCTTTTGTTGAGAACACCAACCAGTGAAAAATGGGTAACTAAATTATTTTTACAGTAATACTGATATTCTCTTGTCTTCCAGGGCTTACGGCCACATCACATTGAAACACCGATTCCCGTACGACCACTGAAGTTAAGCAACGTCGAGTGTGGTCAGTACCTAGATGAGTGACTGCTGGGAATACTAAGTGTTGTAAGCTGGGATGTGCAGGTGGTGTAATGGATAACAGTTGAAATTTGTTAATCGGAGAGCCGAGTTTAAGTTCCAGGTGGATTCATTATATTCACTAACGCGCAAATACTCTTGGGAAAGGTATAGATCCACCTCTTCTCCCCCAGCTATAGATTAATTAGTAAAACTTGTATCACTAAACCATTATTATCTCCAAAAATAAAATTACGCATAAAATATTTAGATATCGGTATTAAATAACCCATTGAGGTGTTGATATGCCGCTAATCAAAAAGAAACCAACCGATCTTCCAAGAAACCCCTGCCGTAAGGCCTTTCAAAAATTGTATTAATATTATTATCCATAGCCTACCAGACGTTTTACCTGTTCGTACCATTAATAACGAGTAGACAGCTTACTGGGGATTAAGTGACAACAAGTTTCTCATATACTTGAGCACTCTTAGTATTCGAGCTCTTTTCAATGATGCTGTCTTCTGGATGATCCCAACTCCTCCTTTGGTTTTCAGTTCCTCCAGCCTTTTCCCAGGGTACTTCGTAATCGTTTCCACGACGACTGTGACACTAGTACTTTATTAGTAAAAGAAATAGGTTGATCCTCTTGGTAGCTAAGATAGTTGCCTATTTCATCATCAGCGCCAGTCGTTGGTTTTTGAAACAGGTAAAAGACAGGATGAAGCTTACTGAGGAGAAAGGTGAGTGTGTCATTAAATAAGACATTTGAAACTAACCCTTTATGGAGGTGGTTGTGGAAAGTACTACGTAGTGTTACATATTGCTTTTTCAAGCTGAGCTTCGCTTAACACTGTGTGCGTGTGTGTTTCTGTTTGTATATTATTATTATTATCATTATTATTATTATTAACTACTTCGAAATACGGCGTTTCGGTCGTTGTCCGCTCCGGCCTTCTAGAGTGTGCGACAATGCGTACAACGGCCGAAACGTGGTCAATGTGACAATATAGGTGAGGACAACAGTCTGAACAATGTAAATAGTTACAATACCTCATCTCAGAAATATAGACAAAGAATATATTTAATCAACACAAAATAGAATGATGACATTAAAACCTGAAAGGGGCAAAAATATTCCAAGAAATACATAGAACAAATATCGAAGAATTTAAATAAAAGATTATATGAAAATAAAAGGCATCTTTTACAAAACAATACAGTCAATGCATGAGTTGTTTATTTTCAGTAAATGGTCTGAACTGTAATTTCAGCTTAAAGAAAGCAGTTTCGACTAAAAGAGAAAGTAAGTTATTAACCCATTAACTGCCAAATTTTTTTAATGCGCATTTTTGGTCAAGTCAGGTGTCTTAGGAGTTTATTTATTCTTTATGTTTAATTTCAGTAGTTACCATTGTCATTTTTATAGAAACTAGAACATCAAATATATATGTGTATAAAACATCAAAAAATAATATTGATTAGAAATAATAAAAAAATACTTTTCAAAATAGTCATTATTTTTCTACTCGTGAAATATAAAATTACGACAGAAAGTGTCTTCTTACGGATAATAATAAAAACTTTAAAGGCTAAGTGTTGTAAAATATACCTCTGCAAATGCAATGTATGTAAGCAATTCAATGTAAACACAAGGAATAAGATGGAGTGAGTTTAATTTTAACAGATCCCCAAATGGGGCTCATGGCAGGTAATGGGTTATGGTGATGATATATTGAAAATGTGCTAATTTCTGCTGATCAATCTGGGGTAATTAAGCCTAAAAGCGATTAAAAAAAAATCAAACGATAAGAAACTGAAGTTCTAAGCTAAATATTTTGATACACCAGACGTCAAAATTCAAATTTAAAGCTGAGCATCTCTATATTTTTCTAGTTTCCATATAAACTGGAACTGGTTTTTATTGTAATTATCTTCCCACGTTTCATTAATTTTACATATAAAACTGATTCCATCAGTAAAGCCGTTATTCGTCTGAAGAAGTCCTTTCTCGGAATGAAACGCGTCGCTAAGACGTTTTTCCCATTTTATCATTCACCTATCCATCATCATTATTATTATTACTGTTATTATTATTATCAAATATTTCTTTGGTACAGTATTATTCTCACAAGACCAAATAAGAAGCGCGAGAAAGAATGTGTTGCGTCAATCTTCCGAGTAGAAAAGACCTTGTCGCCTTTAAAAACATCAGAAATTCACTAAAAATCAACATTTCCAAATTTTAGCTTTTACCTCAGTCTGAATCATGCTGTTCGTTTTAAATATGTTAAGTTAGTAGTTTACCTTTTGGTGCTATCAATCTGAGTTCGGGTCCGGATAATACCAGGAGGAAATAAAAAAAAAATCCATCCTCATAACAATTCTGGTAACACATTTTTGGAGTGCTTACAATTTAAAAAAAAATCTCCTTTAAAACATGAAAAGACAAAAAATTATTTAACTTAAAAAAATGTGTTATATATTTTAACTTAGTCTGGCACAAAGGCAAAAAAGAGTTAGTAAGATTATGCTGCGCCAAATCTTCACAGTTCTGACAGTTTTTAAATCTTAGTTTTTCCTGCACGAGCCACTGTCTCTTATGTGCAGTTATTTTACAGTTAATACTTGTAAGTATCTGAGCGAGTAAGTGTCTGAAGATTGGTTTCTGTCAAGGTTGACGATACAGGTAACAGCCTTTTACTGTTACTGCCTATGGACGAAAGGTTCGTTCAGGTGCTTATTCGCTCACATAAACTTTTCTCCGTCAAGCATTGTGGCATATCAATGGCGAAATATTTTGTCACGATGTCTTAAAAAGGGACAGGAAAACCTTGAATTCATGCCTGTATGAAAATATTCGTGCGGGTGGTCGCACGAATACACGCAACCTTAGCTGCAATACGATTTTGTGTGGCCAGTTTCGCTTTCCATATTAAAACCCTAACACTAGAGTTACTCACACACACACACACACACACATATAAAGGAGCAAAAAACAGTTTATGTAACTGCACACAACCTGGGTTTCGACTGTCAGGTCTCTTCAGGTGGCGGGCAATAAGTGTTCGTAATACCATATTACTAATAAATATATATATATATATATATATATATATATATATATATGGGGGGGTGCAGTCATATTTATTTACTTAACTTATTTTTTGTTAAGCACAAAGCCTAATATCCCGACTGAGGATTGAACTTAGGAGTACTACTCAGTAGTAAAGACAGGTTCGTCGCCAGAATGTTTTACACTAAAATTAGTTCACATCGTTTACTTTTCATAGAGACGGTTTTAGTTGGGTGGACCCCCTCTCCCTTTTTGACACCCCCCAAAGGCTCCCTGGGGCGAAAGACCTGAGTAATGGTTTTCTACATCAGCATGCTATTGCCATCTGGCGAGATGTATTCTTAGCTTAGCTAGGACTGGCACCAAAATATAAAGGCACCCAGTGAGGAATTGGACACAATACAGTCGTCATATGTCTGTGAGACCAACCTGCTAACCATTATTCTATGGTGAGAATCTCACTCACTCACACACAGACACACACACAGACACACACACACACACACAAACTCACTTTCTTCACAAATTTACATTTGCATTATAAATTTTAACTTGAGTATATATTCTTTGGTTGAGCAAAAGGCGACACAGTCAATGTACACATCCGAAACAAAACGACATGGCTGCTTCTTCTGTGTATAAAAATGAATGATAGTCGTTTAGAAACTCACACTTGTAAGAGGCGACAATCCACCCATTCGCCTTATTTATTTGTTCTTTTGCTTTTCATACCAATGCACACTTAACACACGCTTGCCTCGGCTCCGATCACAGCATTTTTTCCCCTTTACGCTATCTACACTTTCTATACAATTTGATGTAAATATTTTCAGCTAGAAAAAGATTCTCCACAAATGTTAGTCGTGCCTTGTATGTGCGTGTGTCAGTTTCTCGATCTAAAACACACACACACACACACGCGCGCATGTTAGCATTTTTATTTATTTTTTTTAAGTGTGATTTTTTTCTTTCTTCTTTCTTTCTTTTTTTGTCAACTCCAGTCCAGCTTTACAGATTATCGAAATAAACGTCTCCCCCCCCACCCCCGGCCACCCCGTCTTCATTCTTTCACTATCAATTTCTATTGGCGATTGGCCTGTTTTATTTTATTGGTTGTGGACTGTCGAATTTTTAATAGGGGTTTCTTTCTTTTTGTCCCTCCTCTCTCTTTCTCTATTCTCTTTCTTTCTTTCTTTATCCCTCCTTCTCTATTTTTGTCTTTCTCTCTATATATATCTCTCTCCTCCCTCTCTCTTTTTGTCTTTCCCTCTCCTTTTCTCTCTTTCTCTCTTCTTCTCTCTCCTCTTTCTCTCCTCTTCTTCTTCTTTTTCTCTCCTTTTCTTTTCTCTTTCTCTCTTCTTTTCTTTCTCCTTTTCTTTTTCTCTTTCTTTCTCCTTTTCTTTTTCTCTTTCTTTCTCCTTTTCTTTTTCTCTTTCTTTCTCCTTTTCTTTTTCTCTTTCTTTCTCCTTTTCTTTTTCTCTTTCTTTCTCCTTTTCTTTTTCTCTTTCTCTCTCTCTTCTTTTATTTTTCTCTCTCCTTTTCTTTTTCTCTTTCTCTCTCTCTCTCCTTTTATTTTTCTCTTTCACTTCTTTTTCTCTTTCTCTCTCTCTCTCTCTGGCCTTTGTGGCCTAAGTATGGCACATAACTCAATCGAAGTTAACGGTACACAGCTGTCACAGAAAAATCTTAAAGACTAGGCAGTCGTCTATATTGTTTAGGATCTTTCTCTTTCCTACACACTTCAGATAGATCTTAATTCGGATAATTTTAAAATGTTCCGATCCATTCTCGTACTTAACAAAGGAAGGATGGAACTCGGGCTTACAAATATCAATAATGGTCACAAATTTTTACAGACTTTTTTCTATGGGAATAGCAGAAGCAGTATAATGCAGAAAACTGGTTTGACTGTAATTTTTATTATTAATTAAAAAGAACAGGAAATGTATGTTTGCTTTTTGAAATTTTTCTCCTCCATTTTAATTTTATGGATCTGTGATTACCAGGCATTTTAAGTTATGCAATAATTTTGTTTTTGGACTTATTTTAAATATTATCTTTATCAGGGAAACTCTTGAACTAAACTAACTGACGCTAACAAACTGTCTATTTATGTTTTATATATATGCGAATATACCTGCTCAAAAAATCCGCGGTAAGATTTTTTTTTTCCAGATTTGTTCATTCGCAAAATCTTTTCCTGAGATTGATTTTTTTTACCATTTAACTTTCTCTCTCTCTCTCAAGAAAAGAGAATTCTATCTTTCTATCTTTTTCTTTCATTTTCCTTTCCTCTTCCTTCTCTCTTCTCTTTCTTTTCTCTCTTTTTCTCTATTTTCTCTTTCTTTTTCTCTTTCTCTCTTTTCTTTGTTTGATTGTTTCTTTCTTTCTTTATGTCTCTTTCTATTCTTTCTCTCTCTCTCTCTCTCTACTTGCCTAACTTTTTGGTACTAAAAAAAACCTGAAGTATTAATGATATTGTTTTGGATTTGGGCACCTCGAGGCGGTGTAATGTTTAGCAAGTTTGTCTCGCGAGAACAATTACCACTGAGTAGTGAGTTCGATTCTCACTGGGTGCCCCCTACTCTCGGCCTTGTGCCACATCTAAGCTACGCTTGGAAAATCATTATATTGTTTTGGATTTACTGTACACCATTAACGTTAATTAAACAATCTTAGCTACAGACACACATTTACGTCTATCTATCTATCTATCTATTTTAGGGTGTCTAAAACGAAAGTGAATTAATAAGAGAAAGCCAATCTAATTACTGACGTTTCAATTTAAATAATCAAGATTTGATCCACTCCAAAGGAATTATTGAATTCTGTTAGTTTTTAACTTCTTGTAAATATCTTTTTCTTGTTGTTTTTAATTACAAATATTTAATTCTTGTTTTATAGACAGATAATATCACAAAGACTGCGCCTAATGTGACACACGACAAACCTAGTAGATATGTTTGTGTCTTGCTTCAGAACAACGTGAAGATGATTCTATGCTGTCGTATAATAAATTAATATACAAACCGAATATAAATAAAATTAAATTAAAACAAAAATGCTTTTAAAGACGCACAAAATTATTGTATATTTGTAACAATGACAAACTCTGGCCTAATTTGTTGCGATCACTTTCGCACAAATACTCTCGCGAAAGGCGTAAATCTCTCGCTATGCGTTAAATAGTAGGGTAGACTAGGCTCTCTAGCTTTGGGTGGCAACCAGTCTGAGAGAAAGAAAACATTGAATTCCAAACTATGGAGAGTCGTGGAAAACTAATATTTCCCAGGAAGACATATAGAAAACTATGGCAACTAATATTTCCCTCGACATGGTGTAATGGTTAACAAGCTTGTCTCGCTAGAACAATTACAATTGTGTAGTGAGTTCCATCCTCATTGGGTGCTTCATACTTTCAGCCTTGTGCCACTCTTAGGAAATCACCATTACACACAGTGCTCAATATTTGTAATTAATGTTCATCAGTGAATGCACTTTCTTCTTAACAAGGAAGATTACACTGTAAATTCAACATTTGTTCGTTTTTTTTTTTTCTTTTTTTCACCAGTCTATGGTTTATTGATGACCAGTCGTATAGATAACTAAATTATAGTTACAAATTTATATTTCAAATTACAAACATGTGTGGCACGTAAAACAATATTGGCGAAATTGAAAGGGCGAAACGCGTCAAAAGTAAACTTTTCCACTTTGTCATACAATTTCACCAATAATGTTGATATAACAGTATTGGGGAATATATATATATATATATATATATATATATATATATATATATAACGAACACTATTGGGGAAATTGTATGACAAAGTGGAAAAAGTTTGTGACGCATTTTGTCCTTGAGGACTTCATTGGACTGAATTTGATATGTTGGTATGACTACACATGCGCACGACAGAGGGATGCTGGGAATTTTAAATTTTTCTTATCCTTTCATATCTAGACGAAATTGTTTAGGTTTTTTTTTTTTCTTCCAATCACTTTTATTAACAGCTCTCCTACACTGTATATACAATAAATTCCCAGAAATTAAAACATATACAGAGGTATATATATTTAAAATCTTTATTATACAGTAAGAAATTACTTTGTTCCTTTCGCGATTTATGTTCAAGGGAGATTATTTAGAGACCAGTCAAACTTATAAATTGTTTATTTTAAAGACGCACACATACGCGTATGTATGTATGTATGTATGTATGTGTGTGTGTATATATATATATATATATATATATATATATATATATATATATATCATTTCATCCAAAACAAAGCGATAATGCAATTAAGACGCAAGGGGCTAATGAGGATGAAAAAGAATGAGAAGACTTTAGAAAGAATCGGAAACCCAATCTTAGACAGGAAATAAAGGATAAACCTCTGCTCCTGTTCAAAAAACCGGGAAGAAGTGTGAACCGGACGATTTATTATTA